>JAABKJ010075445.1:33632508-33863211 GCA_011634705.1 Andricus grossulariae
TAATAAAATACATAAATTTTTAACCAAATAGTTGAATTTTCAAACAAGAAGAATATTTTTTTATAGAAAACACGAATTTTCAACAAAATATATGAATTTGTAATCAAATTGTTGAATATTCAATCAAGAAGATTAATTTTCTATAAAAAAGACGAATTTTCAACAAGATAAATAAATTTTTAACCAAATTGTTGAATTTTCAACCTAGAAGATTAATTTTCTACTAAAAAGACGATTGTACAATAAATTACATAAATACTTATACACATTATTAAATAGACTAGTAGAGCAAAAAACTGTCATTCCAGCTATAAAAAAAAATAAATTTCTAACTACATAGTTTCATTTTTCGACCAAAAAAAGTGAACTTTCTTCCAGTAGAGATGAATTTTCAAATGAAAAAGTCGAATTTTCAACAAGAGTTGAATTTTTAACCAATGAAGGTTTTTCAGTCAATAAAGATAAAATTTCGTCTAAAATGTTTGATTTTCAAGCCAAAAAGACGAGCTTTCTACAAAACCGTTGAATTTTCCACCAAATGGTTGAATTTTCAACTAAAAAGATGAATTTTCTTCTAAGAAAGTATATTTTCTACCTAAAAATGTGAATTGAAAAAAAATACATACATTTTTTATCAAATAGTTGAATTTTCAACCGAGAAGATTAATTTTAAATTAAAAGAGACAAATTTTCAACAAATTATATAATTTTTTCATAGCCAAAGAGTATAATTATTTTGGTTTAGACTAGTAGACAAAAAACTGTTATTACAGGGACGAAAAAAAATACCGCAAGACATAAATTTTCCAACCAAAAAGATAAATTTTCAACAAGAATTGAATTTTCAACCAAAAAAGATTTTTCAGTCAGAAAAGAAAAAAAATTTAATCCAAAATGTTGAATTTTCAAGCCAAAAAATGAAGCTTTTTAAAAAACAGTTGAATTTTCAAACAAATACTTGAATTTTTAATAAAGATTTGAATTTTTCACCAAGAAGATTATTTTTCTACATAAAAAGGTGAATTCTCTACAAAATACTTAAGTTTCCAAAAAAATATTTGAATTATCAACGAGATTAATTTTGTATCAAAAAATTCGAATTTTTAACAAAATACATACATTTTTAATGAAATAGTTGAATTTTCAACCAAATAGTTGAAATTTTAATAAAGATTTGAATTTTTCACCAAGAAGATTATTTTTCTACATAAAAAGGTGAATTCTCTACAAAATACTTATGGCAGACAGCCATCCAGTGGCAGAATTAGCAAGTGAAAAATGCGCGGGTAAATTCAAAAGTTGTATATTCCTACTTATAATTTTTAAAGCATATTCTCAAATTATTTTACACTGACCGTAATGCGGAACTTGTTAATTCACCCTGAAAATGCAGAGCGCAGTAATTATCGAAGCATATAATATTACTTAACTTAAAAAAGTGGCACTAAAGCGTTGCACAAAGATCCTCGGCGTGAGCACTCTAGGGGAGATCGCGCGCCACCCACCCTATCCTAGCATCTTGTTTATGTATCGTTCTATCACTCAAAAACATATTGATTTGGGACTCTGAAAATCAGGGGTCTTATAATAAAAAATCTCAGCTTTCTCTTAAAACTGTTTTAAAGAAAACAAGTGGCGAAATTTGAAAAAAAAAAAAACATTTCTAGTTAAATTCTGTTTAAGACAATAGAAAAAAAGTTACAAATGTTGGAAAGTAAGGCTTTGCTTCAAAAACCCAAACATTATACCCCCTCTATTTTAACAAATAATCACCAAAATGAATCAATTTTTGGTGTGAGAAGTACTATCTGATAGAACTACAATTAGGCCAGTTTTTAGCCCGATCAGATAACTTTCATTTTGAAGTTGGGTACACTTCAGAAATTATGCCCCACATGTACTAAACAGCTCTATGCACCGTAAAATACTACTGCGCATTAGTATGTTCGGTAGAAGCCTACTGCGCATCCATAAGTATCATAAAAGTCCACTGCGCAGCCTTGTTCGCTACCAAACTGTATTGCGCATCCATATGTGTCACAGAAGCCTATGTAACATTTACAACTCTAATGTGCATCCATAAGGGTTGTAGAAGTGCACTGCGCATTCATAAGTATTGCAGAAGTGCTCTGCGCAGCTGCGTGTACTGAAAAACTTCTCTGCGCAGCTTTGCGTACTACCAAACAGTAGCGTGCATTCATACGTGCCTTATAAGTCTACTGGGCATCCATAAGTGTCGTAAAAGTGTACTTTGTAGCTGTATGTACCATATAACTCAACTGCGCAGCCCTTTTTTCAACCGAACGGTAGTACGCATCCGTATGTATCATGGGAGCCTACTCCGGTGAAGCGCACTGCTGAATGTTGAAGAACTCAACTGCGCTGCCTTATGCATTTTTACCTAAATTCGGGAAAGGACGGTCGATATTTCCTGACGGGGTTATTGCTTTTTAGAATCCATGCACCGAAGTATCTACGAGCCTCGATCGTTCGTTCTCGAATTTAGCTAAAGAATACACATCCAATATCGGGGGTTCTAGCAAATTGATGCAGGTAGATCTTCGCGTAGAACGAACCTTGTGGAAACTTCGATTGATCTTTGCAGAATGTAAACATATATGTTTTCCAGCGCCGTTGGCAGATAGTGTGTGGAACCGTCCAGGAGCCACCAATGGATCTTTCCTAGCATAATCACTAGAACTTATATCGTGTATCCATACTTCTTCCTTCATGTCTCGAGCCTTCTCGAAAATTCGTTGCAAGAAAAATCGTCATAGATCACCACTTCTACAAAGAATATTCTGGAAGGTTCGAGACGTTGAATTTTAAATATGCACCATTATAGGTGGATGTTGAGAGTATATTGATTCATCTTTTCTGCAAAGCAGTTAGAAACTATGTTCAATGTCGATGCTTCAGGAAAGTTTACGGATAATGAAAAGCTCAAAAACAAGCGCTTATATTCAAGCTTATATTTTAAGAAGGTTCGATTATTATTTTCCGAGAATCTCCAGCATTTGATTCTTGGTTGGTTTGCAGTGACCCATCTTGCGAAGCGACCCACAAATTCATTTCAGCTTTCTAGAAATCTCCAACACTGTACGAGTAAAAATCTAAGAGGCAATATATCCACTTTAATCTTTCTAGAAAATCAAAATTCTAGAGAGTTCCAGAACTTGGAGAATCCCACATGAGCCACCTTCATAAAAGTTTGTTATGGGTGCGTTCGGTAAAACAGGGACCATCCTTATTAGCAGAGTCAAGAATATGTGCCAGGGATCTACCTAACCGACAGTTAAATTACCGATTTTGGGAACTGACCAGTGGCGCCATCGATCAGTGGCAGCTGGAACTACGCAGTTGTGTCCCCAAAGTACCCTAGCTACACTACAGTTTCTCATTTTGATTTTTTATGGCTGAAACCATGAATATTGGCAGTATAAGGCTGCCTAACGAACTTGACCTGTCTTCTTCGACCACAAATCAGTACGCAAAAGAAAATTCGAATTATAAAATTCCATCGAAAGTAATCGCGGCGTCAGACAACAGACAGACAAACAGACAGACATTTTTGTGAAAACTACTATTGCTGGCTCAGGGGGTCTCAAAATGTTGAGAATGGACGAAAACTGCCCAAGTCCAAAATCACATGAATCTAAGACATTCCATCATAAATGATGAGAATGTAAATTGCATTCCTTCAGATTAAATAAAAAGTAAGAAAATTAGCTTCACGATTAGTGGGACTGAGGTCACGAATACTGGGACTAAGGTCACGATTACTAGAACGTTTACCTGAATTTATAAAAAAATGTCCATGAAGCACTTTCTGCCGATTATCATTCTCCCGAAATTCTCCTTGATGCCAAAACGAGCGGGGAAATGTTTTCTCCCTTAGATGACAAAAAATTTGCGCCATTCTGCACATTTGTATATACTTTTACAAAAAAAGCAAATAATAATGAAAATCATTTTCTTGAAAGGAATGGTTATTTGATTTGTTTTAAAACGGGCGGAAATCCCATGGAAAGCTTCCCTGGTGCTCAAGTTTTAAAGCCTATTGTGCCACACCCTTACCTATCCACTCTCAGCAGTCGACCACAGACCTCTTGACAAAGTCTAGTATGTCGTGTACTGATCGCGTTATAATTATCTCTGGTCCCATGGAATGGGCTGCGAGGGTCTGTTTCCTGAGCCTAGCTAATGCCGGGTACTGGCATAATACGTGCAGAGACGTTTCGTCATCCCGACCGCATCTTCTGCACTCTGTCGTGAGGTTATACTTCATTTTGTGCTTACGATAGTTCAAATCGTTCTGCCCAGCTAGGATCGGTACCACTGTCCTTATATCATTCTTGGGTGAACCCAGGATTTCTCTGGCTCTGCCCATCGTATAGGCAAGCCTGGATTTGTTCCCCGTATTCCCGATGTTATGTTCGGATCCAGATTTTAATGCCCATACCGACACAGCAAGACGCTATTCCCAGTAGCGATTCTGGTCCTATGTACTAATAAATCAAGAACTGCATAGTATTCCCCAGATTTTTACATTATCGATGCTATATCTGAAAGATTCTTAAATCATGGGATTAATTATAATGATTTTTTACTGAATTTATAATTAACTTTTAACACTTTTTCAAAGATTCTGATTACTATCAATCAAGAATTGCACAGTATTTTACAGATTTTTGCATTATCGAGAGTATATCCGAAACATTCTTAAGTCATAGGATTAATTATAATGATTTTCCACTGAATTTTGTAATCATATTTTTACACTTTTTGAAAGAATTTGACTAAATTAAATAAAAAATTGCAGAGTATTCCACAGATTTTTACATTATCGAGAGTATATCCGAAAAATTTTAAATCATGGGATTAAGTATAATGATTTTTCACTGAATTTTATAATAATATCTCAACACTTTTTCTAAGAATTTGATCACAATGAATCTAGAATTGTACAGTATTCCACAGATTTTTGAACTATCGACTGTATATCCGAAAAATTCGTAAATAATGGGATTAATTATAATAATTCTTCACTGAATTTTATAATAATATTCAAACACTATGTCAAAGAATTTGATTGCAATGATCAAGAATTGCACAGTATTCCACAGATTTTTAGATTATCGAGAGTATATCCGAAATATTCCTAAATCATGGGATTAATTATAATGATTTTTTACTGAATCTTATAATAATATTTTTACACTTCTCTGAAGAATTTTATTACAATAAATTGAGAATTGCACCCTATTCCACAGATTTTTGCATTATCGAGAGTATATCTAAAATATTCCTAAATCATGGGATTAATTATAATGATTTTTTAGTGAATCTTATAATAATATTTTTACACTCTTCTGAAGAATTTTATTACAATAAATTAAGAATTGCACACTATTCCACAGATTTTTGCATTATCGAGAGTATATCCGAAACATTCTTAAATCATGAGATTAATTAAAATGACCTTTTATGGGATTTTATAATAATATTTCTACACTTTAACGAGGAATTTGTGTACAATAAATCAAGAATTGCACAGTACTCCACAGATTTTTACATTATCGAGGGTATACCCGAAGTATTCTGAAATCATGGGTTTAATTTTAATGATTTTTCACTTTATTTTATTATAATATTTTTACACTTTTTCGAAGAATTTGATTACAATAAATCAAGAACTGCATAGTATTCCACAGATATTTACATTATCGATACCATATCTGAAATATTCCTAAATCATGGAATTAAATATAATGATTTTTTACTGAATTCTATAATTAACTTTTAACACTTTTTCAAAGATTCTGATTACATAAAATCAAGAATTGCACAGTATTTCACAGATTTTAACATTATCAAGAGTATATCCGAAACATTCTTAAATCAGTGGATTAATTATAATGATTTATCTCTGAATTTTATAATAATATTTTTACACTTTTTCAAAGAATTTGTTTACAATAAATCAAGAATTGCACGGTATTCCACAGATTTTTACATTATCGAGAGTATATCCGAAACATTCTCAAATCATGGGATTGATTATAATGATTTTTCACTGAATCTTGTAATAATATTTTAACACTTTTTCAAAGAATCTGATTACAATAGATCAAGAACTGCACAGTATTTAAACAGATTTTTGCATTATAGAGAGTATATCCGAAACATTCCTAAAACATGGGATTAATTATAATGATTTTCCACTGAATTTTATAATAATATTTTTACACTTTTTGAAAGAATTTGACTACAATAAATAAAGAATTGCACAGTATTCCACAGATTTTTGCATTATCGAGCGTATATCCGAAAAAATTTTAAATCATGGGATTAATTATAATGATTTTTCACTGAATTTGATAATAATATCTCAACACTTTTTCTAAGAATTTGATCACAATAAATCAAGAATTGTACAGTATTCCACAGATTTTTACATTATCAAGAGTATATCCGAAACATTCTTATATCATGGGAATAATTATAATGATTCTGTACTGAATTTTGTATGAATATTTTAACACTTTTTCAAAGATTTGGATTGCAATAAATCAAGAAATGCACAGTAATCCTCAGATATTTGCATTATCGAGAGTGCATCCGGAAAATTCTTAAATCATGGGATTAATTATAATGATTTTCCACTGAATTTCATGACAATATTTTAACACTTGTTCAAAGAATCTGATTACAATAAATCAAGAATTGCACTGTATTTCACATATTTTTACATTATCGAGAGTATATCAGAAACATTATTTAATCATGGGGTTAATTATAGTGATTTTCCACTCAATTTTATAATAATATTTTTGCACTTTTTGAAAGAATTTGACTACAATAAATAAAAAATTGCACAGTAGTCCACAGATTTTTACATTATCCAGAGTTTATTCTAAATCTTCTTAAATCATGGACTTAATTATAATGATTTTTCACTGAATTTCATAATAATATATTGAGACTTTTTTAAAGAATTTGATTACAATAAATCAAGAATTGCACAGTATTCCACAGAGTTTTACATTATCGAGAGTGTATCCGAAACATTCTTAAATCATGGGATTAATTATAATGAATTTTCACTGAATTTTATAATAATATTTCAACACATTTTCAAAGAATCTGATTACAATAAATCAAGAATTGCACAGTATTCCACAGATTTTTGCATTATCGAGAGTATATCCGAAACATTCTTAAATCATGGGATTAATTATAATGATTTTCCACTGAATTTTATAATAGTATTTAATACTTTTCTAAAGAATTTGATTACAATAAATCGAGAATTGCACAGTATTCCACAGATTTTTGAATTATCGAGAGTATATCCGAAAAATTCCTAAATCATGGGATTAATTATAATGATTGTTCACTGAATTTTATAATAATATTTTAACACTATGTCAAAGAATTTGATTACAATGATCAAGAATTGCACAGTATTCCACAGATTTTTACATTATCGAGAGTATATCTGAAATATTCCTAAATCATGGGATTAATTATAATGATTTTTTACTGAATTTTATAATAATATTTTTACACTTTTCTGATGAATTTTATTACAATAAATGAAGAATTGCACACTATTCCACAGATTTTTGCATTATCGATAGTATATCCGAAACATTCTTAAATCATGAGATTGTAGCTGCAACAAAATTCTATTTGAAAACTCTATATTAAAATATATTTACATGTACAATTAAAAACTTATTTCGAAAATAGATAAGGTACTTGATTATTTTTGTTTAACATTTCACGCCGTCAAGGCGGACGCGGACTTCTGAATCTCCAGTGTCTTCATAACCGAATTGTTTTGAGTACAGCTTTCATCGTTGCAAATGGAAAAGATCCTCTCCTAAAAATGGTCAGGAATCACGAGATGGTTGCCAAAAGAGCGTTCCTTTACAAAGCTGCGGAGCAGGCAGCTGAGACCCTTCGCTTGAATGTTAACGTCATAAGTGAGGAAAGTGCATTACTCCATCTAGATGCTTCACTTCTGGAAGCCGAAGTGAAGAAAGCAGAATTTGAAAAATTCCATCAAGAGCTATTCGACAAGAAAATGCACAGAAATTTTCATAGGAATGTAGAAAAGCAGTCCTCGTCGAAGAAGCTAACTTTTGCTTTTCTCAGATCATCAGTGACACATTATATATCACATTATATATGTGACCGTCCGAGAAGAAAGGGACCTAATGCGGGAAAAATCGATTTTCATTTTCTACATATGCGTACGCGGAGAGCGAACGAGAGGCCTAAGAAAGTCAGCCCCACCACTTACCACACAACTGTACGTGACGAGTCCGTGAGTTCCACTGGCTCGTGGCTAAAAGTGTGTGGCAAGTGGAGGGAGTGCTTTACGTAGACGCATCCCCACTACTCAAATGCTGGCTTGCGGGCTCTGCTACGATTGCACGTTCTGTAAAATTCAGCTTTGACGCATTAGGTCCCTTTCTTCGCGGACGGTCACATACATCTGAATAAAATGAATACTCAAGTGTAAATAGTTCATGTGAATAAGTCTTAATTTCGAAATATACATAATCTCTAAGATTATATTCAATATCAAGTATAAATAATCTGTAATTATAATTTTTTCCATTCATTAAACAATTTAGGGTTTAATAATAATTAATTAATCAAAACCAAATTGTCTGGTAAAATTTACTGGAAATTATAACTTTAATTGATAGTATATGTAAATTAAATTCACTTAATCTTTAATTAAAACAGAATAACTCGATTATCAATGTTTTAAGTCATAATACTTTACCATAAATAATAACTTTTATAATAATTTCTTTACATAAATAATTTCAAAATTAGTATTGAAGAATATTATTCAATGATAAGTAAGTTTGCATCCCTTATGGTTATAAATAAACGTAGTTTCAAATTTTTATGTTAAATAAATAACAACTTCAAGTATATTATGTACATATTTTTGATCAAATAAAGTAATAATAAAGTAATATAAGATAAAAATAAATCAAAATTGAAGAGCAAATTTAGTACGTTATTTTTGAATGAATGAGTCAATCAGAACAAATAGGTTAAATGTAAATATTTAATGTAAATAAACTTTATACAAGGAACTGTTAAACCTCCGAATATATGACATTAACCCTTGCATTAATTGAAAATATTCAATAATAATAATAATAATGAATAACCTTCAGCGATATATCATTATATTAATTACCCAGTAGGCACCAAATTTGACGATGTCTTTACGACATCGTTACGACATCTTTACGATAACTTTACGACATCCTATGTTCATGTCGTTAAGTTGTCTTTACGATATCGTAAAGACAACGTCAAATCGTACGACGTCTTTACGATATCGTAAAGACATCTTAACGACATGGACATAGAATGTCGTAAAGTTGTTGTGAAGATGTAACGATGTCGTAAAGACGTCGCCAAATTTTGTGCCCACTGGGTAAGTAAATTGAAATTTCTAATAGTTACCCATATAAGATTGTTGGTAGATTTGATAGATTTAATAACTCGATGATTGATAAATTGAAATAATATCTTTTAACCATGAATAATAATTTTAAATTTGAGTAAAAACTTATAATGGTATAGGTTAATTTATTTAACTTGGATGCTTTAGAAAATTTCAATTCAATTGCCCTTTTAAAAATTTACTTCCTAAATAATTTATAAATTACCAAATAGAAATTATAAATTATGGAATTGTTAGATTGAATTATTTTTCACTCTTTAGAGAATAATTATTCAAACAATTATTACTTGAAATAATTCAGTTAGCTTTTAGGAAATTTTAATTACCCCTCACAAAATGTTTATATAAGCCATGGCGGACGGGCTAAACGCAAACATTACTCTACAGCGTAACCATAAAGTAACCCTAAAGTAATATCAAAGTAATCTCGAATTATAATGAATAAAAGAAACAAAATGAATATCTAAATTGTTGCAGATATATCTGTACCTTAAAATTTACGTTAGAAGGTAATGCCGCAATTGCAATGAGTTTATTTTTTAGCGTTGGAAATTAAAAAAACATAGTGGATGTCATTGATGTCTGCTGAAGGCGACTTTAATCGCATCAGAGTAGATTGGAGTAGATGCGCTTGAAGTCGCCTCTAGCAGACCTTCAATGACAGCCACTATTTTTTTTAAATTTCTAACTTACATTCTTTGTAAGAACCATTTTTGCTAGCATTCGAAAACGACATTTTCAAAATGGGCATTTAAAACACATTTTAATTAAGAGGCGTTTAGAAATGTTTGAACTGCTCTATTTACTAATAGATCATTTTTCAATATTGTTTCACATTATTACTACTCACAAATTTTTCTGTAAGCATTTAAATGTTAGGAAAAAATATTTTAGAGTATCCAAACGAATTACTGAAGGGGAACCATTTGTCACAGAAGCACTTGATTTCTTGTAACTTAAAAGTTGATATATTCAATTTTTATTAATACAAGCCATTGAATGCGTCTCATTTATGAGCTTTCGAATGATCTGAATTAGCAAGAATAGTAAAACTAGAAAAACCTTCATCTTCGATCTTAGACAATGAACCAGCGGTAATTGCGAAAACGCGAATTAAATGTACGTCTGTCTTACGGCTCTAGCCTGATCCGCGTGCGAAGTACTAATTACGTCATTGCCTGATATATAGGAGGTGACATATTGGTGGTACTAATATGTTGGAGGCAGATATATAGGAGGTTTTGCTGTAATTCAAAACTTTCTAATTATAAAATTCAAACCAAAAATTACTCCATTGGTAATAGTATCAATTAACATGGTACCATTTTTTACGTTTTCGGTTGCAATTTTTAAAGTTTGAATGTAATTAAAATTGAAACTAAGTAGAGATCTAGTGAGAAAAACGAAAGAAAAAAGATTATTCGCATTGGAGAAAAAAGTCGAATAAAAACTAATGCATAAAAACAAGAAAGCGAATTCTCGGCTCCTTCCGAATACAACATCACTGCCAAGGAGAAAGAAAAGGAGGAAAGGTATCAAGACCTTAAAATGAGGATATCTCAGAGGAGTCCGATCTCTGGACCATCAATTGTTCAGTTTATGATGCTGCGAGAGCATTGGCTGATTCAAATCGCAGGCTAAAATCGACTATGTATCAGAAGACCAAAAGACGCATGCATCAACCGAACAAGAAGATTGGATGGAAAAGACAGAATGCGGAGGCTAAAACCTACGATGGATAAAAACACCAAACGACGCTTGTATCAACTGAACAAGAAGATTGGATGGGCAAGACACAATCCGTCCCGTATTCAATGTGTGATTGACTGCATAACATCTGGTAGACCGTTCACGGAAATGTTCGAAAATTCGCACAAAAACTGGGGATCTACAATCACATACTGAACAAGTCAAAGCTGCTGACATAATGCAACATATTTATGACAAAATACGGGTGTTATCTGACGCAAGGAGGAGAATACAGAAGAGGGAGAGATGGGTTAGGGAGAATCATCAGTTTCTCACCGACCAATCGCGTCTCTTCAGCGATCTCCTTGTTTCTGTCAAAAATCCACCAGAGCTCAACGAGGCAGAGACTTTTTGGAGAGAGGTATACGAAATCACGAAAACACTGGAGTCGAAAGAAGATACTGATAGAATCATCTGCTTCAAGGAGTTTTGTGACAACCTCATAACATCTGAGGAGGAATTTCCATCAATCACTGCTGAAGAGGTGAAAAAAGCACTTAGGGTACGAAAAAGTTTTTCGCTGCAGGACCAGATGGTATCAAAACCATCTGGTGGCAGAAGTTTACTTCTACATACCAACATCCGGCCCGCATATTCCCCTCTTGTTTAAAGTCGGAAACCCCCATTCCGCAGTGGCTGATATTAAGACGCAATATACGCCTGTCGAACAAAGGCAACTCGTCCAATGCAGAGAATTACAGGCCAACAACTTGTTCAAACACACTGCATAAGATCCTTACTGCTGCCCTAAACAACAGGATTGTTCGAAAAATCGAGTCTGCGTGAAGAAAGATGTACGAACAATGTAGCTCTAAAAGAGGTGTAGCAGGCTGCTGACAGAACCTGCTTATTGGCAGGTGCGTCTGCACAGAGGCAGCAGCCCATCAGCGCATCCTGTCAATGGGGCGACTTTCAGGGTGATACCATGAACCCTCTGCTCTTTTGCATCACACATCTGCCCCTATCTCTCGCACTACGAAACTCTCCTGAATACTTCTCAAACGACACGAATCATCGCAAGCATAATGTCACTCACTTATTTTGTATGGATGACCTGAAGATCTATGCTTCTGGTAAAAGCAAACTTCAACTTGCTCTAAATATCTTCAACAAGTGTACAGGAGAGATTGATATGGACTTTAGATTGAACAAGTGTCCCAAAATTCATCTCAGGAAAGGAAAGGTTCTTGGCGTCCACGATGACCCTGACCTTGTGGATATAAGTATTATTAGACATCTTGACAATGGAGAGATCTATACATACCTGGGCGTGCATCAAAGCCGCATTCAGGACATAACATCAGTGAAGGAGTTTCCCTGAAGCACATGGAAGCATCTTCTTCGACAGATTTGGTCTTCAAAGCTGTCGGCGTTGAACAAGGTATCTGCGACTAGCATGTTTGACGCCTCCGTTCTACTCTACTCGTTTGGAGTGATTCAATGGACAAAAAACGAGCTTGCGGCCCTTGATATCGCCACACGCAAGATCATGCATATGCATGAGAGGTGGCATAATAATTTGTCCGTTCCGAGATTGTACATCTCACGCCGTCGAGGTGAACGTGGACTTCTGAATCTCCAATGTCTTTATAACCGAATTGTTCTCAGTACAGCATACATAGTTGCAAATCGCAGAGATCCTCTTCTAAAAATGAAGTAAGGAAGGGAGGAAAATGCATTACTCGATCTAGATGCTTTATTCTAAAAGCCGAAATAAAGAAAGGAGAGGTTGAAAAATTCCGTCAACAGCTACTCGACAAGAAAATTCTCTGAAGCTTTCACAGAAATGATGAAAACAATCCTTGTCATAGGAGCAAACTCTTGCTTTTCTCAGATCATCAGGAATTAATTCAGGTACCGAGGGTTTAATTTTCGCATGTCAAGTGCACCTTAGTTTACCGTGACCGCATTTTGTGTCCAGAAGTTCCCAGCGATAGGTTCAGAGCGTGTCATGCACACGCTAAGTACCTAGAATACATAATATCCGGGTGTCCCACTCAAGCGGGAACGACGTACCTCTACAGACATAATGCGCTTAAAAATAACCTTAAAGGGGAGTTGCAACGACTGTACCCAAAATATTCTGCTGAATATTTGTCCTTGAGATCGATTCTATCGAAGGTGCGAAACTATCACTGGGTCGTAACCTTAAATCCATACCCTCGTGCCAAAAATATGCCGAAGTACTTGCGAGATGGTTGCAGAAAGCTGTCATCCTTGGGTCGCTTTGTGTGCTTAACACACGCGAGGGTTTCACCGGCCTGTCGTTTTGACTTCATCGTGCACTGCGACGATCCATCTCGCGGTCGTGAAAGGTGGCCATAGGTGTGATTTACCGTGATTCTACTGGGAGCCGGTGTCATTTTTAGATGGCATTTGCTCCCAGTGGGACCCTGTGGTGGTTGTTTAACCCTTTGTATATGATATTGTATATATAAAATATAATTTGAGCATTAATTAAATAATCAAACCGTTATAAACTATTTTATGTTTTCTTTTTGAAGACATTTCTTTAATAATCACATTGGCGCGGATGAACTTGAAGCATACCAATACACTTTAATGCATAGTATGGAAATTCTCGACCGCTGTTTGGAGTTCAGCGTGGATGAACTAAATGCGATCCAACACTTTTGAATGCGAATCATGCACGTTGAAGTCTCGCATTTAGCAAGGTAAAGCTTAGCGCGAACCAGTACTTTTCAAAACTTTTCTCCGCATCAGAAAACACAATTGAAACGCATTCAAAATATTAATACTTCTTAATACTTATCAATACCACGTTTTTTAAAGGTTAACTTTCAAAAGTAAAAATAGGCCCGCCGCGCGGGCACAATCTCATTGCGCGCTGCGCGCGTGGCTGGCAAGTTTGAGCGCGCCTATGGCGCGCGACTGTTGGTCCCCGCGCTTCACACTCGGTCATTGTATTTTCCACACACTTGTGCACAGACCTTTTAAAATTTAAGGTCAAAGCGTTAATAACTGTAATTTTATAATTGTGAATTCTCTTTTGTTAAAGCTCCTTCGGCTTTAACGAACACATTCTTATCACGTATCTCGTGCTTCGCACTCAGACACTCGCATGTGGAAAACAGATGACGGTTTTCCACATGCGAGTGTCTCGCTTACTCTAATTCCTTTACATTCACACTCCTTACGGAGCGAGAAAGATAGATAACCTGCGTTCCGCCGGCTCTGTAGAACATAATGCACTCAAAACCCAATTGAGAAATTCTGTGTCACTGCGGTTAGAGATATAAAATAATATAATATAAGAACTTCAAAAACGGTAAGGCTGCTGGTGTAGACAGCATTAGCGCTGAAATGCTTAAATACGTTGGCGAGTACTCGTACATACGTCACAGGTTGTGCGAATTGATAAATTTATGTATCGAGATGGGAGAAGACTCAGACGATTGGAGAAAAGCGATTATCGTACAAATATACAAAAAGAAGGGAGATAAAAGCAACTGCAATAATTACAGAGGTATATCAGCTTATTAAGTACCGTAAGTGAAATATACTCAAAAATACTTATCCACAGGGTAATGAAAATAACAGAAGAAAAGATATGGAAAGTTCAAAGTGGATTTATGCCAGGAAGATCATGTACGGATCAAATAGACAGATCATAGAAAAAAGTTTGAGAGTAGGAAAGAAAGTTTTTTGTGCGTTTGCTGACCTAGAAAAAGCATTTGACAAGGTGGATAGAAATAAACTTTGGGGAGTCCTCAAAGAGCACGGAGTTAATGGATGGCTCCTACAATCAATAAAAACAATATATGCAGGTAGCAAAGCGAGTGTAGAAGTTAATGGGAAACTGAGTGACATGTACGATATTATGCAAGGCGTTAAACAAATATGCGTAATGTCTTCATGGCTATTTATCATATTTATGGACAAGTATCTAAGAATAGCCCTCTTCGACGAAGAAGATGTAGGTTTTGAGACGGCGAGGGTACGTGGGTTAGCTTTCGCAGATGACGAGATTGTTATAGCAGAATCAATCGAAGACTTGCAAAGAATGTTAAGTAAACTAAATACAAGCATGAAGAATATGGGCCCCAAAATTAATGTAAATGAAACATAAATCATGGTGTTTGAAGGAAAAGGTAAGGGAACATAGATGGGGAGTTAGATAGGCGCATTAATGAAGGTAAGAAGGTTATCGGTAGAGCAGGACCCATTATCAGAAGTAAAAAAATATATAAAAACCAAAATGGCAATACATAATTATATATTTGTACCGAATGTACTATACAGTAGCGAGACATGGCCCTGTCAAGAAAAGGGCAAGAGCAAAATTATCGCGATTGACATGAATTTCCTACGCAAAACATGCGGGAAAACACTGATGGACAAAGTGAGAAACGAAATGATCCTTAAAGAATGTGGTGCAAAACAGACAATAGTTGACATATGGGGATGAAATCAATTAAGATTGTGCAGACATGTTGAAAGAATAAGAGATGAACGACTAACGATAGAAGTGTATAAAGGTAAAGTAAATGGCAGCATGCCCAGAGGCAGACCGCATAAAAAATGGTCAGAATGTGTGAATGAGACCTTAATACGAAGAGAAATAAGAAGTTATAGAAACACGAGATCTTGCATGAAAAAATGCATGGACGTGAAGAAAGCCAGAGAAGTATGCCAGGATAGAAAAGTATCGCGACAAATATTTTATAAAAAGTGTGTCAGTAGAGTGAATGACGCCTGAAACAAAAGACTTCGGATAATAATGGGCCCAAGTGGGGAACCTCACATAACAACCTTGTGAGGTTCTTCACTTGGGGTGATCGCTAGAGAGATTGATCAACAATGTAGAACAAACGTGTAGTGTAAATAAATAACACGAGAATTCGAAATCAATCTCAAAAATCTATACCTTATACATATATACCTATATCTACACATTACTATTTTCCAATCAAGCGAGTCATGCCTATCATGAAAGGGAAATGGCTTAATGTTGTAATAATAAACATTGATTGTCCCATGGCTGAAAATTTTCCTGACAATTCTTAGCCGCAGATCTATAGGCAAACAAAATGAGAATTTATATTTTGGAAAAATTTAAACGATCTGATGAATTTAATCATTCGATTTCAGAGAAGGGCAAATCAATACTTTGTTCCTCCCTGGTCGATTTCTATGGAAGGCATTGCCCCCTGTACTCCCTGGGGCTCCACCGCCTCTGGAGGCAGTTCAATTTTGAGGTTGAGTCCTGGTTTCAACGCCCTTAATTAAGTATCAGCATACACCATACTCAATTAATTATGTGATTCATTCTCAGGTTTGCTTCACATCCACGGTGGGTCATGATTGAACCTAAAGGTGCTTGCACTGTAAATTTTCTTTTTGATTCTGAAAATAGATTGTTTCAACATTATTTACGAACCAAAATCAAAAAAATAGGCGTGGCCGTTTTTAAGAAATGTCATTTTTTATATGCATAATTATCGAAAAAACGTGATATACATGAATACTAAATTTATTTTCCAAACTGGTTCCACGGAAAGTCTTCTACAATTTATAAAAACTTTACTCTGTTAAGCAAAAAAAAAAAAATTTATTCTTTTAAAAAGTAATGTTTTTCATTTTTTATTATACAATTCTTGTTCCAAAAGTAATATACAAAGTAATATACAATCTAATTAAATATGCAAACTGTTATGCACACGTAGCGCAAAAAAGCTTTTTCGGGTAGTCCGGATGAGATCTGGAAACTTTGTTCTTCTCCCAGATACATTTAAATTCAAAATGCACTGGTTCCATGGCCAATACGCTGAAGAATCCCAGTCCCTGTTGCTTTTTTTCACAAAAACTCTTGCACATGAAAAAATACTGCGTGAATTTTAAGAATTACACTAACTTTCAAGTCCATGTAACTAATTTTAAAAGCTGCTATACAACTTTTATAATCTGTGTTCAGATTACAGTGAAAACTCGCCGTTTTCCTGATCTTGAAACGAAACAATTCTTTATTTCTGAGCTGGAGGAGGCCCCATCCTTACCGCGATTCGGCAATTTATTTTCATCAACGATGCTCATTGGCTGCCCCGTTCTTGTATCGATGCAACGCCAGTTGCATACTCTTTCAGCCGAAAAGCGCGGGTGATTAGAAATCAATAAAATACAAATAAATACACCCAACATTCCTAGAACTGCTGGCCCACGCAGTTTCTCAGCGCGTAGGGCGATAGATGGTTGTGACTCTTGCCTCGGAAGGGCCGAGTGCACGAGTAGTCAGTCGCGTATATTGCGCAATATGATGCATTCCAAGTGAAAACGGTTCAGGCGGTCTCGGCTTATTGCGCAGTTGAAAAAATCGCGGTCCGTTAAGAAAAAAAGTTCTTAGATTCAGAAAAAAATTCAGAAAATTGAAAAAGTGAGGCCGGTAAGGTAGGTATTTATGCGTATCACATGTCCTTAAATACGAAAAAGTGAATTATTTATAGTGACATTTTTCACTTAAAAGTATTTCAAGAATAAATTGTTGATTAATGAAATAGAAGTGAAGTGAAAGTAACAGTTATATCTGTGAATAGAGAGGATATTGAGAAATAAATATGTGTTTATGTTTTTAAATATCCATTAATAATTTTGTAAGTGGAAATGTTAGACTTTTTCCTGAAAATAGTCGTAAAATAATTGTTCCATATAATTACAAGTTTTGAGAGCGTTGAGGGTGACAGATGGTGAGGTTATGAGTGTACGTAAAAGTTTTGGAGCTTACGCCTCAGAGGGAGAGTGAATGAATAAAAAAGTAAATTATAATATAGATTGATTGCTGAAAAGCAGTTGAAGAATAAATTGTTCACTTATGAAAATGAAGCGAAGTGAACGTTTTAATTTCCTGCATTTAACGATTCTGCAGCTATGAATTGTGAATGAATTGTTTAAGAAATATGTGTTCATTTTAAATATCATGAACATTTTTCATTTTCTAACAGTTGACAGGGTGCTCATTGTTTTGCAGGTTATTTTTCAGAAGAAAAGCGAATAAATAAATAACTAAATTATAATGGATTGATTTTAGACAAATGAAAAAATAAAAGATTGTAACGCTAAGATATATATGGCTTCCACAATGACTGTTGTCTTTGACAGTTATGTATGAGGAGGTTGTGGTTTGGAAAAGTAAATTATCTCTTACAAAAAGCGAAAGGTTCATTTTAAATATTGGAATATGAATGTTAAATGTATGCATTATATTATCAGTATGATTTTAAAAAACATATTGTGAAATTCCTCACTTCGTCAAAAATTGTACCGCCGTTCAAAATTGTTACTGCGGAATTATTTGTCTTCTTCGGTATTTCAGCGAAAGGTGCACTTTAAATAATACCATACATATTTTAATTTTATGCGTCATATTATTATTAGGATTTTGAAAAACATTTCTACGAAATCCTCACTTGGACAAAACCGTTACCCAAAATCGCATTTCTTATTAAAAAATTATTTTTATGCCTATGTATTTCAGCGAAAGGTTCATTTTAAACAATGAAATTGACAATTGTTACTAAAGAATTATTTTTCTTCTTCGGCATATCAGCGAAAGGTGCACTTTCAATAATGGTATACATATTTTAATTCTAAGCGTCACATTAATAACAGGATTTTAACCGACATTTCTACAAAATACTCACTTAGACAAAAATTTTACCCAAAATCGCATTTGTTATTAAAAAATCATTTTTATTTTTTGGTATTTCAGCGAAATGTTCACTTTACATAATGGAATATTATTTTTTAATTCATGTGTCATTATAATATCACTAGAATTTAAAAAAACATCTTGAAATTCCTCTGAAGATAGCAAAGCAATTATTTTCTAATTAAAAAATCAGAAATGTGCAAATAACTCAAAATAATCATTCTTTTCCTACCTTCAGTTCATATCGCAACTTAATGAAAATAACCTAATACTACGAAATTTTCAACTTAGTCGTTTTTTAAATAATGCAAAAGACCTTCTGAAATGATAGTACAATTAAAGTATGTCTAAATCTCGGATTTTTCGAAGGCAAAGTTTCAATATTTCACGCAAAGCAGTTTTTACAATAACGAAATTGTACAAAATCTGGGTGGCCGCTGTACCGGTAAATGACTGGGAATTTTGGATGATCCAAGTAAAATTTTTGAATAATCGAAGCAAATATTGTACTCAATCCAAGAAAATATTTTTGTTAGTGTATCACCTTGAGCGCATAATACAGTAGTTCCTTCAGCAACTAAGTATCAGAAGCCGAGACAATTCCACGGCAAACCATGTGCAGGACCCTTTGTTTATTTGATTCAAAAAATCTTGAAAAAATATTTTTTGTTTTTTTGAAGCCTTTCACAATTCTTAAAAAGCTTCTAAATTTTCTGTTCGAAATCTGTAAAAATCTGTAATAAGCCCTTAATTAGACCGTGGGCTATTTTCACCGAAATTTCGGTACGATATGTTTTTTGAAATTCTAGTGATAGTATAATGACACATAAATTAAAAAATACTATTCCATTATGTAAAGTGAGACTTTTGCTGAAATACCAAAGAATAAAAATAATTTTTTAATAAGAGATGCGATTTTGGGTAACAGTTTTCTCCAAGTGACTATTTTGTAGAAATATTGGTTAAAATCCTATTATTAATATGACGCCTAAAATTAAAATATGTATGGCATTATTTAAAGTGCACCTTTCGCTGAAATACCGAAGAAGAAAAATAATTCTTCAGTACCAATTGTGAACGTTGGTTCAATTTTTGACGAAGTGAAGAATTTCACGATATGTTTTTTGAAATCATAGTGATAATATAACGCATACATTTAAAATTCATATTCCAATATTTAACATGAACCTTTCGCTTTTTGTAAAAGAATATTTACTTATTTCTAAACCACAACCGGCTCATACACAACAATATCTTTGACGCAACTGTCAAAGACAACAGTCATTGAATATAATGTATTATTGTAGATAACGATGAATCAATCCAATGTGGCTTCGAACTTAATCGTTTATTCGGCATATATGTCAAAGCGTGTTAAAAAATTGTCCTTGTTTCTGTTTCTACAAAGATAAGTGAATTTGAATACACTTTATGTGGGAAAAGTTTGAAGCTTCTCTGCGTCCTATTGTCCTATTGTTTATATTTGTATCTGAAATAATTTATGTACTTTATAAGTACTGAAATAATGTACAGAAGACAATTAAAGACGAGTCATATTTGCAAAGGATTCATTTTAAAGCTTTTCCATGAAATTGGTAGATTATTGTTATTTTGTAAATTTAAAAGCTTGCTAGGTAAAAATCCATTAGCAGCATCAAAATTTCACCACTAGTTGGGAATGTTACGGTCGACATTTAAAAATTCCCAACAGAGTGGGATTTTGCCTCTCGTCGCGGAAAGTTACCACGTTCGTGCAGGGTCCTTTTATTTCCCACGCCTGATGATGTAAAATTTCGTTGATTTTTTTACAGTGTACACTGTAAAAAATAAAAAAATTGTACCAGTTAGAATGGTAAAATTACCAACAAAAAATTGTTGCAATTTTACTACTCTGATTATGGGGTGAATACCACTTGCATGTTAGAAGTTCCAACCAATCTTGTAACTTTACCACATCACTACTTTACCAACGAGCAATTCACGCCTACCCCGAAAGGGAAACGGCTTAATGATATAATAATAATAATAATTTTGCTGGGTTTTGTAGATGTTGATAAAACAGAAATTTTAAGAAGAATCGAAGATGACTTTTGTGGATAGAAAATGTGTTTTGGAAATTAAATCTTACTAATGAATTTTCCCGAAGGAAATTTTGATGGGTTTTTCAAATGTTTAGTTTTTTTTGTTTTGTTCATCTTATGTTGAGCTTGCTTAAAAATTTTGCACCAAGAAAGTTTCCTAGCTTTCGCGAATTTTCATTTTTTTTTAGTTTTGTCACAAGTTAATAAACAGAAATTCTGAGAGGAATCGGATAGAGTGACTTGAGTTGATCGTACATGTCATTTTTTTTATTTTGGTAACAAATTTTCAATAAAAAAGTTTTTCTAGGTATCTTAATGTTCAACTTTTTTTTTATTATTTTTGTTGCAAGTTGTGAAAAAATAAGTCTGCGAGAAATCGATTGAGTCACTTTTGTTGTTATAAAAAGTGTTGTGTTATTTCAATCTTGTCAGCAAATTTTCTAAAAATAAATTTTGGTGAGTTTCTGGAATTATTAGTTTTATTGATACTTCTGTTACAAGTGATTTTACAGGAATCATGAGAGAAACAGAAAAGAGTGTAATTTTATTTGTTGTCAAAGGTGTTATCGTATGTTGGACTTGCTTGAACGTTTCCAAGAAAAAAAGTTTGCTGGATTTTGTAAAGTTAATATTTCTTGTTAGTTGTGTTACAGGTTATGTAGCAGATATTTTCTTGAGGAATCAAAGAAGGAGACCGTTGTTCTTAAAAAATGTGTTTTGTTATTTAAATCTTGGTAAGGATTTTTCCAGAAAGTAATTTTGCTAGGTTTCGGAAAGGTTCATTTGTTTGTTATTTTTGTTACAAATTATGTAACAGACATTTATAGAGATAGGTTTTTTGATAGTTTGACCTTGTTAATAAACGTTACCTAATACGGTATCTGAAGTGTGTCGCCAAAAAGCACACACTATATTAGCGTTGGAAATACATACAAGTGGTCGCGAAAGCTCGCTCGTCATTGTTTACTTAGGCCTAACATTAAAGCTTTTTTGTGCCCAAACTAAGCTTGGCACAATATTTTGCTAAAGGAATTTTTTTGCACTATCACATAGTACAAGAGGTTATATAGGTAGTGGGATACCCTGTATAAATTTTGAATCAACCCTATTTCGTGTGCAACTTCATGTTATTGGGGAAAGAAATTTAGATTTTCGCATGCATTTGTACAGTATTTCGTCGCGAGTTTTGAAATTTATTCCCACATGAAAATCTCTAGCTGGATATTTTAATGAAGTGTATATTAAAATAAAATTGATTCAATTTAAGGCTTCCAGTCCAGAGCACATTCAAAACTTTTTAAATGAAGGGGAGATTGATTCGAAATTCTATCAGGAGAAAAGTCTTGTTGAAGCAGACTTCCGAAACGATGTTTATAATAAAGAAATGGTTGTACAAGCTTATAATGAGGAAGTGGAGGAAGAGTGTCTTTCCGAATCGAATTCAGACAGGGAGAGCAGTAATGACAGCGTAGCAACGTTAGAATATAGTTCATCCGAAGCAAATAACGAAACTGATGACAATGAATCAACTAATTCGGAAGGGTACAGCTATGCAGGAACTGACAGCGAAAGAATCAGTGACAGCAGCTATGGTGATCACGACAACACACACGAATTTAACGATGAGAAAGGTGAAGAGTACTCAGATATTACTGATATTGAGACAACACAAGTATGTATGATGTTAAATTAAGTTTATTCAATCTTCTGCTAACTTTAGAAGCTTTTTTATAGTTTTTTAGTTCATCTGACTTTTCTGATGTTACAAAACTTCATTTCTATAAACCAATGTACTAGGTTTTCCAATTTAAATTTATTAGTTTTAATTCTGCCAAAGCCTGATCTTAAAACAAAAGAAAAATGGTAAAAATTGAAATAAAACTTAGACTTTAAAAAGGTTTAAACAACTCAATTCGTTTATCAAAAAGGGGTCTGAAGTAATGTTTTGGTCAAAATGAAACTAAATACGCAAAGAAGATCTGCTACGAGTACTTTACTGAATTCTGTTATAAAAATTATATCAGTAATATAACTTTATTAATCTTAAAATTGATTCCAACGAATAGTGATCATCAGTGCTGATATCAGAAGTTCAAACCGAATTCATACTAAAGACTTCGTAGATCGAACAGAGAACAGAGAACAGAGTTGACAGAGAACCCTAAGCGATAAGAAAATCCTGTAAAAAATATATCAGGCCACATTTATTATATCAAAAATAACTTTCTACAAAAACGGCTCGATTGAATATCTTGATTTTTGTCTTTAAATGTTCGTGGATTCACATTTACTACATACATTAACCACATATTTTTTGACAAGCTTTTGCATTTTATATTACCTAATTCAATTTTAAAACTCCTTTCCTTTATAGTAGGCCTCAACCATTTTATTCATTTTTATCAACTGAAATATTAGTGGTATAGCAGACAACTATTATCACCCAGAAACTTTTACTAGCATTTAACTTTCATTTAATCTTGGTTTAGCTGCACCTTGGTGGTTGACATGTAAGTTTACTGTTTAGGAAATTTCCATGTTATTTAAATTTGCCTGTACAGTTGTTAAAATGGGAATGTGAAGTCAGAAAGGATACAAAGAAATTAAAAGAATATTCAGAAATGAAGATAACCAAAAAGCTGCTTTCATTTTCCTGAGAACAAAAACAGAATGTACATAGTGGAAAAGGGATCTAATAGCAGAAAGATTAGTTTGATCCTTTTCACTCTGTGAAAAATGTGACTAGTTTATCTTAATATCAAAAACGAATCTAAGTATCACATACATTACCAAAAACTTTGATAGATGTCACTATGAAAAGATGTTAAAATATTATATTAGGAAATGTACTTATTATTTTAATTTTCCTGTACAGTTTTCGACATAAAAACGGGAAATAGAAAAAAACGCAGAGAAATTAAAACGATATTTAGAAATGAAGATAACCAGAAAGTTGTGTTTACGTTCCTGAAAAGGGAAACGCAGTATGTATGTTTGAATAGGGATCTTAGCAGAAAAATTAGTTAGATCTTTTTTCCCGAGTATGAAATGTTTTTTGTTATTTCTAAGTGCGAATAAATCTGACAGTTTTGTTAACACGATATATATATATATAGATATATATATATATATATATATATATATGAAACAAAAGCAAAAATACAAGGAGATTCAAGACAAACATATAGTTATCCCTCAAACCATATTCGATATCGGAGATAAGGTCCTAACTTTTAATAATCGCAAAACATCAAATTTAGGTGCAAATTGGCTAGGCTCTACCATAATAGATGAAACTGGAAACAACAACAATTATACAATACTTCTAGACAGCAAAAGAGTGCAGGTTCACGCCAATCAATTAAAATCATTTTACTACTGATTTGCAGATTTATGATAATGCTGCTGCTCATCCTGTCCGCTTTAATAATATTAAAAAAACACTTATTATACTCGATTAAAATTCCCCAACTTGAGACCAAAACTTGCCAAGTCCACCATCTGATTCTTATACAAAAAAAATCCATAGTAAATCCCTAGCAGTAATTGCCGAACATGATTATATCCTACTGAATTATCAGAGGACGTTATATGTACCCAGCGACGAGTAGAATTCCTGCGAGAATCTTATAATTAGAAGTAGTAAAAAAAAAAAACTTAGTCAGGAATACTGCCAGTTCTCTCCGTTTAGAATCAACGAAATTGTGTTTATACAGTTAAAACAAGAGAATTCGTATATTGTTTTCCCCTAGAAACCAACAACTTTACATGTGCTTTGCGAAACCTCTGATGAGCATGCTAGTTTAGTATCATTTCAAAAAATAACCAGTACCGAAAGTACAATCATGAAAATTAGTCCCTTAAAGACCGAATTAAGGGAAATAAAATATACTGAAGGTATTATACTACCGTTCGACAAAAACGATCTTGACTTGTTAAAAGAGAGACTCATACCTCCTCAAAAATACATAAAATCCTAAAATTAATTAGAGGTTGCGTAACAAAAATTTGCATACAAATGTTCTGCGTAAATAATAATGTCACCACGTCAAATGTACCTGAAACTGTAACTTACACAACAGCATCCACAGATTCCGCTGAGATTGAACCTTTAAATACAATAAGCCCGCGAGAGGTTAAGTTACGCACTCGTCCAAAAAAAGTAATGTTTTTCGGGGTAAAACAATCTACAAAGGGGGGTGTGAGACGAGCCTTTGCCTCACCGCCTTTAAACTATGTTAGATGGGCCTTTGTCCCACCACTACCCTTAAACTAGCTCTTAAGGGGGGAGTATAGTTAATTCGGTAAAAAAAAGCTATTTTTTATATAAATGTGCAACATCTCAAGAATGACATATCCAAATTTCAAGAAAATCGGAGCAAAAATAACGAAGATATAGAGTTTTTAAGGATAGCTGCTCTCCTTCGGTTTTGCGTATCTGTCAGACTGCAGCCGGACAGGTACACAAAATTTAGGTCCCTAAATTGCTTTATTTGTCGGTAAGTCATTACACAGGTATAAGAAACCTTTAAACGTTCAGTATGTACAGACCTGGCATGGATGATTCTGTGTAAGTATAAAAAAATGCATTTTTGGATTGTTTCATGTTTAAAACTTTAAATGCGTTTTTCTCGAAACCACGTTTTCAAAGTCGGTGACGGTTGTCAATCAAAATCTACTGCATGGATCCTTTTGAAATTTAGTATACGATTTCTCTACCTAATTCATGAGGTAACATGGCTGAGTTTTTTAAAATATTATTATTATTTTTGTTAATTTTACCATAAAAAATTCGTTGATTTTTTAGCAAAAAAACGCGTTTTTACTTGAAAGTGTTGAAAAAAAATTTCTAAAAAAATGAGAGCCGTGTTACCTCGAGAAACATCTAACATAACTAACACACTTTGATTTTTTTATTTCGGATGATCCAGTGGCCCGATAGAACCGTCACCGCAAAGTAACTTTTTTTCGTGGCGCCTTCGGAGATTTGCTGCCAAAGGCCTATTTATTAATATTTTGCAGTGAAAATTAGTAAGAATATGGTTCAGATTTTCTATTATTATTGACCGATTAAAGAAATAAACCAACGTTACCTGTATCACTTGAAAAAATTCTTGAAAATGTGCCTTTTTTTGTCCGATTTAACTATACTCCCCCTTTAAGCGAGCCCTCTGCATGTAACGCGTAGACTCGGGGAGTCAGTTCTACTCCGACCGTGTCTTGAAAATAAATTATTGAAACTCTATTCTGTTTGTTTAGTTCTACGGAGCCCAAGCCCCCGGTATTTAGTGATTGACCAATATTGTGGATTAAGTGATTGGTTTAAGTGGAAAATCATAAGTGAATGTTAATCAATAGATAAATTCTATTGTGAAACCCCACGCCGTTACAAGTTGCACTTCTGTATATGAGTGGTCATGAATAGTGTTCAAGGAAAAATTAAAAATATTGCTTTTATTAATTGCAAACATCAGTTACCGAAAAAATGATATTTAACAAAAAATGTTTATACATAATCAAATGTAGACTTGTTTTGCGTACAATAAAGTAGGCTTCATCATGGTATAAACTATGTTTCTTTGCGATTCTTCTTTTATAAGTATTTCAAACAATTTAGAGCTGTCTTAGAGGGGCTTTCTTAACCCGGTGTCATGGGAGTTGAGTCTCTGAGACTCGGCACATTTTATTTTGCTTAAAGTTTGGTTACTATGCGTGCGACGTTGCCGTTATTCTCAGCAGCTGGAGCTGCATATTAGTTTTTTATTTGGGTGTAGCCTGGATTGAATTTAGAAATCTTGAAAATAAACCATTCAAAAATTAGCCATCCTATGCAAAAATTTTATTTGCATAATTAATAGAAAACATTGTTATTTATATATGAGTTCGAGGCGGAAATTTGGATTCCATCACAGATGCACGTCCGCTCCGATCGCATGCATAAATAACAATGTTTTCTATGAATTTTCCAAATTCAAAATTCCCAGATGATGGGTATTGGGGTTGGATCTGTGAGACCCGGCTCATTTTTCTGTGAGATCCAGCACAATTTTATTTTGCTTGAAGTTCGGTTACTATGCATGCGACGTTGCCCTTCTTCTCAGTAGCTGTAGCGGCATATTACCTTTTTTCTTGATAAATTACTGGTATAATTCATATCTACTAAGCGGGTCCATATGACCCACACCTACGTCCGTGTAACACTTTGATACCCCCATGACGCCGGGTTGAAGGGAACGGATAGTACGAGGGCTGTTTAATATGTCAGTGACTTTTTGAATTTCCCACGCAGTAATATAAAATGCAACACAGCTCCCGTCAACGGCATCTATGAATAGACTGCTGTTAAATTTTGAGCAAGCTGGGTCATTTAGTTTGTGTTTGACAGCCATTGAAAGCAGAGAACCTCGTGAATTTTAATAATTTTACAAAAACTAACCACTTCATTTATAACACCACTAGGTTAAAAAATTGTAAACAAAATTAAGATTCTTAGAACAGAAAGTCTAAAAAAATGTATTCGAATATAAATAAAATTCATACGAAACATATAACGAATTTTTTGAAAAATAATACGCACTGTCTATGGTTACGGAATTTTTCGTAACTCTGACCCCTTTTCCAGCTCGTTTAGGGCTAAAGTTACGGAAAATTCCATAACCATAGACAGTGCTAAAATAATAAGGTAAACGTCCCAGTAATCGTGAAGCCCATTTTCTTCCTTTTTAATTAATTTAAATGCTTTAAAATGTTATGCGCTACTATAGAATGCTAAAAAAAATTGTTTTTATTATTAAATGTTACTTTTAGCATATTTTTAACAATATATTCAAATCACGACTAAGCTTCACTGTTACTGGAATTGCTACGATTACTGGGACATTTACCATATATTTTAATTTGCTTTATTCTGCTATAAATAATTTTATTACTAAAATGAATTTCGTTTATGTCTAAAAATATTTTATATTTGTTCTCTTGTTTTAGTGGTTATGAGAAATTAGGCTAGTTACTTTATATTTTCTACCCTTTGGAGTTTTAAATTTGTTTACAATTTTCTAACCTACGGTTTTATTGTTTAGATTTTGTAAAGTTATTATACTTCATTACTTGATTGAGTATCAAATCATTAATTTGATGAGCTCGAAATTTATTGACGATGGTTCTTTTCGGCCTTCTTATTCATCGTGAATCCACTTCCATAATGTTCAAATTCCGCTTCCTTATTTTTCAGATCTACGCGAAACGTCAAACTCAAAATATAAACATTATCGAGAATCTTACCCGATCTTGCTTGCATATTGAAGTCGGGACGGGATGAGATTAAACAATTGAAAACCAAAAGTTCTCGACAACAAAAATATCTCGATCCGAGAAATTCTCGTCTCGGCGTGCATCTCTACAAAAGAGAAGAATTTTCAAAGAAAGAATGGAGTATTGGGGCTGATAAGTATAATACAATAAACTTCCGTATATTTTAAAGACCGCTTATTTTAAAGTTCACTTAATTTAAACCTACTACACGCACTTATTTTAAATTGCGCAGTTTTGTCATCTCCCACCACGGTCCCTGTACACTCAATTTCTCGTCAGTGGATGACCTATAAGAAAAAGAGGCCCGAAGAGCGCCCTCTTTGGTTTAAATTGAGTATTTTTTCACGACGTCATTGGTACTCTCACCTCAAATTTCGTATAGTTGATTGTATTTCGCGAAACAATTAAAACAATTGAAAAATATTACTATCGAGACATTTATAACGTACCTTTACGTTTCTGAGATTTTCTCCAAAAAGTCGTATGCAGTTGCAGTACCATGTACTAACCTCCCTAACGGCTGACATTTTCACCTTTTGACGTCATGCCACAAGACTCACTATTCCGCAAAATATTTTCGTCGTTTTTTGATTCTATAATATTGATTTTTAGTTGGCAAATGGTCGAATGCCGACAAAAACACTAACGCCAACAAAGACTAACGGACCGCGACTTTTTCCACTTGCCTGAACCGTTTCCATAATATTGTGCAATATATGTACTTGACAGAGTACTGGCGCACTCGGCCCTTCCGAGGCGAGAGTTGCAATCGTCTCTGGCCCTACGCGCTGAGAAACTGCGTGGGCCAGCAGTTCTAGGAATGTCAAGTATATTTATTTGTATTATTATTGATAGTATTTATTATTGATTTCAAATCACGGGCGCTTTTCGACTGAAAAAGTAGCGACCGGCGGTGCATCGATACAAGAACGGGGCCGCCAATGAGCGTCATCGATAAAAATAAACTGCTCACTCGCGTCAAGGGTGGGGCCCCCTCGAACTTTAAAATAATTGGTCGGGTACGTTTCAAGGACCTTAAAGTAAACGGAAGTCTACTGTATTTGAGAAACCTGTTTGACTTGTAAATTCAGGAAAATGATTTCGTTCCAGGAAAGGAGTTAATTTTCAACCAAAACACATGAATGTTGAACAGAATGTTTGACTTTTTAAGCAAAGATATAGCATGATATAGTGATGTTTTGATAATGAATTTCTCATAATTTTTTGGCGATTATTTTTATTCCTATAATTCCTATAATTAATGTAATAAAAAAAGTAAAGGAAATGCGTGGTAGGAGAATTATTATGGGCGTATTGTACTAGGTGTTTTTTTAGACTTAAGACATCAAAATATCTCAAAAAATACGCATCCTGGGGAAAAAATATCGAATCAAACTTACGTATTTCATAAAGGAGAATCTTAATCTGTGATAAAAAATTTGTTGTTCTTATTTGAAATTACAAACTTACCCCCCCCCCCCCCCCGGGAAGGCAAATTTGTCCCAAGTCGCTTTTCCCCCCGGAAAAAAAAAAGTTTTTATAAATGCTTTTTCATAAGAGTAGTTGAATTTTCAACCTGCAAAGGTGAATTTTCAAGCAAATACTGTAATTGTAAGTTACAAAAATTTGTTTAAAACAAAAATTTCATCAAAGGATACAAATGTATCTCAAACCAAAAGAAGTTAATCTTTAACAGTATAGTAAAATTTTCCACAAAATATTTCAATTTTTAACAAACACATATGAATTTTCAGGGAGAAATATAATACTGGAAATATTTAAACCAAAAATGTTTTAATTGTAAATCAAAAGCAGTAAAATTCATCTAAGAACGACCAATTATTAACAAAATAGTTCAATCTTCAACAGAAACAGATTAATGTTTAGCCAAACCGTTCAAGTTTAAATTAAAAAGATGAAATTTCTACCAAAGAAGATACATTCCATAAAACGAATTTTCAACAAAATAAATTACTTCTACACCATACGGATGAAATTTTAAGATAGTAGTTAACATTTTAACGATGTGGTTGAAGTTTAAACCATAAAATATGAATTATCCACAAAAAGATATTTAAACTGATAAAGATTCAATATTACATCAAACCCACTTTAATTTAACCAAGGAAGACAAATTTTCAACAATATACATGAATTTTATATTCCCAAAATCTATGCCCATTTTTTCAGCGAGGAGCTGGTAAGGAGCTGAAAAAGCTGTTTATTCACGGGGGAGATTCGAATAGCGTCCAGTTTTGCTGGAGTTTTCTCGGCATCCAGCGAGAACGCCTTTCCTTCAGTATCAGAGATCGTTCATTGCGGCGTTTAGACTTGAGAGTGTTGGGCGTAACTCACTGCAAAGCGTGAACGTTCAACACTACTTATGACTGGAATAGCATTTATACTGAAAAGGATATAAATAGAAAGGTGATTTGTCTAACTACATTTTTATCTTCGGCCTTTGACAAATTTGAGCCTCTCCATACCCTTAAAGCAAATAAGAAGTTCAATCCTTGGGACACTCCTTATATCAAAGACTTAATAAAAGAAATAGAGAAAAATCGTAGATTGGCTAAAAGAACAAGAAATAGTATTATTCAAGCCGAATTTCGTAAATTGAGAATTCCTTCTAAACACTTGGCTCCTGATTACAACTTTTCCCCTGCAGACCTGCTAACAGCTTTTACTACAAAATCTATACCCCTTGCAAACAGCACTCCTTCCCCGTCCTCAGTAACCCCTACTTTTGACGATACTAAATTATTCTTTTCTGACATATCGCAAGAAACCCTAATTAAAAAACTCTTTGAGGTTAAATCAAATCCTCAAAGATCTGATGGTATTTCAATTAAAATGATTCGCCTTGCTTTACCAGTCATCGGCCCTATTCTCTTGCACATCTACAATGCATCTCTGCAGATAGGAATATTTCCTGATGCCTGGAAAGAGGCGATTTTTTATGGGTAATTTGCTTTGTAACCTATTCAGTAATAAAGCTCCACACTATCTTCTTAACCTGTTCCATTTTATGAATAAAGATCAACCAACACATTCCAAACTCCGTGAAAGGAAAACAGTACTAAAAATTTAGTCAAACCACACGCGTAAATTGCAAAGGTCTTTTGTTATTCGCGGTGCGCTCGCCTTTGGAACAAACTACCTATAAACATTAGAAATGCACCTTCACAATTTCACTTCAAAAAAGTCCTTTTCGATTACTTATTTAACACATCTAATCCTACCCTCGAAATCACACATACATAACACTTAAATTCTTAATTAAAAATATATATAAGTGTATCTATGAATGCGTATTGACTTTTAAGCATGTATATTTGCGTATATATATTTATAGTATCCCTTTGTTGATAACCTGCACCTAATTATGTGTATTATAGTTTATTTCTTTACTCTTGTTCAATACCTATTTTTGATTTCAATCATCAAATTGATCGCCGTCGCATTTTAATTGTAATATGTATCACCTGTTCCTTATAGGGCTATAGAAACTTTTCTTAAATAAGTACAAATACAAATACATTACAATTACTTTGTAATTCTTGGTCTTAAGAATTCTTTGGCTAAAATATTTTTTTATATTTTTTTAAATATCTTTTTACCTTGCAATATAATAAAGATTTTCGTCAAATCTACATCGCAAAAATGATTAAAGGATGAATGAATAATTATTTAAGAATGTTTTAAATAATTTTGTAGTTCTACTAAGTGTCATTTTAGAAGAATTTTACTTTTGCGGAAATGTTTATATAATTTTATTAATTATAATAAAGTTTTTTCAAATTTCTTAACTATGCTTAACTATACTACAGCTTAACTATAATTTCTTAACTATTTTCGCTGAAAAACGTTACCATAACGATCAATTGTTTCAAAATTGTCCTTTGAACAAAAATTTCAATCTTTTTTGAAATCTAGTGATTTTTTACTTAAAATACCGATTCCTAGTATGAAGAATAAAAAAATAAATTTGTTTAAGTCATATGACTTGCATTACAATTACTGGATCATATTGTTTCGCCAAGACACAGCACCAGCGCCGTTGAAGTATTCGCACCAACGATCTCGCTAAGCCAATGCATTATTCGCATGTCGATTCCCTCCCTCGGGGCAAAAATTGACAAATCCTTGAGCGACTTCGTGCCACAAATCACCTCGAATTAGTAGTCCCGTTAACAAATCTTTTTTATCGAGCAAACCCGGTGATGTGTACATTGCTCAGCCAATACTCTGACTCCTTAGCCAATTGTGCAAACAAATTGTGGTCATAACAATTAATTGCACGACATGTGGTTCGTGGAGCATCGGAGCTCTGTATATTGGAAATATCGCACCAAGAACCCCAAAAGCGTTCTCGGAGACTCTTGTAGCTCTTGATAACCTGGCAATTTTACAATACACAACTACAGTGCAATTCCTAAATATTTTAATTTTGAATTAATTATAATTCAATTTACTATTCAATTTAAAAATTTATATAATAAATATATAAAAAAAATCGCACCATCATCTTCTTTATTTTTTTTAGGGTTTTTGAAGTTCATTTAAAAAATACATGGAAAATTTACCATTTTATATGGGAACTAATTAACCTTTCTATATAAAATGATAAAGTTTTCATGGATCTTTTAAATAGTTTATACATGTGATCGAAGATTCTACTATCCTTTCGTTGAGCACATTGAGCCCCTGGATAAGGAATAAGTACATTCCTGGTCAGCGGAAATCCTTCATCCCCAACTGCAACGAATGGAAAAGTGATATTTGTTCTTGAAAGGGGCTCTGGTGGTGGAATGTGCAGCGTATTGTTTTCTAATTGTTGTTTCAGGCTTGATTTATTCCATACTCCTGTGGCACTTATCCTACCGTTTGTTTCAATGTCGACCCACATGAACCGCAAGTTTGAGTCAAGTGCAGCCAGAAGAACAACACTGAAGTAACTTTTGTAGTTGAAATACAGTGACCCGGAGTTCACGGGGGGTTAATTTTAAAATGTTTCCCATCGATTGCAAACAAACAGTTATGAACATTCCATAAGCTTCCAAATTCATTAGCGACTACTCGACATTCTGCTTCTGTTGCAGGAATCTTGACATAATCCGCTTTTGAAAAGTTAATTATCCCATAGCAGACTTCTCTGATGATGCCAGTTATGCTAGATTCGCCAATACGAAAAGTGCAGTGTTGTGAGTTCAGAGTTTCACCTTAAAAAAATTATCATATGCATGAAAAAAAGTTGTTATAAGTATTGTGAGGAGGCTTTTTTCCTTAGATAATAAAATATAATTTTGGGGACCTTCAGGCCTTACACAAACATAAATAGAAATAAGATATCATTTTCTGTAGCCCGGGCGCCAGCCTTCCTCAAGGCACTCCTAAGGAAATCTCTGAATAACTCAAAACCAAACAAAAAAATCTGCCCGCTGCGCGGGCACATTCTCCTTGCGCGCCTTGCGCGCGGCACGCTTCGCTCGCAAGTTTGAGCGCATACTCGTGTAAAATGGTTTTAAGCACATTTGTAGATAAAATTTAGGCGAAAAATTTTGTTAAATCGAAAGTTATTGCAGCTTGTGTCGTTTTTCCAAAAAGTCAATTTTTAATTTTTGATGTATTTTTATAGCAAGAGTTTATCATTTCTTTAAAGTAAAGAAATATTTCTTCGGCCACATTCTGCTCTACCATTTCTTTGAATCAAAGAAATTTTCTTTTATTCAAATAAGTTTTTTTCTCAGTGATATTTAAAAAAAATGCAATTAACATGGCATTCTTCTAATTTATTTTCATTTCCTTTCTATTCTTTTAATTCTTATATTTCCAAGTAAATAGACCCTCTCTCATCAGTCTTTACCATTTTATACTGTTGCTTTTCTTGGTAAAGAAATCAGTTGTCCAGTTCGTACCATGTCCAGAAAGTGCTTCTTCATTGTTTTAGCTGTCCTTGAGTGGTTCACCTGATACGATTTTCCTGCATAATTAAGCTTACATCAAAAGCAACTGCATAAACTCCACAACATGTCAGTCTGTTGTTCAGTCACGCACCTTGACAGAATATGCCTTCTGCAGAAATCTATTCCGTTCAACTTGCAGCTGTCGTCTCGACTCCATTTTTGTTGCCACCTCAGGGACAGTTTTATTTAAAGCTTTATACAATCTTAACAATGAACCTTTCATGTGGATTGCAATACAGCAAGGTATCATCGTGCTGGGTACGATTTTGCCGTGGCAAAATTTACTCTTTCTCCGCCTGACTTGTAACATTTCAAATTTCTTTCGAAAGCTACTAAATTCTTTCCAGAAGAGGTACAGATTTGTCCTCTCGTCTTCTTTTCGCTGATGCCGTTATCTCCACTCGAAGCTTCTGTACTTACGATAAGGGTTATGCATTTGGAAACTTTCTAGCACACTGCTGTCTCTGTCAGCAATTACATATTTATCAATAATTCCATACTTTTGTATGCTGATGTTGAAAGCTTCCACTATAGCATCGCTTTCCATACCTCTCTCGTTTTGCGCGTTTGCTTATAACATCATAAATGATTTCTTACTATTTAACAGCTAGACTTTTAGTCTAGCCAGTTTGGATGATGATGATTTTTTAAAAGTTTTTCATTGTTTTTTTGCCTGAAAGCTGTCTGGATTTCCCGACAGGTGATCGTCGAACGCTTGTTATGATGAGCCAAATGAGATGACTCGGCGGCAGATTAGAGGCGAACTATTCTTCAGGTCATATTTTTTCTAGGGCTTTCATTTGCGGATTTAACCACAACTTGCCATTAACTGGCGCGTTACTCTCATTTCCCCTGACTGCGGTGTTTCCCTCCTGTGCGACCACGTACTGACCTCTCTCGTAAAGCCAGCCGATTATTTTGTTCTCTACGTATTTGGGGAAGACATTGAGGTAAGTGCGCGATCCATTTTCATGAATCTCTGGGTTTCTGAACATTAGTACAGCCAACCGGGACATTGCGGCATGGATCTGCTTCGCCGTTCGATCGACAATCTGCAAATATACATATGATATGTGTATGTGTATGTGTGTGTGACGTACCCTCAATTCCGCACATCGCCGTGAGAAATGTATGCTCGTGAACTTCACTGTGTCGCGTTGGCACGTCGCCATCCATCCACAGGAGGATTCGTCCTCGTTCGATACCGTGAAGTTTGCCCTGAACTTCGGCCACCTGGCCGCTCTTCTTAAGGTCCCGCACTCTAGACGCTCTCATCTTTCACTCAGAATCGATAAAAAACGAAGCCGCGAAACGAACCCTGCCTATAAAATACAGTCCTTATAAGAAATATTATTCTATTATTAGAATAATATATTATTATTCATTATATTATTGAAATATTTAATATGTATTCGATTCCAGATTACTCAATAAAATTCGTCGTACCCGATAGTACTCGTAGCTGAATTGTGTCGTCATCTCCATGATGAATCGACTTTTCGACTTCGCTTCCATTGGGTACTCCGAGAAGAAACGCTTTATATCACCCGCATCATGAGCCTCTACTTTCCTGTCCTTTTTTATCTCGCATGGATTTCCAATGGTGTGGGCTATAGTCTCCGTGCATGGCGTCAGTCCCATGTATAGAGTCTACATGACTCTTGAGTTTTACTAAGCATTTCATCAAGGTTTTCATACGGTGGGACTTGACTTCTGCATTGTGACTGAGGGAATGGTATCTGTTCGGGGATTGAAATTGGAATTTTCGCCTCAGTTTTACGTAAATTTCGTTCTGCGTTGCATGCGACCGAGTATTATCTCATCACCCTGCAAGCGCTTAAATAACCGACGCGTAGTGAATAAGAAGACGGTGTAGCAAACACCAATGGATTTATTCCTGGGAAAGCGAGCAAATGCCGACATGCAATAATTGCAATAATGCAATCTTGATTTTCTTGCGTTAGAAGTATCGCCACTGGATTCCCCAATTTTCCTCTATTGTTGACTTTAACGTACTTGTCGACTGTCTTTTCTTTTTCTGGTGATAATTTACAATACGCGGCTTTGTTTATGCCTGCTGAAATCATCTGCTTTGCTTGAAACGCAATAATAGAAAGGCGTTTAATGTAGCCTATTCGGCAGCAGTTGTGAACTTCTGTCTATAAGGCATCTCTATCTACCTCGTACGATATACAAAGAGAGATAAACGATTCTTCTATTAAAAAAAAACGTATATTTCTCTCTACCTTATACGATAATTATAATATCAAGCCATGCATAAGCAGTAGAAGACTGTGCCCCAGAAGGGCCCAACTCGCACATTTTATTTCTCAAAAACTAGTTGCCGAATAAACATACATTTTACTCTTTTTTAATAAAATGCTATTCCGAATAGGTGCAGACACTTTGATCTGAGGCATCCTGCACTTATAGTTTCACGAACACTTTTCTATAATCAATCTGAAGAATTTCTTTCCTTGGACCAGAAAAGTTTCCAGTAAAACTTTTTCTATTTTTTTCCTAAATAAAAACAGAGTATTTCAATCCGCCGGGTACTATGCAAACCAACTCTTCTCAAAAAGAGGAAAAGAATAACTAAACAATCTCTTGTCCATAAAAAGATACTAAATTTTAGACGAATATGGAAAAAAAGGACTAAACTTTTCAAAATGTAAAAAAAAATGTGACAGGGAGTGATAAGCTTAGAGAAAAAAACTTGTACTATTAGCAGCAGGATAACAAAGAAACTCTGAAAAGAACGTTATAGTAATGAGTTTTCTTCCTTTTAAAAGATTGACTGTAGAAAATTTAGACACAACTTACCATTATCCACAATAATTTTCTTCGGATGTTGATTTGATAAATAACGGGTGATGTCTTTAGACAACAGTGTCAACGGCAGTTGTTTCATATTTGCCAGTGCTATTTGAATCCCAACAGTATACGTCATTAAACCCTTCTCCTAAAGTCCTTGGATACGCACTTGGACAACTTGGATACATTCGGCTTATTCCCCGCACAAATCAAAATCTACGATTCGAATTTCGAAGATACGTTTTTCGTGCTGGTTATCCAATTAGATTGCGACCAGAAGAGAGCTATACTCGCGTTCCGAACCAAGAACATATTGTATTATCAGCATCCAATGGAGACATCTTTGCAATATTAGATTATAGCGGGATTCTTCTTGGAATATATACAGCACGTAGGGGTAAATCAAGAATCAAAGTGAATATGATAAGTGGCAAAATTGATCATTTGACCCCAGATGAAATGCGAGATTGTCCAGTGGGAAAACGTCACCCAATCTTCCCTGAAAATTTCATTGAAGCTTCAGAAAATAATGATTCACTACAATCCGACTGGAATTCTAATAGCGAACGTAACGATGGTTCTTCTCCTTCTGACAGACAACATTCACCTGACCATACTTTTCCTCAGGACCCTTCTCTTCATGCCGAAGCCAGGACGCCTCCTGGGTGGCCGCCTTCACCTATAGTACTTGGATATACACTTGGCCAACTTGGATACGTTCGGCTTGTTCCCCACACAAATCACAATCTACGATTCGAATTTCGAAGATACGTTTTTCCTGCTGGTTATCCAATTAGATTGAGAATAGAAAGAAATAAATTCATTCCCGTGCCCGCCCAAGAACATATTGTTTTATCAGTATCCAATGGTGACATTTTTGCAATATTAGAGTATAGCGGAATTCTTCGTGGAATATATTGGACAAATAGTGCTCATACAAGAGTAAAAATAAATATGATAAGCGGCGAAGTTGATGATTTGACGTCAGATGAAATGCGATATTGTCCAGTGGGCCCAGTTCACCCAATCTTCCCCTACAGTTTTTTTGAAGCTTCAGCAAATGACGATTCACTACAGTCGGAATGGAAACCTAATAAAGAACGTAACCCTGGTTCTTCTTCTTCTCAGAGGCAACATTCATCTGACCAGACTTTTTCTCATGAGCCTCTTCTTCATGCCGAAGCCAGGTCGCCTCCTGGTTGGCCGCCTTCACCTAAAGTACTTGGATATGCACTTGGACAACTTGGATACATTCGGCTTATTCCCCGCACGAATAAGAATCTACGATTTGAATTTCGGAGATACGTTTTTCCTGCTGGTTATCCAATCAGATTGCGAAACGATGAAAATAAATATATTTCCGTGGCAAACCAAGAACATATTGTATTATCAGCATACAATGGTGACATTTTTGCAACATTAGAGTATAGCGGGTTTCTTCGTGCAATTTTTACGACAAATAACACTAAATCCAGAATTAAAGTAAATATGATAAGCGGCGAAGTTGTTGTTTTGACACTAGATGAAATTCGAGATTGTCCAGTAGGCAAACGTCACCCAATCTTCCCCCAAAGTTTTCACAAAGCTTCTGCAAATTACGATTCACTACAGTTCCAATCTAATCCTAATAACGAACGCAACCCTGGCTCTTATTCTTCTGGCAGACAACATTCACCTGAACGGACTTCACCTCAGGAGCATCCTCTTCGTGCTAGCGACAGTTCCTTTCCAGGAAGGCCTCTTTCTGTTCAAGTACTTGGATGTGCTATAGAAGAACTTGGTTATATTCGGCTTATTCCTTGCAAAAACCAGAACCAGCAACTTCAATTCCGAAGATACGTTTTTCCAGCCTATGAACCAATTCAAATGCGAATAGATTACACGAACTATGTGCTTGGGCCAAACCAAGAATATATTGTATTATCAACATCCAGTGGGGACGTTTTTGCAATATTGGATTATAGTGGGACTCTTCATGGAATATATAGGACAGACGAAAATAATTCGCGAATAAAAATAAATATAATAAACGGCGCAGTTGATAATTTGACTGCAGACGAAATAAGGTGTTGTCCAGTAGGCAAAAATCACCCAATCTTCCCAAACAGTTTTATTAAAGCATTTGAAAATTACGATTCACTAGTGTCCGAATGGAATCCCAATGGCAAACGCTATCCAGGTTCTTTTTCTTGTGCCAGACAGAATGCACGTTCCCGGACTTCTTCTCAGTAGCCTCCCCTTCATGCCAGGTCCAGTTCACCACAGGACGGAACTCCTTCTCATAAAGTACTAGGATATGCACTTGGACAACTTGAATATATTTGGCTTATTCCCAAGTCATGTAGGCAGATGTTACACAACTTCCCACACCTTTGTATCAAATGTGTTGCAAATTACGATTCACTGTAGACTGTGTATAATTAATTCAACGAAGAAATTACAAAATGAAACATAATAAACTTGTAGGTTGGAGATAAATCAACTTAAATGAAAACATTCAAACATATTTTTTTTTTACTTCCAATTTTCATTTTGATTGCTATTTCTGAAAATTTTATGTCAATGCAAATAACGAAATTTCACCTGAAAAATTATGATTTTTAATATTAAAAACCTTCGCACTCTGTTGCCGTTGAATCTCAGTGACAAAAAGTGTTTTCTATTAATTAACTGGCAAACTGAGTCTAGTTTTGATTCTAATGTATTCAAATTGAAAGAAAATTTTGGGAAAGGATGTAACTTCAAGATTCACACCTTTCCCTGAACCGTTGCACTTCGTTGACAACTGCACCGGGATCGATTCGCCATTTATATTATAGGTTCACTAAGCTGGTTCACAGAACCTATACATCTTTGATGGTGGAAAACGATCTCTGCTGGTTTCGAATTTATATGGCTACACGTCTGTACACCGTTATGTCACTTAAATTTGCGCTCTGTCTTCCGTCGAGTAAGATCCAAAAGTGTCATAGGTCCGTCGATAAATCTGTCTGTGTAACTCAATTAAATTTGTCAAATCAGGACCGATTATTCCATCATTCGTTGCCGTCCCGGTGTTTTTGTTATTTTCAGTCGAGGATTGCGATTTCGTCGCCTTGATGTAATTGTGCTTCCGTCCATGTTAGGCGCCTTCTAACCACTTGAAGGTTGGAAACTGTAGTCTAGGTTTAGAGTTAGCCTTGCCTTCTTTCTTGGATTCAGCTGATGTCTTGTTTGGGGTTTGGGACTTTTGTCCTGCTTCTTGGTAGTTGGGTTCGCAAGTGGCATGGGCAGAGTAGTCGGTTACGTTTTACTAGGTTTGAACTGGCTAGACTTCACGATGGTTGGATTTCTCTGCACTGTCGCGAGGGGTTATGAGTCTTTCCGGACGGAGAGGGGGGTGGTTTCCTCGGAATGGATTCTAAGAACATCACGTTCATATTATATTTTGAATAAAGAAGCATGAAATTTATGTTAACTTATTCCAAATTATCAAAAATTCAATAAAAAATTGCCGGATTCAGTTTAAATACGTCTATAAATTTGCGCAAATTTATGGAAATTTTTGGTCATTTATGGTAATTTTTCCGGCAAATATGGTAACATACCATAAATTACCCAAAATTCATTTTTTTAAATGTCCATACATTTCCGGAAATTTATGCAAATGTTCGATAATTTATGGCAATTTTACCGGTAAATATAGTAACTTACCATAAATTACCCAAGATTCATTTCTTAAAATGTCCATAAATTTATGACAAATTTCAGTAATTTATGGTAATTTTACCAGTAAATATAGTAACTTACCATAAATTAACCAATATTCATTTTTTTTCAATTTCCGGAAATTCATGAACATTTTTGGTAATTTTACCGGTAAATCTTGTAACTTACCATAAATTACCCAATATTCATTTTTTTAATTTCCGGAAATTCATGAAAAATTTCGGTAATTTATGGTAATTTTACCGGTAAATATGGTAACTTGCCATAAATGACACTATTCATTTTTTTAAATTTCGATACATTTCCGGAAATTTATGAAAATTGTCGGTCATTTACGGTAATTTAATCCGTTATATATGGTAACTTTCCATGAATAACCGCAAATTTCTATTATCTGCAACCAAAATTTCCTCAGAGTTTTTACGTTGAGTGGACTGATAATTGTAAAATGCGAGCTCATAGATGTATAATTTTCATTGTTCACCTCTGACGTCACTTTTCAGTCCCTAGGAAGTAAAAAGTACTTTTTACTCCCCAAGGAGAGCTTTAGCCCCGCTTCATAGGCGTCGAAAAGAGCTGAAATCATGCAAGTGTCATAAAAAATTCAGTTTAAAACCCAGAAAAATGATTACCCATAGCTATGGCAAAAATGCCAAAAAATTAAAAAATTTTCAGAATGACGAATGAATTTCGTAAATGATCTGTGCTTATGCGAATCATTTATATCAAGTTCAGGACATAAATTTAACAAAATTTTGAAAAATGTGCGTCGTATGATATTTGTGTTACCGAAATTCGGTAACACTTTCTTAATGATTCCGAATAAAATAAAAAGAAAATTGGAAATGTGGATACACTGCCAAAAATATTATTATACTGCCAAACAAAATATTTTTAATATTTTCAAGATTTTTACGTCCAACCTAAATATTTTCTGAATAATTTCGAAATTTTATATTATACTCAGTAACACTGCGGTAACTTTTTTACAGGTTTTATTGTCCGCTATGTATTCAGATTTCAACTCCAGTCGTTTCATTCAGACTGACAAAGCTGATCAAAATTTAAGTCAAAATTTATCATAGAAAGGAATGTTTAATGCAAGTTATCAATAATCATCTTCCTAAAATGTGCTTTTAAACGAGCCTTTCAAAGGAAAAATACTCAAGTTTAAATCAAAATTTTAAATCAATAATATTTATTTCATTATTTTTTATTTTAATATACTTTAGTATATTATTACGCTTTCCAGAGGGTTCAAAAAGTCTTTCAATGCGTTTTATAAAATAAAACAGTTTTAAATGAACACCAATCCGCTTGTATTAACAAAAAATGCAGATAAACATGATTCTTGATCTCTGCAACTGTTTTTTTTTCTTCAACTTTTGATGTGAAATATATAAGAAAAAAAATCTTTTAGTTGATATTTTAAAGCCCCATTTAAAAAAGTCATAGTCTAAATTTCGCAATTTTTTTGCAACGACCCATATATTAGCATTTGACACTATTTTTATATATTTCTGTACTTGGGACGGTGAATATGTTGTTTCAGCCAATCACAGAAATTCATAAATATTTTTAAAGCCAAAGTGAATAAATAGTGACATCAGCGGCCAATTATGAGAAAATGGTGGCAAAATAGTTGAATAGCTCAAAAAAGTGTCAAATAGTGTTAACAATGTCGTGAGTCCGAACCCTGTTATCAAAGTAATATTAGGTTTTAAATATGAATAAAGTATTATCTACCTTTAGGCCATATCCCATTTCTGCGAGAATTTCCGGAGCGACATAGGTCGGAGTTCCGCAAACTGTGAATAAAGGTTCAACGACGACTTGAGCAAGTCCAAAGTCAGCTAATTTCAGGCACCGGACTTGACTTCCTTCCATTTCAACTAAGAGATTTTCGGGTTTGACGTCTCGATGGACTATATGATGAGAATGCAGATAAGCCAGAGCAGATGTCAAATGTCCAATCATAACGCTCGCTTCGGATTCTGAAAATTTGGTCGCTGCTGCTATTGCGTCGAACAAGTCTCCTCCCTGTGAAATTAAATAATATTGTACTGGAATTGCAACTATAGTTACAGGGAAAAAATTAGACTTATGATTTTAAATTATACTTAAGACTCTTAAAAGATACCTTTACTAGTTCCATAACTAAAAATAGCTGGTCTGCCGTCTCTTGTTCGGAGATTAAACTTATGATATTTGGGTGGCAAACTTGTCTTAGAATTGCGACTTCGCTCGCTAACATTGTTTCTTTTCCCTGACATTTGTATTTATCCACTATTTTGATCGCGTATTCGGCTCCAGTTGATCTGTATCACACAAGGGAATATATATTTATTTTATAAAGATACCTCATAGTAAATTTATTAAATTAGGAATAAAAAATATATCTAGAGAAATGGTTTGAATGAATAAAAATGCAATCCAAATCAAAAATTCAAAGTGAAGAGCAAATATAACATAAACTTGAGTACTATTTTCAGTGTCTTTAGATTTTTGATATTAACTATGTTTTATACGAAATTAATATACCATAGTGATAATCAACCTCTGCATCAACTGTTAAAAAGATATTATTCTCGAATTTGAATCAAGAAAAAAATCCGGTGAGTGTAAGGTTGGAAACACCAAATGCATTTTTAAAGTTTTATAATTTTCCCTGCCCATGAATATTTAAAGATCGAAATTCTAATCATGTAACAATTTTTATATACAATCTTATACAAATTGAATAAAAAAGAGGGGTGTACCTCCGAAAAGGACATATGTCCGATTTTCTTCGGGCTCCGTGTACTTGTATTTTGACGCGCTGATTACAAATATGATAGTGAAAATTGGCGACTAGTCGATTTTCATGGTAAAACCCATGAAAAACCCATAAAAATCATGTTTTTTTTGCGTTTATCTCAGCTAATATGCAAAATAACAAAAAATATTTTAAATAAAAGTTGTAGATCTCATCGAAACATACATACATACATACAGACAGACACATTCGTAAAAACCTGTTTTTTGGGTTCAGGGGGTCTCAAAACGTGGACATTTTACAAAAAACCGGGGGGTCAAATTTTACACAAATCTAATACCTTCTCTGGATGAGAATGTAAAAAATAGTTGTAATATTAACAAAAATAAAGAATTAGAATTGTATTCTTTACTAATAAGTTTTAGAAAAATTCAGAAATAAATCTTATAAAATCGTTATAAATATAATCCTTTTGTCATTTTCTTGAGATTTGGCGAAAACGTTAAAACCATAATTCTCTCTTTAATTATCAACAAATGATTGGAAATTTAAATATTAATGAGACTGCTATTATGAAATTATTATTACTTGTCTAAGAAAACGTACTTGACGAAAATTTATGATGACGATTTTAAAAGGGTGAAATTGTATGTTTTAGGAGCACATTCTTTTCGTTGTTATGATTATTGTTTCGTACTTAATACGCATGCTTAAAATTGATGAATAAAGTAATAATTCTTCAATGTTTATGAGGGCCGAATTGAATTTCCCAAAATCTAAGAGCACATGGTTTTCATATTTATATTTATTTTATCATAAAAAATGAAACAAGATCTTTTTTTCGAATAACCCATGCGTTTGGGCTGTAAGGTCCGGGTATCTCGTTTATTTAAGTCGAAACACGTGTGGCAGTAGTTTTGAGAATTTTTGTGAAAGCAGATCTAAAATATTGGAATAGCTATAAAAATAAAGGACTTAAGCAATATCATGATTTACGACTCCAGCGATTCCCAAAATTATTTCGCATTTTATGTGCAGCGGAGGGGCTGTAACCTATAAAAAATTTTCACAATAATGTGAGAAAGAATTTTATTTCCTTATTTATTTATTTTTTCGGAGAACAGATAGAAAGCGAGCTATTCAGGTTCGAATTTTTCGACTAAATTGTATGTAACCTGTCACTATTAATTGGGTTAGATTAGGTATCTGGAGTCATAAGGTAATGAGGACCTGACGTCCTATAACAATCTCGGCAATCGCAGAGTCCACTTTATTGAGAAAACACGGCAGGGAAAAACACTGCAATCAACTCCAACCTCCCACACCACGCACTATGCCACCCGCACTACCTCATTAAAACCAATTTTACGTCACTCTCACGCATCCACGGTCACTTTACTATCACGGAGCCCATTGGGATGTCGAGCAAGCCACTGCATAATAATCAAAGTCTCAAGGATTATTAAAATACCCGGTAAGAAGGTTTGCATTGAAGAGCATTCGAAAATTTCCTGTTCAATGGTGACGTAACAATTATTAAATCCTTTTCGATACCGTTTTTGTCCTCGCGTTTTAAATCCTCAGAGCAGTAGAAGTTATCTCTTAAATTGAATCCCTTTTTGTACTCAGTGGCGACAATATTTTTCTGAAAACTTTTGGATACCCTAAATCGACCATGAAATAGAACATTTTTAATCCCTTTCCACATGCATATTTCGCTGTTCTTATTTATTGTTTTTCGAATAATAATATATATATATATATATATAATGTTAAAAAAATTATTCCTAATTAAAATTAGATTGAAACTTATATTCTACATTATTTTTATAACTTTTATAGGATTTAAATAAAATGGTGATAAATACATTTTTGCTTTATTATTTGAAATAAAAAGTTATAGTCGCGCGCATTTATTCTAGTGTATGTATTAAATTTGTATACATTTACAATTATCTCCTTCAATGTTACTATCATTGTAAATAATTTGATGAAAATTTATAATTTCATTTGTAAGGAGAATAATTACTTTTTTCTTCCCCTAACAATTAATTAAAGTATTATTAATTCTATTATTACTTAACATATTTCACGTGGATGAATCAAATAGCTTGATAAGAAATTAATAACCCACTCAAAGTTGAATTTTCATATGATGCGGGTACCGTGGGTGTGTCCGCGACGCATGTTTATATTAAAATCGATTAATTTTGTGAAAAAATCCGAAATAAATTCTAAAAATACCATCTGCTTATAATTGAGCTAAATAATGACGATTCGGGGGTGCCAAGCCGAAATTTAATGTTTACTCCACTTTAATGCAAAAATATACCGTGGCGAGGAAAGGCGAAAGAAATAATATAAAATTATTATTTTCCTTAAAAATGAGTTTAAACTTTTTCATTTGAACGACGTACAATAATGATAATGTAAAAGGGAACAATTCGCCACATGCATATAAACTAAATACATACATTTTTAAGAATTGAGAAAATGAAAACAAAAAAACTATTTAAGAAAAAATCAAATAGGACTTCGAAGTCACATCCGATAAAAATGTTTGTTTTTGAAACATTTTTTTGACTATAAACTTCGTGTTTTGATTCAAAAGTCATTATTTTACTTTATAAAATAAATCATCTTAAATTATAAAATCAGGATATAATTTTTTATATTAAGTCAAATGAAACTGAAAAACTTAAATCAAAGAAATAAAAATTAATCGCGTCAGAGAATCATCACCAATTTTTTAATAAGGCATGTAATTTTGAAAATATATTAAGAGCTAAAAGCCAGTAAAGGTTTGTAAACGTCGTCCGTGAGAGTATTAAAAAAAGAGACAACATTGTATTATATTCATTTTAAGGCTTTGGATTTCTCTTTAAAAATATTTTTTTATTATTGATAAAACACTGAAATGGAATAAAAAGGAAAAAAATATGATTTATGAAATGTGTTTTATTTCATTGCTTGTGCTAGGAAAGTAGGTGACTGTATATCAACGGAAATACTATAAACTTTTTACGGATGTTTTTTATGTGTAAACATCTTAGACCTCGATATGGGGAGTCCCGCCTGAATCGAGTGAAACCATGGCTCGAAAGTGTAACGCCAGCCTCTGACACGCGTTGTGTCATGTATCAGAGACCAGAGGCTTTCTTCTCTTCACCCACTAAAAGGAGCCCCTCTGTTATTCTCTCTCCCTCCCTCTTTCTATAAAAAAATTGTTATTTCCGAACTTATTTATAGTTTTCTGAAACATTAAAATTTGATGTTTTTTTTTAAACAACTTCTAATAAAATTAACACATACTGCCTTTCATTTATGCATATAAAACGAGTACTTTTATAACTTTTCATGCAATAATTGAAGGAAAATGTACATTTTGTTATTATTACAACTACACTGAAAAAAATTTTAGTTGTGACAAGAAGCTCTTTATTAGTAGAGATGGTATTAGCTGCGACAACTACTTCGATGGTAAAAGTAACTAAATTCTAAATCTTCATCGAAATAATCAGCAAATGGAAGTAGATGTTCAGCCTGATCAAATTCAATCTCTTTAGAAAAACCATCACTAGCTGCAGGCAAGTTTTCAACCTGTTTGAATTCCATTGCATCAGAAGAACTTTGGATATGCATGACTTGACTATCAGATCCATGATTTGGAATTTCTGGGCGGCATGTATCACAAATATGACTGTCCGACCCAACTGTAAAATTTTTACCAATTGATTTAGAAACAAGACGAAGTTTTTTCACATCTATTTCATTATGGGTCTTTTTTTAACAGGATTCAAACAACGAGGTATGAGTGGTGGCGTCATTTCCTCTAATAACTTAAATCTAACTCTGGAAATCTTTACGTTCTGGGATGCGAGCTACCAAGTATATAAAATAGCATCGCAAAACATCTGAAGCCTGTAGGAGCATGAAGGTAGCCGCGAAAAAGTGATATAATACTGAAACAAAAGAGCTTCAACTGCTCGCAGGCCGCGACACTGACATCGCACCGGAGTGGAGAGGCGGCGCACGCTCTCGCTAAAATGACGATATCTTGGGACTCATAAGAGTCTCCATGAATTTCTGCTTTGAAAAGAAAGGTGATTTCACAACGAATCATTGTATCGATATTTTAAAAAAAAATTAAAAGGGGAGTAATTCACGAAAAATTGAATCAACATTTTTTTTCACTTTTTTCCAGGCAAAAAATTTTTTTTAATTACTTGTATTATATTCTTAAAACATATTATTTCAACTCTAACGTGTCCAAATTTGATCAAAATCCAATGAGCGTTTTCAGAAATATCGATAATTAAAAAAAATGTAACTCCGAAATTCAACATGGTGCAACTTCCGCAATTTGGAAAATTTTCGAAAATTCTTGAGGGCTCAAAATTTCTTTTGTATAGCATTACAATTCTACAAAGTTTTATTGAAATTGAACAACCACCTGCAGATCCTGATATTTCTGACGTGTACGGACCCTTTTTTTAAATGAAAGCTAATAAAATTTCGCATCGAACTGTCATGGCCGATTTTTAACTTTTTGTTTATTTTTGTTCATATAATGACAAAAATAAAAAAGAAAATTTTGACTCTTGAAGTATACAGGTTTTTAAAAAATGCTTTCATTTAATCAAAAATACCTAAAAAACTTAAAGCAGCTATCAAAAAAATATGTCCAATAGCAATGCAAATATTTAAAAATGTATTGAATTTGTTATAAACATATAAGTAAATGAGAATGGAATCGATAACATTTGGTGATTGATTCACCAAAATTAATTAACAAATGCATTATTTCGCTATGTTTTAGCATTTAAACTTGTTTTTTTGTTTTGTGTAATCAACTGTTGATAACACATTTTTTAACTTGTTTTGATAGTTAAATAACAATCCACTATTTTCATTTTGATCAACAATTTAACTAACGTAGCCATACACGGTATATAATATTTAGTGGATCGTTATCGAACTATAAAAAAAAGTTGAAACATGTGTTATTAACAGTTGATTGCACACAAGAAAAACAAGTTTAAATTATGAAACACAGCCAAATAATGCATTTGTTGACTAAGTTTGGTTAAACAATTTCTAAATGTTATCGATTCATAGCAAGAAATCATTGCTAATTAACTTGCTGTTAATTCCGTGAGAAAACCCGGTATTTTATTTATAAATACATAAAAGGACACAAATTTGTTTAAAAAATTGTTGCTTATTATTGAAACATTATTAATCTTGTAGATAATTGATGTTTACCAAGTATTCATTTTAATCCGCTTCAGTTGAATTAATTCTAGATTCAACTGTATCGCTCATCTTAGTTATAGAAACATGTCCACAACCGCTGATTTATCGACGGATATACTTTTCTCCGTTCAGGAAATTGGTCCCAAATATACAGGGTGGCCCAGTACTCAAGGCACATTTTTATATTTTCGAATTCCCCATAAAAAATGGAGTTGAAAATAATAATAACAATTTTTCGTAAAGTTAATAATTAATTTGTAATTAACAATTAAGGATTAACCAATCGGAAGCATGCGTTAGATGGACGACAGCCCATGTGTCACTGATGAGGGTGTGTGCGCAAAAGATTAATTTCAAATTTGCAGGAGGTTGTGAATATCAATGGTTTTTTGCAATTATCTTCAAACCTTTACAGTACAACATACATTATTTTGAATTTCTCCAAGTCTTTTGTACTCTCTGAAATCTACTCAATTCTCTGATTTCTTCTGGATTTTCTGAATTCTTCTCAATTAGCTAAATTAATTGAATTCTCTGAACTCTTTCAAATTCTCTAAAATCTTTTGAATTCTATGAATTCTTTTGTATTCTCTAAATTCTTCTGAAATTCTACAATTTTTTTTTAAATCTGTGAATGCTTTTGAAGTTTGTGAATTCTTTTGCACTTTGTGAATTCTTCTGAATTCTTTAAATTCTTCTTAAATCTTTGAATTCTTCTGCCATTCTCTGAATTCTTCCGAATTCTCTTAATTCTTCTGAATTGTCTGAATTTCTTTAGATTCTCTGAACTCTTTTAAATTCTCTGAAACCTTTTGATTTCTTTTGTATTCTCTAAATTCTTTTGAAATGCTCTATTTTTTTTAATTCTGTGAATTATTTTGAAGTTTGTGAATTCTTTTGCACTCTGTGAATTCTCCCGAATTTACTAAATTCTTCTCAATTCTTTGAATTGTTCTTAATTCTATGAATTATTCCGAATTCTCATGAATTCTTCCAAATTCTTTAAATTCTCTTAATTGTTTTAAAATTTTCTGAAATCTAAACTGTTTTGAATTTGTTGAATTCACGGTCCCACTGAATTTTAAAAAATTTTTTCAATTATCTTGAAATCATTGAAATACACGTTGAATATTTTTGATTCTATAGAAGTCACACCAATTCTACAGAAATTGTAAAGTTTTTTTCTTAATTCTCTTGAAATCTTTATAAAACACCATGAATTAATCTAGATTTCTGCAAGTCTTTTGTATTCTATGAACTCTCCTGAAATACGTATCAAATTAAGTATGAGACTAATGTGTAGTAATTAACATTAGGTGTTTAATTAGTAGCTCTTGTGCATGTTAAGGTAGAAATAAAGAAGGAAAAACTGTGTGTAAAAGAAATACATTGCAAAAGTCAATGATAACAAAAGGAAATTCGAAGATGAAATTTTCAAGAACTAAATATGACAGTTTACCAGTGAGTAATTTGAAGAGTTGGGTTAGGAGTATTGTACAAATATTTGAAACAAAAGTTCATATATTATATTTATACTATATTAGATTGGACTTAACCTAATTTTGCATATTCAAAGGATTTTCTTGGGCATATTGATGTTTTTCGGGGTGATGACCAAACGAGCGCAAGCTACCTGGGTTACCATCCCCTTCCAGTGGGACCCTTACCCCTCATACCTCTCTCGGCGCCCTTAGTCGTCGGGCCTCACGGAGCGCGGGGTCTATTGTCGCTAATGACTATAGACCCCGCTTACAATTTCACTATTAAACCTTTCGAAATTTTACTCTGGCAGCCTTGATAGTCAGTTTCATATTTAACAATTGAAGCGTGATGTACAACAGTGCCACTTGTTGTGGAACACGCTTCGATTTTATATTTAAATATTCTAAATTCTTTGGTTCCAGTTTTGGCAAGTTTCAAATGTAATAATTTTAGATTTAAATATTATAAATTGTTTGGTTTCAATTGAGGTCAGTTTTCAATTTAATACTTTTAGATTTAAATATCCTCAACTGTTTGGTTTCAATTGTAGTCAGTTTTAAATTTAATAATTTCAGAAATAAATATTCTAAATTGTTTTGTTTCAATTTTAGTCAGTTTAAAATTTAATAATTGTGGATTTGAATATTCTAAATTATTTTGTTTCAATTTCAAACCTACAAAATTGTCTGGGGTTTTTAATTCTATTGTAGAATATAAAATTCAAAGACTTGATAGTTGAACAATTTTCAGTTTAAAGGATTTGTAATGAAATAGTTTTTAATTAAATTCTTTCAGAATAAATCCAAAACAATGAAAACTGATGGAAATAATTTTATAAAATTCAAGCCTTAAAAAAGAGGATATTTTAGAACTAGGCATTGAAAATGGATTAAATTTAGTTTTCAACTTCGAATTCACAAATTGAAAGGCTTAAAATTACGCAATATCAAAAATGGCTATCATAGCAATTGAAAATTCTAGAATTTCCAAATTGTTGACTTTGGAATATTAAATTTAGTTTTCAACTTTGAATTGGCAAATTTTAATCGGTTTGAATTAAGAATTATTTAAATTTTAAAGTTTTCAATTTTGAACGCTAATAATCCAACATTTGTCAATTTTGAAAGCTTCTGATTATAAATTGTTCGTTTTTAACCCCTTTCGAGTTCATATTGTTCAATTTTAAACGCTTTTATTCAGAAATGATACAAGCTCAAATAATTTTTATTCTATTTGAAATTTGGGCTCCATCTCAAATTTCTATTATATTCATAATAATAAAGATGACTACGTTATTCATAATGGTAAAGAGTCCCCTGGAAAAGGGAGGGTAGTCCAGGTAGCTCGCGCTCGTTTGGGCTGTACCCGTTTTTCGAATAGGAACAGATATAAGTTGAAAGACAAAGTGATTATCTCCATAGGGGACCTAGCTTCGAAGGCCTGGAGCAATTTCGAATCCCGTTAGGGGTAATGTCGCTGCACACTGGAAGGGAAAGGGTACGCAGGTAGCCGTGGAGGAAAAGACGATCGCCCTACTAATTACCGCTCTCGGCGCGCTCATTCGTCCGGTTTCCTGGAGCGCGGGGTCTATTGTCGCTACTGACCCCAAATGACCCCGATTACCGTTCCAATTCATTCACTGAAAATTTAAAAATAACTGCTGGTATATAGCATTTCTATTTTCAGATAGAAATTTGGATTCAACATTATGAATAACTTAGTCATCTTCATCATTTTGAATATAATAGAAATTTGAGATTAAGCCCAAATTTCCAACCCCAAAGATAGGGTTTTCCACGAGCAAGATTGATCTTCTACCAAAAAGATGAATCTTCCACAAAATGCATCAATTTTCAACAAAGTTCTTGAATTTTGAAGACAAAAAAACGAATAATCTATAGAACAGTTGAATTTTGCAACAAAAAAGTTAATTTTCTACAAAATAGTTAAATTTTTATCAAAAAAGTTTAACAAAATAGTTAATTTGATAAAATTTGATCAATTTTTAACCAAACGTTTGAATTTCGTACCAAAAATATGAATTTCCAACAAAAAAGTTAATTTTCAAATAAATTGTTCAATTTTCAAGCCAAAAAGAGAACATTTTCTACAAAATAGTTAATTGTATAGACTTAGTTAAATTTTTGACCAAATATTTGAATATTATACCAAAAATATGAATTTCCAACAAAAAATTTAATTTTTAATCAAATTGTTCAATTTTCAAGCCAAAAAGACGAAATTTTCTACAAAATAATTAATTTTATGGAATAAGTTTAATTTTTTTACCAAATATTTGAATTTACAACAAAAAATATAGGGTTTTAAGAAAAAAGTTAATTTTCAACCAAATTGTTGAAGCTCTTCATTATTATGAATATAATAGAAATTTGAGATGGAGCCCAAATTTCAAATGGAATAAAAATTAATTGAACTTGTATCATTTCTGAAAAAAAGCGTTTAAAATTGAACAATATGAAATTGAAAGGGGTAAAAACGAACAATTTTTAATCAGAAGCTTTCAAAATTGACAAATGTTGGATTGTTAGCTTTCAAAATTAAAAGCTTTAAAATTTAAATAATTCTTCTTTCGAACCGATTAAAATTTGTCAATTTGAAGTTGAAAACTAAATTTAATATTCCAAAGTAAAAACTTTTGATATTCTAGAATTTTCAATTGCTATGAATTCAATTTTTGATATTGCGTAATCTTAAGCCTTTCAATTTGTCAATTTGAAGTTGAAAACTTTTAACTCATTTTCAATGCCTAGTTCTAAAATATTCTCTTTTTTAAGGCTTGAATTTTATAAAATTATTCTCATCAGTTTTCATTGTTTCGAATTCATTCTGCAAGCATTTAATTAGAAATCATTTCATTACAAATCCTTTAAACTGAAAATTTTTAAATTATCAAGTCTTTCAATTTTATATTCCACAATAGAATTAAAAAACCCAGACAATTTTGTAGGTTTGAAATTGAAACCAAATAATTTAGATTATTTAAATCCAAAATTAGAGGAAGGTCGGGTCTTCCAGAATTTGGGAAAGAAACAAAATATAAAATGCTAAAGTTTAGTTATTTGTAACAGTGTAACCTGGAAATCGGAAAGAAAATAGAAAATGTTGGAGTCTATTTTGCCAGATGAGTAGATTACCAATTTATATTTGTGAATTGACTTTAATACTTTTAATGTAATTAATTAATTAAGAAAGGAAGGGATTTATTTAATGGTTTTCACTGAATTTTATAATAATGTTCGAATATTTTTCTAATCAATTTATAGTGATTCGAATTTGAAATTGAGTCGACCGTTCGAGATGACACCAAGTCGACACTCTCAGATGATCGATTTGAACCTCTTGTTTTAACCTTCTAGTGATAGTCTCTTTAGCCATATTCAAGAGCTGTCCTATAGTTTACCCTGTAATATAGTCTGTCTGCACATCTAGATGGCCCAACTGACCTTCCATTTTTCCCCGTGCATGATCCACTTAGCCCCAGTTTACGGTATTATACGCCGAATTGTAATGTTCGAGATCAGTCATTTTGTTTATACTCTTAGCACCTTCTTTTTTAATAAGAACCGTTTCTGCGAAACATCTTCTACAATAGTTTGGTTCCTGATGTAAAACTTCAATGTTTGCCCAATCAATAAAAAAAGTATCACCATTATGACTGTTCTTTTTTTTTAATCTCAGGGGAAATTTAATTTGTACTACTAGGGAGATCGAGAAAGTTTATTTTTAAAAATTCTCTGAATTTTCCCTGATTTTTTCATGACCAATTTTTATTTTCCCTGCCCATTAATGTTCATAGACCAGCATTTTATTCTTGTAACATTAATAACATGAACTCTTTTACAAATGGAATAAAACAATAAATTTTCCGTTTAAACATTACAAATTTTAAATTTATTTATTTCACCGAAAAAATTGGATTTTCAACCAAATAGTTGAACTTTTAACGAAATTGCTGAATTTTTAAACTGCAAAGCTTAATTTTCATCCAAATGGTCGAATTTTTAAACAAAAAGATTAAACTTCCACCAAAAATAGTTGGATTTTTAACCAAATGATTGAATTTTTCACAATGACAGTTAATTTTCCAGCCTACAAAGATTGTCAAAGTCAACCAACTGATTGAATTTTTAATAAAAAATGATGATACTTTCACAAAAAAACAGTTGAATTTTTAACCAAATAGTTCAATTTTCGATCAAATAGTTGGATTCTTCACTAAAAAGATCCATTTCCAACCAAAAAATGAAAGTTTCATTTATAGTAAAAAAAAGTTGATTTTCAGCAAAAAAAATCAAATAAATTTTCAGCAAGATAGTTAAATCTTTGAAAAAAATTTCCACAAACTAGTTCGAATTTCAACCAAATCGTGGAATTTTTAATCGAAAAGAATTAAATTTTAAAGAACAACGGTTGCATTTTTAAGCAAATAATAATTAACTTTTCAAATCACAAAGACAAATTTAGTGGAAAAGTTGTATTTACTACAAAACGATGAATTTTTAGCAAAAAATGTAGTAAAGTATATAACAAGCAAAGAAAGAACAACGACATTTCAACAAAGTACCTGAATTTTAAACTAATAATTGAACTTTCAACTAAAAGATCAGTTTTCAACAACAAAAAACGAATTTGAAAAAACAACAAAAAACAACAAAAAACAAAGTTTCAACAAAATAGTCCAATTTTCAAAGAGATGAATTTTGAATCAAGAAGATGCATTTTTCACTAATAAGAACAATTTTCAAGAAAAATGGAAAATAAAAAAAGGTTCAGTAAAAAATGCATTTTCAGCACAAAAAGAATTTTTTCAACAAGGTAGTTAAATCTTCAACCAAGAAAATAAATTTGTAACAAACTAGTAGTTAAACTTTCAACCAAGTAATTGAATGTTCGACAAAATTTATGAATATTCAACCAAATGGTCGAATCTTAAAAAAAAAAAGATTAAACTTCAACCAAAAACAGTTGCATTTTTAAACGAAAGGTTGAATTACCAAGCCAAGAATACCAATGTTTTCGAAGAAATTCGAATTTTCAACCCAAAAATTTGATTTTTCAACAAACCGATGAATTGTCAGGAAAAAATGTAATAGCTGAAACAATAACCAAAAAAATTAATTTTCTACACAGTACATGAATTTTCAAACGAATAGCTGAATTTTCAACTAAGAAGTATCCCTTCTCAACCGTATAAATAAATTTTCAACAAAATAGTTGGATTTTTAACCAAAGAGATGAATTTTTAAAGAAAATGCTGAATTTTTCAACCGATAAAATTCTTTCTAGAAATATAGCTTTTTAATCAAGAAAGAGTCATTCATCAAAATCCATCCAAATTGTAAAACTTTCCAGACAAAAGACAAATTTTTTGTAAAATAGTTCAATTTTCATCGCGGAAATATGAATTTTCAAACAAAAATGTTCATTTTCAAACAACAGTTGTATTTTTAACCAAAAATAAAAAAAATTAAAACCAAGAATATTAGTTTTCGGTAAAAAAAAGGTGAAGTTTGAAGTAAAAATGTCAAATTCAACCAAAAATGGAAAAGTTACATTTTTAGTTGAAAAAATTAATTGTATACAAAATTTTTTTTTTTCAAATAGTTCAGTTTTCAACCAAAGAGAGGAGCCTGCAACATAAAAATTAATTTGTAATAAAGTAGTTCAGCTATTACACGCTTAGTTGCATTTTCAATAAAAAAGATCAATTTTCAACAAAATAGTTCAACTTTCACCCAAAGGGATGCATTTTGAACGGAAATGATGAATCTTCTACGGGAATAGTTAAATTTCCGGTTAAAAAAATAATTTTCAACCAAAAAAGTGAACTTCCGACCAAAACAGTAAGCTTCCGACCAAAGAGATAAATTTTCAACTACAATTATGAACCTTAAAAAAAACTGATTTTTTAACAAAGTTGTTCCAAACATCAACGAAATAGTTCAATTTTCACCAAAAAAGATGAATTTTCAACCAAAAAGGATGTCTTTTTAACAAAACTGTTGAATTTTCAATCAAATAATAAAATTTTCAACTAAAAATATAATCGTCAGGACGAAACAACTAAAAAAAAAAAATAAATGCAAATAAAAATACTAGGCAAATAAATTACTAACAACAATATTATGTACATAAAAAACTGGCATCCATAAAAATATTAATTAATCGCTTTTAAACAAATTATACTTTATATATACTTTATATATACTGCTGTTGAGTTTTTTAAAGAGTTACGTGGTATTTATGTAAGTGCACACATTAATCGAATTGTTTAGTAAGGTGCAATAGATAAACTGTGTGAATAATTTTTGTTTTCCTATTTTACAATAATAACTTGCGAATACGTTATATTAATGGACGTGATGTAGCCTATTTACAAGTTAAATAATGTTGCCTTCTTATTGCTTCAATAAAGTTGGAAATATTACACGCCATAACGTTCTTTTATTAAACATGCCAGGAAGGTGTCCTTTTCACCTTAGCATACCGTAACCGCATTTTAGGTCAAGAAGTTCCAAGCGATAGGTGCAGAGCGTGTCATACACACGTTGGGCCGCATAGAGTCAGCGCACGACTGGTAATCAGCTCAATTTGACGATGGGACGATTGTAGGTTCCAAAGGAAGTTTCAACGGTGGAAGATCGCACAAGTCCATCCTGTCCGGGACTAAGATTGGGTACCCGTCCTAAAAGCCATATCCTACATCGAAGTAGAAAAGGCTCGACTGTCGACTTCCTCGTGTCCATTTTAATGATTGCGTTTCGGCACAGTCCATTTACTTCTTTATGGAAGTGTACGAATGTACTCCTAAGATCAGCGGTTCCAAAACTGGCCACGCATTGCTTGGATAAGATGCCAGCAAGTGACATAGCTCAGTTCCTAATGCGACTTTGTTGCTCCGGGAATTTGTTCTAATTTTTTGCCTACGAGAGCATGACCTAGAGTTAGGGCGTCGAGGTTTTCGAGATCGCCCGTGATTGGAAGTAGAGGCCGGAAGTTCATGCACGCTTCAACCCCTACAGCGAGAGTAGACAACTCTTCAAACAGCAAGATCCCCCATCAGTTGATCGGATTTCTGAAGTCTGACTCGAGGATGTTTGATTCGTCCTCAAATCTGCAGCCTCGAGCACCGAAAACGAAAACTAAAAACGCGCCAGGGATCTCTTCAGGAGTAAGACGCTCATCCATAACTTCAAAAAAAAAAAAAAAAAAAAAAAAAAAACGCTCCATAGCAGGCTTAAGAAGAATGTTAAAGTGCAGACAACGCGCAATAACTCGTGTTAGACGAATAAAGGAAGAGAGATTGCTGATCGTAGAAAGCTTGCAGTGTGCGTGACGAACTGCGATGGACTGATGCTCGAATTCCTTATAGTTTTATTGGGGAGGGTCAGTTGGAAAAGTTTCAGCGGGACAATGAAACGCAGGCCAGTAAACATCACTCGGTGAAGGCTATTCGGGGCCATTCCACCACAGACTCTGCTGAGCCACAGCTCGAGGATCCATTCCTCTAGTGGCATTATCATTTGGATTTTCCTTTGTAGGGATGTAGCGCCAAAAAAACTTTGGAGAAATTCCGTTGGATCTCCGAAATTCGATTGGCGACAAAAATCGGCCAACGAGAAGGATCATCTGTTTGAATACAACCGAGAACGCTTCGTGAGTCCGACCAAGCGCAGGGGACCGCATGAGAGAGTTCCAATTCCTCGCGTACGGAATTCATCAATCGAACCACGAGCGCAGTAGCGCAAGATTCCAGCTTAGGGATAGTCCTGGTTATGACGAGTGCGACTTGAGCCTTGGATGTGATAAGTTGTGCATTGCAGGTTCTCTGTGAGAAAGGCATTCGGACGTAAGCTACAGCGGCAAAGTCATGTTTGCTGGCATCCACAAAACCGTGAATTACTATTCTATTTTCATTATTCTAATCTCAGCAGAGACTCTCCTAAGATGCGGATACAGGCTTATCGAAGAGGGAGGCGGACGATGTATTTGCCCGTGTTGCCGCGTCTAAAGTCCGTCCGTGAAAGCTCGCTCACATTCCTGATCCTCGAGAGAAATCAACAAGGGAATATTTACTTTTTCCTGCTCCCAGAATCGTTTCAGGGGGCTAGCAAGCTTGTCCCTTTGACGAACACTTAACGTCATCACGGTTCTGTAATGGCCCGATTCATCTGAAGGTGTAGAGGATCCGACCGGACCAATCACAAACCGCCTAAAAATGAATCGAAAGGCGATGGGATACTTTCGTGATCCTTAAAGATTTGCACCCAGAAGAGACGAGCCGTAAATATCATAGCCTAAGAGCACATCGATGAGTTGGAATACAATGAACTTTGGATCCACTAAGGGAAGCCCCAGGATCTGATGTCAATCCCGATCCGCAACTTTCTCCGATGGAGCGATCACGAAAAATAAGAGCATTCAGTTCGACAAGTAACAATGATTGCCAAAATTCGAGATGAAGGGCCACGCGTCTAGGCGCAATCTCGATTGGTTCATTTTTACCTATGCTAATGGAAATACTGATCACCTGTTGACGTAAACCAGGATGTGAACTAATACGCGGGACAAAGAGCTGGTCTCAGAACCAGGGTCGAGGAGAGCTTGTTCGAAATAGGTGTCCATTCGAGGTCTTTACAGCGACTTGTGCTGTAGCAAGCACAACTCGTCAGAAAGAGGCCGAATAATCGGATTCCGAATACAATCGAACTTTATTAGTGGTAGAGGGGTCCGAGTCCTCAGTCGAAGGCTTTTTACGGGTCATGTGCCTTCGAAGGGCAGTTACGACTCCCATGTCCTATCTAGTGACAATCAAAGCATGAACGTAGTTGAATCGCAGTTTGATACCTCTCAGGAGCATTAAGCCCATGCCACTCTTGAAAGTGACCGATAAAGTGGTTCGGGTTATTTGCAGTACAAGAGGGATGGAGAGATGTAGCTAAAAACCTTGACGTCATTTTTCGAGCCTGGTGAGGCGTTCTAGGCTGAGGCGATGGACTTGCCCCTGGATTCACTTATCAGCATATAATACGATGCGGCAGCCCCAATTGCTGGAATTCGCTGTTGTAGGAACACTTTTGAATTTCTGGAATGTGAGCAGCTGGTTCTTTATATGTGTGATCAAAGTTACCAATGACAATTTTCCCTTCAAAAGGTCCACGACTCTCATGATGAGACATGTGCACGAATCTTTATGAATTGTGCAACGTTTGTAGACCTGCAACCAATCTCAATGACAAAACTGAACCCCAGTCAGGAATTTTCATTTTGCGGACACAGAACAACAGAAAATGAGAAGGCAAGAAAGAGAGTTTAAAACTCCATTGCAATGCGGAGACCTCGGAGAAAGGCCAAAGTTGGCTTCTTAAACTTTAATAAAGATTTAGGAAAAGATGAATAACACCACAACAGGACAGAAATGTATAATCCGTCATTGTAAATAAGTTACTCGTGCTTGAGGGCCTATCTCATGGTGTTAGCAATGTTGCGAACAATCCACCAGCATTGCGTGTGTCATGCCTGAGAACCTGTCTCGAGACGTTTGCAATGTTGAGAACAATCACACAGTCAGTCTTCCATGCCTGAGAGTCTGTCTCGAGGCGTTCGCAATGTTGCAAACAATCCATTAGCAGTATGGTTGTCATGCCTGAGAGCCTGTCTCGAGAGGTTTGCAATGCTGAGAACAATCACACAGTCAGTGAGTCAGTTTGTCATTCCTGAGAGCCTGACTCTAGGCGTACGCAATATTGCAAACAATCCATCAGCAGTATGGTTGTCATGCCTGAGAGCCTGTCTCGAGACGTTTGCAATGTTGAGAACAATCCAATTGGCCAATTAAATTCCGAAATAATAAAGGAGACAGCCCCGCACATTTTATAGAGGAATTGCAAGGATTCAAAAGAGGTTATAAAATAGACTATCGCGATATTTTATAGAACTTAGATGCGTTATTAATCGTTGCTGCTAAAGATTGGTGTTTAATAAGCAGAAATTCTTGGAGAACACTATCAGATTTTTTTGACAATTCTAAAAACGCCTATATCGACAAAAGATTTTCAGAGGAAATAAGACAGAAAATAAAATTTTGTAAAGAAAAACGGACTCAAGATATTCATTCATACTTGACAGAAATTAGAAGATTATTTACAAAGTTATATCCAAGAAAAAGTCGTGAATGGGAATAGCGCAGAACATATGGAAATCTTAGAATTGAATACAAGCTGTATATAAAACGAAATGATTTTTAAATTTTTGAGGAATTATGAAATCTGGATAAAGAATGGAAAACTGAGTTAGTTAAATGAAAAATTTGAGGGCAAGTTTTACAAATTACTGAACCTAAAATCGAGGATAAAAACGAACAAAAGCGTAACAATGGTAATGGGGATACAAATAATTCTAAAAAAATGAGAAGGAAAAACGAAACAAAAAATGGTCAAACTGATAACCAAAACGAAAACCAAAATCAAAATAACCAGGGTAAAAAATAATAAAAAAATCCATTTCCATTTTCACTATTCGGATTTCCACTCCTACCTTTTCCAAATCGACATCAACAAAATTTCAGAACTAACTTCACTCCTGTATTCCCACCTGGCTTTCAATACAATTTTTAACCTAGATTTCAACCAAATTATCAGAATAGATTCCAAAACAATAGACCAAAATATCTATTCACCCCTTACAACCAAATATTACCAATGTTTAAGAAAATGACATTGGGTTGAATTCAATGTCAAAGTAACCTAATGATCTAGTTCCCTACAGATGAAGTGGGAAGTACTTCAAGTGATGATAACAGTAAACAAAATTCCCAAAACCCAAATTTAAGGAATAAAAATCAAAAACTGGGCACCAATTTCAACAAAGACGCACAAAATAAAACAAGTTCAAACTTAGTCACAAAAAGGACAGTAACGCAAACGCGAACGAAAACACACAAATTCAAATGATTATTATTGTGGCATAGCGGACCATTTTAAAAGAGAATGCCTATATTATGCATATAATCAGGGAAATTGGTGGGCGGCTAGTAGGACCAAAAATTGTACAAACGAATACCGAAACGCCAGAATTTCTAAATTCGGATGAATTTGGAATAGCCGAGACACGTTTTCATTTAATAATAAATATAATAATATCCATGAATATCAACAATTTTTTTTGGATAATTCGCAAGTCTGTTACCTGTCTGTAAGAAACTTTGACGAAAATTTCTGAAACTAGACAATTATTTTTTCAAAATTTTGAAAAGGCTTAAAATTTTTTTCATTTTGGATGGAAATATCTAGGTAATGAACTCAACCTTCGTTTTGGTACCCTTAATAAGTGTATCAAAGCCTGACTTGATTGGCAAAATCCTTTAAACGTTAGCGTGTCTACAACATTCAGTCAGACATACAGACACGAAAAAGTTTTGATTTTCAAACTTTGTAAGTATCAGAACGTTAAGATCCGTTAAAAACTATAGATCGAAAATTTTAGGTTACATTACACTCACACGAATGAGAATGTAAAAAAATGGTCTCAAATATTTTTTAAATGCTCTTACTTTTTGAATTTTCATCCAAACGACAGGAACCATCGTGAAACCGGATTTTTCCAGATTCCGAGGGTCTCGAAACGTGGAGACTTGTTTTTAGATATAAACAATACCTCTTTATCAGTATGAGAATGCAAAAATTGTTTGAACCCCTATAAATCTTCCGAATTTCTTAAAATCTTAGGATATTTAATGAACTCCTTAAATCTTGTTAATTTCCTTGAAATGCCTTAAAATCCCTTATTATCTTTAGAATCGATAAAAATCTCTTCAAATTTAGGTTAATTTCATTTATTTTTCCAATTGCACTAGAAATATCTTGAAAACTTTGAAAATTCTAAAAAAAAATGTTAATCCCTTGAAATTTTTTATATGGTGGTGCAAAAAATTGCATGGGATTGCATAAGAGTACATGGGATAACAGAGAGAGAGAGAGAGCTTACTCCAGATTGCAGGAGTAATTTAATCCTGAACCTGGATAAAGTCCAACAAATTTTATTGATCTCATTTATTTTCAGAATTTACTCCCTGAATCTGAAGGCTGCATCTAGTCGTCACGAAAATAATTATCTTTTTAAAATGTGTTTTTAAGGGTACCTTTTTTAAGGGCAAAGTGCACCACATTGAATAAAAAAACAAAGAAATTTTCAATTTTCAACGTAAACGCTTTGAACGAAGGTAATTCATTAAAATTGTAATAATCTGAGAATACGTTGGTGTTAAAATTAATGCTAAACGTTATTTCACTAGCTCACCCACGTCGAAAATTCAGTAGTCTGCCGGAATTCACCACCGACGTAGTACTGACCCAGTACTGGGCACCAGGTTCATTTGTTCTGAAATTTCAAAAAACTATAAATACACATATCGCGAAAACAATTTTTTCTGTTTTTTTTTTTTTTTTTGTTAGGAAAAAAATTCTAAGTTCAATCTCTATGATAAATTATACATTTTCAGGTGTTACAAACCAACCTAGTTAATAATTTTTTTCTATTTATTAATGTCTTCCTGTCCTTAGTTGGAATTGCGGAGGCGTCAAACTGCCATCTTTTTTAGAATCTTTAAGATGTTATTTTTCACTTAGAATTCCTGTTTGTTGAACTCTTATTTTACGGACGATCGTATATTAAATTCCCCTCATCCAAGGGGGTATAACCTGTTGTTTCATCAGTGGAAATCCCTTCTTCATTTCCCTCATATTTTTTATTTATAATTATTTGAATTAGCAATAAATAGGCTGTAGATCTAAAAGATAAAAAAACTCCACTTTCTTCATAAAATGATACATCTCAGGCGGAAAAGTCGGACTTATGTCGGATCGTACGAACGGCATAGTACCGCGCCATTTGTAAACGAGAAGCAATGCCAGTGCTGATTAACTGTACCGTGCCGAACGTTGGCGCGGTACTGGTTCAGTACTGCCCCAGTTCTGAATCCAAGTGCTGGCTGAAAGCCGAATTAAGGAGCTGTAATTTTGTTCATGTAAACGTTCAGAACTTTAAGACGGGTGCTTTCTAGGTATTTATATTATATTATATTATATATATATATATTTTTCCAAAATTTAATTATTTTGTTATAAATGGATCTGTTTTGGTAGAAAATTCAAATGTTTTGTTGAAAATTCATCAATTTGGACAGAAAATTCATCCTTTTTGATTAAAAACTCATCTTTTTTGTTGAAAACGCAATTATTTTTGGTTGAAATTTAAGGTTTTTTGTTTGAAAATTGGACTATTTGGTTAAAAATTCAAATACTTTTTTGAAAATTCAATTATTTTGTTGTAAATTGATCTGTTTTGGTCGAAAATCCAACTGTTTTGTTGAAAATTCATCTATTTGAATTGAAAATTCATCTTTTTTGTTGAAAATGCAATCGTTTTTGGTTAAAATTTAAGCTTTTTGTTTCAAAGTAATATTATTTGTTTAAAAATTCAAATATGTTGTTTAAAAATGGACTATTTTATTGAAACATTAATTATTTTGTTAAAAAGTCATATTTTTTGGTCCAAAGTTAAAATATTTTGTTGAAAATTTATATTTTATATTAGAAAAGTAATCCTTTTGTTTAAAAATTCGACTATATGGTTAACAATTCAACTATTTTTTTGAAAATTTAATTCTTTTGTTATAAATTGGTCTGTTTTTGTCGAAAATTCAACTGTTTTGTTTAACATTCATCTATTTGGATTGAAAATTAATCTTTTTTGTTGAAAAGGCAATTGTTTTTGGTTGAAGTTTAATCTTTTTTGTTTGAAGATTTGACTACTTGATTGAAGATTCTAATATTTTGTTAAAAATTCAACTCCTCTATTGAAAAATTAACTATTTTATTCAAAAGTCATATTTTTGGTCCAAAGTTCAACTGTTTTGTTGACAATTCGACTATTTGTTTAAAAATTCAAATATTTTGTTTCAAATTCGACTATTTTATTGAAACCTTAATTATTTGGTTAAAAAGGAATCTTTTTTGGTTCAAAATTCAACTTTTTTGTTGAAAATTCATCTTTTATGTTAGAAAAGTAATCTTCTTTGTTTCAAATTAGACGGTTTGATTCAAAATTCAACTTTTTTTTCCAAAATTTAATTATTTTGTTATAAATGGATCTGTTTTGGTAGAAAATTCAAATGTTTTGTTGAAAATTCATCTATTTGGACAGAAAATTCATCCTTTTCGATTAAAAACTCATCTTTTTTGTTGAAAACGCAATTATTTTTGGTTGAAATTTAAGGTTTTTTGTTTGAACTTTCGACTATTTGGTTAAAAATTCAAATATTTTTTTGAAAATATAATTATTATGGTATAAATTGATCTGTTTTGGTCGAAAATTCAACTGTTTTGCTTAACATTTATCTATTTGGATTGAAAAATCATATTTTTAGTTGAAAATGCAATTGTTTTTGGTTGAAGTTTAATCTTTTTTGTTTGAAGATTTGACTACTTGATTGAGGATTCTAATATTTTGTTAAAAATTCAACTCTTCTATTGAAAAATTAACTATTTTATTCAAAAGTCATATTTTTGGTCCAAAGTTCAACTGTTTTGTTGAAAAGAACGGAATTTTGATAATAACTTTTTACGGCTACCCTGCTTTAATGTCCTTATTTCAAATTTCAACAACTTCATGTTCAATGTTTATTCAAAAATCTTTATCAATCCTGTCGTCCTTACCTCCAGGTTTGCCAATAACATGGTGTACGTTGGTTTATCATATTATGGACCAGCCCTTGGCAATGAAGAGCACCTCAGCTTCTTCTTTTCTTCTCTTGCTGAAATTCCAAGCTACTTCGTTTGTTTGGTAGTCATGGATCGATGGGGTCGCAGATGGCCTCTTTGTTTCTGCATGGTAACAGCTGGAATATCTTGCGTTGGAACTGTCCTTCTATCTTCTGGTAAGAATTTCCAATCATCTTCAACAGGCAACGAATGTACATCAGATTACAGATTCTATCAACGTAAATCCAATACAGATCAAGGGCCTCTTGATTCTTTCTTCCAGATGCTGTCGTAGCGACCTTGGTCCTTTTTCTCGTATCAAAATCTGCGATATCAGCCTCTTTTCTCATAATTTATCCATTCGCGGGCGAACTTTACCCAACTCAGCTTCGAGGAGTCGCCATCGGATTTTCTGCCTACATCAGCGGTCTTGGACTCATTATTATTCCCTTCATCACATATCTGGTCAGAATTAATCTCCTGTACAGGCCTCGGACTTATTTGAGAAATTCGGAATAGTGAAAATCCCACCCGGGGGGTTAATTACTCGGATTTTTGGTGTACACTAGATTGCAAGATTACATGGGATTGCCAAGGATTGCATGAGATTGCAAAAGGTTCCATGGATTATAGGAAACTCATTATAGAAAATCATTGTATGGAAAACAATTATGGGACAATGATCAGTATTGGAATTAATAATACAAAAAATTGAAGGAATTAATGTGAAAAGTAGTGCAACTACAAAGGAATGATTTATTTTAGACCACTCATAATCTCATATGGAACTACACCAAAAATAGCGATTCAGCACAAATAAACTTTATATAGAAAAAATCTGTGAACTCCAATTAGATCTATAAAATCTCTTAAAATGTAATCGAAATTAATATGAAAATCTTTGAAAACGGTTAAAATCTGTTGAAATTCATTGAAAGTTGTAAAATACCCCAAAATCTTAAAAATTATTAGACGTCCTATCCGTGACTTAGTGAAATCCGTAGAAATCCTTTGAAATAAAATTTAATTTATTCCGTAAAGTATAAATCATTTTAAAATCCCTTGAATATAAATTGAATTAAACTTAAACGTTAAAATCCCTAGAAATCTTTGCAATCCCTTCAAATCCTTGCAGATTTAATAAAATTCTTTAAATCTCGTGAAATATCTTGAAATGCCTTAAAATCCCTCAAAATCTGTGGAATCGCTAAAAATCTCTTGAAATTTAATGAAATTTTATATATTTTCCGAAGTTTTCTAGAAATCATTCGAAATCTTTGAAAATTCTTCAAAATTCTTTGAAATATTGTATATCTCTTAAAATCCTTTAGAATCCCTTGAAATATTTAGAGAAAGTAAAAGTCTATTCAAAAAAGTATAAATCATTTGAAAACCCTTGAATATAATTCAAATTAAACTTATTCATTAAAGTTCTCTAAAAAGAACCTGCTAAAATCCCTATAAATCTTTGAAATCTCTTGAAATCTCTTAAAATCCCTGGAAATATTTGGAATTAGCAGAAATCCCTTGAAATTTCATTCCATTTATTTTCCAAAGTTCACTAGAAATCCCTTGAAATATTTGGAAATTCTACAAACTTCTTTAAAAAATTACTGCAATATATTAAAAATTCCTTGGAATATTTTTAAATACCCTTGGAATATTTTGTAAATACCCTAAAATATTTCAGATTATTTGAAATCTTAGGAAATCCCTTGAAACCTTTTAAAGCTCTTGAAAATTCCTTGGAGTTTTTAAAAATACCCTAAAATCTTTCAAATACATTAAAATCCCTTCAAATTACTGAAATCTATTAAAAATTTCTTGGGATATTTTTAAATATCCCAAAATATTACTGATCCTTTGACACATTTTGAAATCCCTTGAAACTTTTTAAGGCTCTTGAGAATTACTTTAAATTTTTTTTAATGCCCTAGAATCTTTAAAAGAAATGTAAATCTCTTTAAATTGCCCTAAAATATTTAAAATATTTTGAAAACTCTTGAAACTTTTTAGAGCTCATTTGAATTCCTTAAAATTTTTTGAAATATCCTTAAATCTTTAAAATGCTTTAAAATCCCTTCATATTACTGAAATCTATTGAACACTTTTGGAATCTTTTAAAATACCCTAAAATATTTAAAATCTTTTGAAATCCCTTGAAACTTTTTAAAGCTCTTGAAAGTTCCTTGAAATGTTTTTAAATACCCTAAAATCTTTAGAATTATTAAAAATCCCTTCAAATTATTGAAATCTATTAAAATTTTTTTGGAATCTTTTAAAATACCCTTGAAACTTTTTAAAGCTCTTAAAAATGTCTTGGAATTTTAAAAAATACCCTGAAATCTTTAAATTTTTTTGAAATCTCTTGAGACTTAATAAAATAATAAAGCTCTTGAGAATTTCTTGATTTTTTGTTAAATTCCCTAAAATCTTTCCAATGCTTTAAAATCCATTCAAATCATTGAAATCTAATAAAAATTCATTGGAATCTTTCAAAATACCTTAAAATATTTCAAATCCTTTGAAATCTTTTGAAATATCTTGAAAATTCCTTCGAATTTCAAAAAATAAACTAAAATCTTTAAAATCCTTTGGAATTCCTTCAAAAAATTTAAAATCTGTTAAAAATTCCTTGGAATCTTTTAAAATATCCTAAAATATTTAAAATACTTTGAAATCTCGTGGAACTTTATAATGCTCCTGAGAATTCTTTGATTTTTTTTTAATACCCTAACATCTTTAAAATGCTTTAAAATCCCTTCCAATTACTGAAATATATTAAAAATTCCTTGGAATATTTTTAAATACCCTAAAATATTTCAGATTGTTTGAAATCGTCTGGAATCCCTTGAAACCTTTTAAAGCTCTTGAAAATTTCTTGAAGTTTTTAAAAATACCCCAAAATCTTTCAAATGCTTTAAAATCCCTTCAAATTACTGAAATATATTAAAAATTCCTTGGAATATTTTTAAATATCCCTAAATATTACTGATCCCTTGACACATTTTGAAATCCCTTGAAACTTTCCAAGGCTCTTGAGAATTCCTTTAAATTTTTTAAAATACCTTAGAATCTTTCAAATTCTTTTAAATCCCTTTAAATTGCCCTAAAATATTTAAAATATTTTGAAAACTCTTAAAACTTTATAGAGCTCATTTGAATTCCTTACAATTTTTAAAAATATCCTTAAATCTTTAAAATGCTTTAAAATTCCTTCATATTAATGAAATCTATTTAACACTTTTGGAATCTTTTAAAATACCCTAAAATATTTTAAAATTGGTAAAATCCTGCGAAATCCCCTCAAATTATTGAAATCTATTAAAAATATCTTGAAATATTTTAAAATACCCTAAGATATTATGAATCCTTTGAAATATTTTGAAATCTCTTGAAACTTTTTAAAGATCTTGAAAATTCCTTGGAATTTAAAAAAATAAACTCAAATCTTTCAATCCTTTGGAATTCCTTCAAGTAATTAAAATCTGTTCAAAATTCCTTGGAATCTTTTAAAATATCCTAAAATATTTAAAATCCTTTGAAATCTCGTGGAACTTTATAAAGCTCCTGACAATTCCTTGATTTTTTAAAATATCTTAACATCTTTTAAATGCTTTAAAATCCCTTCAAATGACTGAAATCTATTAAAAATTCCTTGGAATATTTTTAAATACCCTAAAATATTTCAGATTATTTGAAATTTTCTGAAATCCCTTGAAACCTTTTAAAGATCTTGAAAATTCCTTGGAATTTTTAAAAATACCTTAAAATCCCTTCAAATTACTGAAATCTATTAAAAATTCCTTGGAATATTTTTAAATACCCCAAAATATTACTGATCCTTTGACACATTTTGAAATCCCTCGAAACTTTTTAAAGCTCTTGGGAATTTATTCCTTTAAATTTTAAAAAATACCCTCGAATCTTAAACAAAAAATTAAAACTCTTTAAATCACCCTTAAATATTTGAAATATTTTGAAACTTTATACAGCTCATTTGAATTCCTTAAATTTTGTTAGAAATATCCTTAAATCTATAAAAATGCTTTAAAAATCCCTTCCAATTACTGAAATACATATATTAGAAATTCCTTGGAATATTTTTAAATACCCTAAAATATTTCAGATTATTTGAAATCTTCTGGAATCCCTTGAAACCTTTTAAAGCTCTTGAAAATTTCTTGGAGTTTTTAAAAATACCCTGAAATCTTCAAAATCCCTTCAAATTACTGAAATCTATTAAAAATTCCTTGGAATATTTTTAAATATCCCAAAATATTACTGATCCCTTGACACATTTTGAAATCCCTTCAAACTTTTCAAGGCTCTTGAGAATTCCTTTAAATTTTTTTAAATACCCTAGAATCTTTACAACAAATTTAAATCCCTTTAAATTGTTAAAATATTTTGAAAACTCTTGAAACTTTATAGAGCTCATTTGAATTCCTTAAAATTTTTTGAAATATCCTTAAATCTTTAAAATGCTTTAAAATCGCTTCATATTACTGAAATCTATTGAACACTTTTGGAATCTTTTAAAATACCCTAAAATATTTAAAATATTTTGAAATCCCATGAAACTTTTTAAAGATCTTGAAAATTCCTTCGAATTTTAAAAAATAAACTAAAATCTTTAAAATCCTTTGTAATTCCTTCAAATAATTAAAATCTGTTACAAATTCCTTGGAATATTTTAAAATATCCTAAAATATTTCAAATCCTTTAAAATCTCGTAGAACTTTATAAAGCTCTTGAGAATTCCTTGAATTTATTTTAAATACCCTAACATCTTTAAAATCCCTTCCAATTACTGAAATATATTAAAAATTCCTTGGAATATTTTTAAATACCCTAAAATATTTTAGATTATTTGAAATAAGCAAGCCAGAATTAGCTTAGACGACACCGACAGTATTTTACATACTATTGCCACCCACAGAAGGCTCAGTACTTGGACAGAAACTAGTTTAGCATGGTAACAATAATTAGGTTACGCCGCTGTATACTGTATGCTTTAGGTGAATTAGGTATCCTCGATTGCATGAAGGGATGCTTTTCGAAAACAATCAAATTATTCAGTAATAGAAAGAAAGTAGTTCACCAATCCCATTTTGTAACGTACCGAAACCCATCCAGCTCCCGAATCATTGTCAAACTACGAAATAGGTAGCATAGTTAAAAAAACCAAGCCTTTAAAGATAAAAAACAAAACTTAGAGACTAAGTTCAATCTAAAAAGGGTGTTGTTACGAGCTGAAAATCACCCCCACTCGACGTCTAGTTAGCACATATAAAGAGCCACCTTTATAAGGAGCTCAGTTATATACCTGTACTCATAAACGTAAATAAGGCGCTCGAAGTCAGAGATTGACTTCGAGCTTACACAAAAAAGCTCGCTGAGCATAACATAACATAACATAACGCATAACATATATGCGGAATTAAAATGACCCAAATCCTGTTGTTTCTCGCTCCAGACCTTCTTCTTCTTCTTATGGGTCAAGGGTTTTAAAAAATCAATATACATAGCAGAAAATTTACCCAAAAAAATCATTTCAGTTTGTGACAAAAAATTGTTCAAAAAATCTTCAAACAATGCAAATTGCAAAAAGTATTATCAAAATTAAATGCAAATAAATAAGAAGTAATGTAGTTAGTTTCTTTTTTAACTAAATAAATTTTAGGGCGTGGCTACGTGTACCGAAATTTCGGTATAAATAGCTGTATTTTTTCGGTACGCATAAGCGGAGCTGGAAAAGGGGCTATTTGTATCGAAATTTCGGTACGAATAGCCGAGTTTCTGTGTGGATATGTCCATATTTGTACCGCAATTTCAGATTGAATAATACATTAATTTAAATTATATAAAAAATCACTTTTCACTTTATTTCTTAATTCGTCTGCGAGATACAGAGAAAATTGGTTCGAAATAAATCCAGTTTTGCACTCAAAATAACGTATCCATGGAAAAACAAAAAGAAAACTATAAGGATCAAACACGTAATTGCGCTTCCATTAATTCAAGAAATACCACGGCTTTTCACTCGTGTTTCATTTTTATCACGATTTGATTCACAAATTTTTTTTCAATCATACCAGATTTGGGAGACGTGTTTGTTTCAACGATCCTACAAATTCTATGGGGATAATCAGAAAAAAAAACAAGAAAAAATATCAGGTTCCACCTGTATTTTCGTCCATGTTCTCATAGGAATGAAAGAGATTTCATTTATGTTGCGAAGAACGAAACATGACGTGTTTTTAAAATCTGATAAAAACTAGTTATTTGTTATAATTATATCAATAAATATACAGTCGGAAAAATTTTGTTTGAATTTAACAACGAAATTTGTTTCAATTTATATAATTGAAAAAAAATATTTTCTTCAATTAAAGAAAAGTTGATTTCATTTTAACAAAACCTAATAAACGACTTTAAGAAGCAATTGGGACGCCTTTCAGTCAATTAGAGTAACTCCACCTATTTGAAATTTTCCCGCGAATCCTACTGCAGTGTGCCAACCTTCTCCTATCATTCTGGTCGTGCCCCAATATTTGTTGAACATCTTGAAATGCTATTAGGATTCGAGTTTTCGTCCGACACTTGATTTCTTAAATACCTTATTCGCCTCGAAGCGAAATTCATGATCTCCTTTGTTGGGGAGATTTATTGTCGATCACCCGCAATTCGATCGGCACCTCTGTAGCTCAGGCTGGAATATCACTGGCAACATTTCTGGTACTATGGTTCCTAATTTGGATTGAGTCTTAGTAGGAATTTAGCAGTCAGCTTGTTTGATCATATACTTTGGAGAGGACGTCTTGTACAGTAAGTCACCATCATTTGGAACGAAGTGGTTGACTATTATCACCAAATTCAGAAGAGACTATTTTTGTGGACACAGTGTTGTCCTTCACAGTCACATCACTGACAGCCGATTTGAAATGTTTAAACTTTCCATAGTAACGCCAATCATGAAACAATATTCCAAACAATCAGAATTCAGCCGGTTGTTAAAGAAGAAAACGACGCAGAGTAAGAATTTTGATCTTTCGTTGAGTTGGTGAGCGCTGTGATCCTGTCATCTAATTAAAAGGTAGAAATTCATATAATGATCTGGAAAGAAATATTCTACAAGACTGTGTGACCCCTTTTGTTCCGTGTTTAATTGGTTTCCTTTCAGATTATTTGGCACACCGTTTCCGACATATTCCTGACTGGATTAATTTATTTCTGTTTTTGTGAATGTTTAATATTTCAATTGTTGTAATATTGTTCAACGTTGGTCGCATGGTTCCCTCAGGTTAATTTATTTCATTTTGTCCCGATATTAGTGAGATTCTGTCCACTTCGTCCACTGATATTATTATTTAAAAATCACCATATTTGTAATTATTGCATTTTGTAATTTATATTTATAGTTTGTCTTTAGTCCCACGTTATATTTTATTTAAAAATTATAATAACCACTAAATTATTCTACATTCCACTGGTTTAATTAAGAAAGTGTTTCCTTATAACCTTCAAAAATATTTTTATTATGTGAATTTAAGAATATTGTGTAGCCCATTTATTAAGTCTTGGAAAACCAGAACGAAAGATCAAATGCCGATCAGACAATTATTTAATTCCACCATTTTGTGCGCACATTTGGTCTTCCCCTTAACTCAATTTTTTCTGTCGTTCAATTGTTTTAATTATAGTCCCGATTGTAACAAAAAATTAGGTTGTCCTAGTAAAATAAGTATTATATAGTCCGGAAATAATTATTGTTTTCATGATTTATATATTAGAATAATTTGGATTTAGTTATATTCCGATTTAAAGAACTTGCATGTCTGCCATGTTCGAGGGATTTTTGTCGCCTTCATATAATAAACAAGATAAGTAGAGAATGAAATGCCGACTATCCTAGAGTTGGGGGAGCCAATCAAGACGGAGTCAATGTGATTGACCAGCAGAATCTCGCTGCTTTTGGGTGGACGGATCGACTCAGGGACGACCTGCTGGAGTGCTATGATACCAGTATGGCCCCTGAACGAGAAGGTTACATGGCGCGACTGCATACTCTATGGTGCGCGAAACACCCAGAGCTCTCGCATTTTTCGCATAAACGTCTGCGAAACCGTGCCGAGGAACTCCGGAAAAGTTGGCTGTTAATTCCTGGGTGAAAAGTGGAATTTTTTAGTTTATAAATACATGAGATAATACAAATTTGTTAAAAAAAATGTTCTTAAAAATAATAACTGCCGATTGTCATTAAAATGTTCCTAAAATTTTACAAATTAGTTAACAACATTTGATTACGTTGAAAGAAACAAGCTAGTGCGTCGGGAAATAGCCCAACAGTGCATTTGTTGATCACGTTTATTTAAATAAGCATCAATTGTCATTGACAGACTAAATATATAATAACTGGGTATCATTGCCCAGCAATTTTTGGTCGATTCCGTAGGACAATTTTTATTTGTTACATCATAAATAGCTGATGTCGATAATGACTCATAAAAGTTGTTTATAAAATAAACAAAATGCAATAACTTTCATGAGTTCAATATAAAAACTCTTTATCTATAAATTGTTGAGATGTAGTGCGAATTATGTGACGAATCGCAGCCAATCCCCTTTGAAAAATTTAAAAAATTTTAAAAATCAATTCTCAAAGCATTATGAGTATTAAAAATGAAATGAATTTTTTTGATAATCATCACTAATTTTTTTTAAATAGAATATAATTTTCTAATCTAACTTTTCAGGCATCAATTCAGCATTGATGTACTTTAGGAGTATACATTTGTTTCTTTAAAGATTCAAAATTAGAATTTTGAGAACGCTTTTTGACTCTTCTGAAAAATCGTTTATATTGCGCTTGAGCTATTATGGAGATAAACCCATCAATTTTATTTATTCTCGATCGTCCACACGCAAACGAAGCGAATATATCAGAGTGGCCAAAATCGAATCAAGAGTTCGGTTGGAGTTGAACCGAATCGAAATATGAGTGCGGGCAAAAATGGGTTATTCCACGCGCTACGGGCAAAAAAGAGTTAAATCTTTAACTCGCTTTTGCTCGTAGCGCGTGGGCAAATTCGTTCTTGCGCTGAGAAATAATCAACCCGCTTTTGCTCCGACTATTTTTTTAGTCCGCTTTTCCTATCAGCCCTTCACTTATAAGTACATGGATCATTACTGTAGACTTTTATGAAAATTTAATTTTTTTTCAGACATTTAAAAAGTTTTGTCATTCCTTAACTCTTATGAAAATAAATATATGCTATTATACACTAGTATTTTTCCAATTTGCACATTAATTCAGGTTTGTTGCCATTTAATAAACTGTCGAGGTAAGAAACTCTTTATGTCGAAAATACTGTAGGAAAAAAATTATTTATATCTTCAACAGATGGATGTTATAGAAGGACAACGAGCAGGTAGTAAAGTGTACGTATGCAAAGAAACGGGGTAATGTATCACTTTTCTAAAGAAAAGAATGCTTATTTTTGTGCATTGAGGACGTCCGCTAGGAAGTGCCCTGGTAAAGTTACATTAGTTGATGGCAAAGTCAAGTGCGCAAAAACTCACGAGCATTGCCCGGACCACGAAGGACTACGTATACGGTCTATAAAAAAAGAAATTAAGGTCCTCGCTGTAAATAATCCTGCAAAGTCGAGTAAAGAAATCGTTGCAGAAGCTACATCCAGGTAATTTTTTAGAAATTCACAATAGTATTCAAAAGCCCCTGCATTTTCTTCTGTTAATATATGCCATGAAATATTCACACAGATGGAATAATTCTCCCATACATATTTGAAACTTTGTTAGACAATAATTAATTAATTGTTTAATTAAATAATGATTGAAACGTTTTAGATATGAAGCTAAATCACTAATTTCTCACCGGAGTTGCCACAGAAACATCAAGCGGTTGCAAAATAAAGTTCCTACTGTAACCCTGACATCATTGAAAGATTTGTGTGATCATTTAATTGATTATCCTGTGAATCCATTTTCTTTCCTGTCAGAGCTCTTAGTTGGCGAACTTCAAGGTATACTTCTGTGTACCGATTTAATGATCAAACATTTAAATCTGTCCACAGAATTGTATGTGGACACATTTGAGGTAATTTTACCAAGATTCATTTAAGTTTTACTTTATTATTTTTTTCCGGTAATCTTTTTAATCCGCTTTCCCTACATGCAAGCATTTTATCAAATCTTCTCCCAAGTCACGTCATGTCAACCAACGTTTGTGTTATTCCTTAACTGAATTGTTTGTCATATTCTAGAATTTTTCTGGCATCCTCGATATGGAAGAGCTCATAGTGATATACGGCAGAGTGAATAATAAGGTATATTTTATCATATAAATTAAAGTTATATATGCGCTGAGAAAAAAGAAACTTTTTTGCACAATTTTCCGTATTCCCTAAGATGCAGTATTTATAAGAAAAAAAATTATTGGCGAAAGTAAAATATGTGGGTCTTAATTTTTCAAATTATTCATATGAAAAAGTTGTTAACTATTTATTTCTCTTTCAGTCACAGTCAATTTATTTGAAATTGTACTCAGTTTCAGTGAGTATCGAATAGCTTAAATTGTACCTTAACTTAACCTTGAAGAACTTTAGTTAGGAGAAAACCCCTTATTCACTAACGAACCTAGTTCATGTGCCATTTGGTACAGATTTCCTACTTGCCATACAATAGAAGTTTTCATTTTTGGAGAAAAAAAATCCCCTAATTTTTTTTTCGAAATTCGAATAGTAAAACGTGCCACCGGGTACTTTAAAATTAGATTCAATTAACATGGGGAAATTTTGGATTTTTGTAAAATTGAATTCTTACTTTTTTTTGATCGAAAAGTTTGATCGAAACGTGCCAACTTTTTTAGGAACTGAAGAGGAGTACCTATGAAATGAAACCATACTTATAACTTTTATTTTTAACCCACCCTTATCCCTCCCACAGCGCCCCAAATATGACCCAAAAATAAAAAAACTACATTTTTACGTATTATTGTTACTTTCTAGCAATTTCTGTCGTCTTTTTCAAACAAATACTTACTAATGGACAATTTGAATATTTTCCATGACTTTTTAAACCATTTTTAATTGTTCAAACAAATGTAACTTATATAAACAATTATTTATTCCCGAAAAGTGTAAGAAATAATCGTATTTTCTGATTGAATTGTAATAGCTTGTCATTTTTTGCTGTAGTAGATAAAAAAAAAATTTAATGTAATTATTTAAACAATTACTTATTGTTTATTCTCAAAATTTCTAAAAGTTGACCTAGAGATGTCCAGTTTTTTCTCAAATTGGTATCCTATGCTACCTTTTGTTGAATAATTATATAATTTTGATACATATCTTTTAATGTTTAATAAATTTCTATTTGTTTGAACAATTTTGATTTGCTTTCCTACCTACAAAAATGAATTTTCAACCAAATATTCGAATTTTGAAACAAAAAAATCAAACATTAACCAAATAGTTCAATTTTCAACCTACAAAGATGAATTATCAATAAAAACGTCGAATTTTCAACAAAATACATGCAATTTTAACTAAAAAAGAAAATGAGCAGAGAACAAATTTAAAAACAAACTGTTCTTTCTTCAAGGGAATAAAAATTTCAGGACCAAGAGCAAAATTCAAGGACTTTTCCAGGTTTTTTCCAGGTAGAGAAAAATTCAAGGATTTTTCCAAGGTTTCAAGGATTTCCAGGACGCTAGACACCCTGTTTATTAAAAATTTATTTTTTTACTGAAGATCATCATTTCACTTGAAAATTCATCTCTTTGATTCAAAATTGATCTTTTATCGTTGCAAATTCGACTATTTGGATAAAAATTTATGTATTTGATTGAGAATTTGTCTTTTGTGGTGGAAAATAATCTGCTTTGCGGGAAATAAATTTTTTTCTTTGAAAATTAAACTACTTCGTTCCAAGTTGTTCTGCTTTGTTCAAAATTCATTCTTTTGGTTAATGATTCACCAATTTAGTGGAAAATTCATCTGTTTAATTGAAAATTGAACTATTTTATTGAAAATTCGTTTATTTTTTTTTGTTGATTAAAAGTTAAACTACCTACTTTTTTGTTAAAAACTGACGTTTTTTAGTTGAAAATTAAAAAGGTTGGATCATTTGAAATGACGGATTTCATCAGTGAGTCAAATGAATCGGTTTGAAAAATAATTTTGATCTGTTTTGTCAGTCGTTGAATCCGCAGTATTTGAATCAGTCAAAATTAACTTCGTTTCAGTCCTTTTTTGACTGATTCAAATTTAGAGTGAAAAGCAATACGAATTACAGGTGCCCAAGCGGACACAATTTAATGGTTAAAGTACTTATTACTCTAAATGAACTAGAAGAATCAAGTTCATCAATTGTAATTTTCACAATGAGACCAATACCAAAGTTCTTTACGAGACAAAATAGTAAATGGAGAGAGTTAAACCTTTCAAAGAACCAATTTACTAACTAAATTAATCATATATCCTACACATAAAAACAATTACTTCCTGTTAGACAGATTAGAGATTAAATTGTCCCGGATAAAGATGCCTCCCAGTAATGCAGCGACACTTCCCCTGCAAAAGGTTAAAGATCAACAATTTCCGAAGCCGAAATTAATTCAACACTTCCGCTTTGATTCATTCAGTGTTCATTATTCCGGTTGATAAAATTCCACGATCTGATTAAAAAATGTATTGTACCCTTGTATACTTTATTACATAATTGAATTTTTGGTTTTCAGATTGAAACCAAACTAAGTGACAAAATTGGAAAAGCTATCTATATAATTTCGTCGATAACAGACTTCACAGCCCAAAATGGTCTCATAAATAAATAATAATAACAATGAATAACATTTTTGTATGTACAATATTGAATTCAACATAAAACAAATTTTCGACCAAATAAATGAATTTTTTTCGAAGTAGTTCAATTGTCAACCAAGCATAATTGAGTTTTCAACCAAAAAGATGAACTTTCAAGCAAGAAGGATAATTGTCTACTAAAAAAAATTTTAACAAAATATACGAATTTTCAACCAAAAATTTGAATTTTCAATTAATAATATTAATTTTGAACCAACCGAAAAGATGAATTTTCAACGAAAGAGTTAATTTTCCGACGAAAAAGATTAATTTTCAACAAAAAAATGAATTTTTAATAAAGTAGTTCAATTTTCTACCAAGTATAGTTGAATTTCAACCAAAATGATGATTATCCAACAAAGAAGATCAATTTTCAACTTAAAATTGAATAGTTAAATTTTCAGTTCAAATAATTAGCATCCAGCCAAAAACGGACGGATTTTCAAACTTCAACCAATAATATAAATTTTTAACAAAATAGTTCACTTTCAACAAATTAAAGTTGATATTTCAACCAAAAAATGTTTTTCTTTTAAATCAAAAGCAGTTTAATTTAACCATAAAAGGCGAATTTTTAACAAAGTAGTTGAATTTGTAGGCAAAAAATATTTTTATTTTAAATAAAAAATACTTTAATTCAACCAAAACATATGAATTTTCAACAAAATATTTGCATTTTTAACTAAATAGTTGAATTTTCAAACTACAAGGATGAATTTTCAACCAAATGGTAGAATTTTCTAACGGAAATGATTAAACTTCAACCAAAAAACAGTTGCAATTTGAGCCTCGTTTTCAACCAAAGAGTTGAATTGATCTTTTAGAAAACATTGGAATTTTATCTACAAAGTTAATTTTTAAACAAAGAAAGATGAATTTTAAACCAAAAAGGCGAATGAAAAACAAAACAGTTTATTTTGAATCAAGAAAGATCAATTTGAAAAAAATCATTTTCAACCAAATGATCGAATTGTCTAACAAAAATGACTAAACTGCAAACAAGAACTGTTAAATTTTCAACAAAATTTTCTACCAAAAAGATGACTTTTTAACAAAACAATTAAATTTTCAAGGAAATAGTAGAATTTGTAACCAGAAATTCTGAACCAAAAATATAATAGTAGACTTTTCAACCAAAAAGAATTATTAAGGTTCCGTCCATGTACGTGGACAATTTTTACCCCCCCCCCAGAATCCTCAGTCCACGCAGAATTAATAAATATTTAATAAAAATACGACTATTCTTGGTATTCAAAAGCAAGGAACCCGAAAGGAGCGGTGAATTGACTGAGAACATGTTTTTTTCTGGAAAACATAAGCCTGATGATACAAAATAGGAAGTCCAAACCAAAATTCGCGAAAATATTTAGAACATTTGATGTTTTTCTGAAAGGAAGTTTTTAGATTCAGATCAACGCAAGTCCACATGTACCCCCCCCCCCAACGGCCCGCGTGGTAAATGGACGGCCCCTCAGTAACATTATTTATAATTAAATTTCAACAAAAAATAGTTGGATTTTCTTATTGGGTTCTATCAATTCAGTTCGCATTTAAGCAAAAAAAAAAAAACAGAAAAAGGAAAGATGCGATATTGATACAACGAGTACTAATCTCTCCTTAGCTTATTCATAAAACTGACTATCCTCTAAGACCAGTTATTTCAACAATAGATTATCCAAGAATATTGGAAGAATTATTGAGTCAAATTATTAAAAAATCAATAGAAATATCAAAAACATCAATTAAAAATAGTCATGCTTTTTTAAAACTAATTGACAATGTAATAATACCTTTTGATCACATATTGTAAGAAATATTTATTTGAATCAAGAAAATATAGCCAAAGAATTCATTTCTTTAGATCAACAAAAGATATGTGTCTGATTTACATAAGAAATACTACTCTTAAATAATATTTTCTTGATGTTAAGAAATAGGATTCAAGTAAATGCATTTTCTTGGTTCCGGAAATTCTTTTTTTTTCACCGTTGGAAATAAAAATGCGATTAATGTAAAGAAATGTTTGATAAAATAAAAAATATTTCTTTCACACAAAGAAATTTGTAGTTGACTTCTATAGCAGTTTCGTAGTTTTATTATGGAAATTAAATGATTAATTATTGAGTTTGTGAAAAAAATTGTATTATGAAATATTTGCTTTTCAAAAAAATAATCACTCAAAACGAGACGTACAAACATTAAATGAAAATATAAAAAAATGTATGATTAGTAAAAATTTTACCATATATGCGTTCATTAAGAATAGTAAAACAATCACTAAAATAGATACAAACATGAATAAAAAGTAAAGTTTGAAAAAACTTTTTAAAATTTTAAAATAATTTTAGAAAAATTTTAAAATATATATTTAGCAGTATTAGGCTGTTTATTCAAAATAAACAATTATAAATCAAATATTTCAAACGAAGCAATTTGAAAGTGAATTGTTTAAAATAGAAATTCTTGAATCGGCAAAATGTCAGAGTGCAAAATTTAACCTTTTAATGTAAGAAGTTTAATTGTTTAATTTTGTTAAATTTTAAAATCAGAAGTGAGGTTTTTAAATTTCAATTTTTAAATAACAACTGAACAATCATTTATTGCAAACGACTTTAAATTAAAACAATTTAACCTCTAATTTAAAATGTGATTAATCTTAAACGATCATTTGAAAAATGCTTGAGTTTTAATGAGATTTCTGTCATTCAAATGAATCAAGGTTTTAGTTTTTTAAAGATTTTTAATAAATAATAATTATTTCATTGAAGTAATTATGTCGACTTTTGGCATGGAATAAATATTTTTTTCAGTTTAATGAATCTACATTGATATTACAAAAATATTTTCTAAATTTAAATAAAGTTTGCATAGCGTTGATTGTGATGAGTGTTAGAATGCAATAAATATTTGTTTAATTGAATGAATACTCATTTATCTTCAATTAATATTTCTCCAATTTAAGTCATCATTTCATTGCAACAATTATATCAACTTATAGTGTCTAATAATTTTTTTCCAATTTAATGAATATGCATTCGTATTAGAAGAATATTTTCTACATTTAAACAATTTTCTCATTGCGTTGATCATGATAATTGTTAGAATACAATAAATATTTATTTAATTGAATGCATATTCATTCATCTTGAATAAATATTTCTTCAATTTAGGTCATTATTTCCTTGCATCAATTATATCAACTTATGGTGTCTAATAATTTTTTTTTTCTATTGACAGAATATCGATTTATAGTGAAAAAATCTTTTTTTGATTTACATAATGGTTTTATTGTTATGATTTTGACATTTCTTAGCATGGAATAAATATTTCTTCATTAGAATGAAAATTTATTTAACTTGAGTGAATAGCTTTTTGGCTAAAAAAAACTTAATTAATTGCTCCAATGATTATTATAAATTATTCAAATCTAAAACATAATTATCCCTTTCAAAAAATCGATTTCATTGAACCAAAGAAGGCGTTCTTTAGGCGCCTGAAACATATTCAACAAACCTAGGTTCCTACCTTCCAGGAAATCATTTCTTTGACTTAATATTTTTCACTTTTAATGCGAAGAAATATTTATTTATATTAAAGAAATATCATCAAAGAAATCATTTTCTTGAATGGATGCGTTAACCTTTTGCATCTAAACAATATTAACTTAACTGAAGTAAACAATTCCTTAGCGAAAAAAAAAACAAACAAACGCATTTCCTTGAATCAAGTAAATTTTTTTTAGTGTAGAAAAAATGGGCTTACACAAAATTTATAGAATTCCGCTTGAGAGTAATAGAACTGTACAATATAGGGAAATTACATACGTAATAAACTTGACAAATAGAATGTAATTGATGAAATTGAATGTAAAAATTGAAATACAGTATATAGGGGTGAAAAAAGAAGGCCCCTGAGGATAAGGATAGACAATACCAACAATAATTTCCATTTCATGGCGTGAAAGTTTTTATTTAATGAAAGAAACCAAAGAAATAGGAAATTTATGAAAATATTGTATATTAAGAGAGAACGAAATAAAAGAAAATTTGATAGTTTTAACACATTTTTATGGGAAAACGTATTATCTCGGATTTTCTGAATATTGTTTTCAAACAATTCGAAACATGTTACAAAAGTTTTGAAAAAATATTAAAAATCAATGGAACATATACCAAAAAGTGTCAATAGTATCTTAATAATTAATTTCAAATTCATATCTACAGTTTTAAATAATATCATCGAAAGATAAAAAAATTTACTAGTAGTTTACTACTAGTAAATACCCTAATGAGAAGGTATAAACTGTTTTAAAAATATGTTGGACCCCATATAGTATAAAAAGATGGAGAAAGAATAAAAAATTTCTCCCTCTTTTTTCTTGACTTTATTTTATTAACTTGAAACAGTACAATTGTAGAACAAAATTCCACAAGAAGGCTTAAAAAGAAGTATGTTCATCAAGAATCGTTTTTAAAAACAAATTTTCAAGAAAGTCAATTTTTTAAATATAATTGCACAAAAGGAGTTGAAATAAGAGAAATATGATTTCAAATATGATTGTAAAATGGCTTATTAGAGACAAACATATTACAATTTAAAAAAGAGAGAGAAAAAATAAAACAGACAACCAAAACCGCCTCGCTCTCTTTTCTTTATCATTTATCAGTCTTTTTTTTCTACCAGGATCCAATGTAAATCTCTAAAACTAATAGGGAATATGTGTATGTTATGCTAATATCAATAAATTGAAAAGTAGAATCGAATTTGAAGATAATCATCAGGGAAATATTAACATTTGTGTATCTTTAATATTTCTGAGAACAGGATTATTTCAAAGCTTAGGAGGACGCCTTTTTTATTGGAAGTTTTTTTTTCTGCTTATAATTATTCTTTTAAATTAACGAAAATGTAAAAAATGTTCCCTGTAATTCTTTTACACGTGGGAATGACTTAACTCTCAATAATGGTTACGTACTCAATTTTTGTCACTTTAATGTTAGCTTACGCGAAGATTAATATACAAGTCGAGCCGAACAACTTCATCATGAATTTAATACAATAATGATAAAACTAATTTTTTTTATGTCGAAACCAAGTATTTGTAATAAATAGGCTCTTTTCTAAGCATAAGCTAACTAACTTTTCCCCGTTATAAATTTCTTATTCAGTGCCTTTAAAATTCCTTTCAATTACTGAAATCCTCGGCAATCTAATAAAATCCGTTCGATTCCCTTAAAATAGTCTGAATAATTGCAAATCTTTTCAAATCCCTTAAAATTTTGAGCAATCCTTGAAACCTTTTAACATACCCCAAAACCTTTAAAATCTTTCGGAATCTCTTAACTTTTGTTTAAATTCTTCAAATCTATTAAAATTTCTTGGAATCTTTGAAAATCTCCCAAAATATTTAAAATGCTTTAAAATAATTGAAAATACCTCAAAAAATAGGAAAACGTCTTTAAATATGTGAAATCTCTCAATTCTTGTGAATAAATTATTTAAGATTTCATTGAAAGATTATAAAATCTCTTGAAAAATTTAAAGTCGTATGAAATCCTTGGAGATCCTGGACATCCTGGATATCGATTCTACCCCCCCCCTCTCCCCACCTCCCATGTAACAAATCGGAACATTCTCCCGACCCCACGCCCCAAAAAAAAAAGCTGTTACGCAATTTATGAAGGACGATACTTGCATATATTTGCGATGCTGTTATATACGAAAAAAAAATCAAATCTATTTTAACACCAATTTTCAAAATAATCATGAATTTTAATATTCGACGATTCGTTTGGCCTTTTTTCTTATTTGTGATTCGCTTTCCTTATCAGAAATAAACATTTGAAAGTTCAACAAACTCGGGTTGAAAAAGTTGTTGACATTTCGAGCGGTTGAAGGAAGGTCAAGGTATTGTTATCTTGAAGGGCATCTCTAGACGTGACACTCCGTAAGATCTCAAGAGTAAAAGTAAAGATGATATTTTAAGTTAAAAATGTATAACTTTTTTTTTAATGTGTTAAGTAAACTTATGTTACATTTTCCAAAAAATCTAACATTTACAGGGCATAAAATATTATTAATGATTAAATAACGTAGATCCACGAGGAAAAGTAATTTTCATGAAAAATATAAATAAATTCTTCCCAAAGGGATTACAATTTTATCAAATGTTGCTTTACAGCTGCATGAACAGTATTTGGAATTAAATTTTGGTACAGAAGAAGAATCGAAATGCAAATGCGCGAATAACTGCTTTCTCTTTCAGAAAATGGCTTATAGCCTGTGATTATATTTTATTTTATTTTTATTGTACATTTTTAGTTTATGATTTAGTCCATTTTTGCTTGTGACTTTTTTTATGTCTTCTTTTTGACGAAATTGGGGTTTCTTCCAAAATCATACTTTCTCACTTCTTCACATCTATTTCAGTTAAAAATGTAGGATTTTGAACTTCTTGACCCTAAAATTCAATATTTGAATGCATTCAAATAATAAAAAATTGTACAGAATTCAAAGTAAATGAATAATTCATACTAAATATTCCATTTTTTTAACAATTCGACGGTCATTATAGGATTTTGATAATTATTTTACAATTTTAGTTTTCTTTTCAAAATTCAAAAATGTTGTCCTAGTACTGCAGATGTTATTTTATTCTTTTGAATAGTGTTATTTGTTTATGAAATAATCGAAAATATGTGTTTCAGTTGATTTTCTTAACGATCCATGTACTATTTTGATTTAAAATCCCTGACTTTTTCATTGATAAAAACATATTTTTGTAAATTTCGTCCAAAACATGAAAGCAAAAGCTTATGAAATTCCAGAAACGTAAAATTTTTACTAAATTTGAAACATTATTTGAATTACGTAACGGATTATAGGCCGTCTCTAAGACCCCCCATAATGACTAACCATAAAAAAATATTTCTACCCCCCGCCCCTCTTACTGTACGTAATTTATGTTTTCCAGAAATAATAATATATGGAACTTGAAATTAATTCTCTGATTTTTTCTTAACCAATTTTTTTTTCCCTGCCCATTAGCATTCAAATATCAGCATTTAAGTCTTGCAATGTTTTTACCACAAGATCTTTTATAAACGTAAGAAAACAATATTTCAGATACAAGTTTAAAGTTTTCAAATTTATTTATCTATTTGAAACCAAAAAATGACTTTTCTACCGTAAAACATGACTTTTTCGCAAAAAAACTTGAATTTTGAACAGAAAAATTAAATCTTCAAAAAAATAGGTAAATTTTCAACAAAAGAATTAAATTTTCAACAAAATAATTGAATTTTTAGCCCAAAAATATAAATTCTCAACAAAACAGTGTAATAGTTAAGAATACAACCAAAAAATATGTAATTTTATTTGGAAAATGAATTTTACAACAAAAAAGACGAATTTTGAACAAATAAAGATTTTTCAGTCATGAAGAAAAAGGTTCACCTGAATTGTTGAACCCTTAAGCCAAAAGACGATTTTTCTATGCAAAAAATTGAATTTTCAAACAGGAAATATAAATTTTCAGCAAAAAATTATTTTTTTACAAAAGTGAGTGAATTTCCAACCAAAGAGATAAACCTTCTTTTTGAAAAAAAATCAACAAAGTGGTTCAACTTTTACCCACGCAGTTGAATTTTCAATTAAAAAAGATCAGTTTTCAACAAAAAAGTCAAACTTTCAACCAGAGAGATGAATTCTCAACTAAAAATGATGAATCTTCAACGAAAAAGTGATTTCTCAAGAAAATCTTTCAAACCAAATTTTAAAATAATATACTTGAATCCTCAAGCAAACAAGATTAATTTTCAAACAAACAGTTGCATTTTTATCCAAGAAAGATGAAAGTTCTACTAAAAGAAATGAATTTTCAAGTCAAAAAGACAAATTGAAAAAAAATTGAATTTTCATCCCAAAAATATTTTCGTTTGACTTTACACCATTAAAATATGAGTTTTGAACAAGAAGTAAATTTTGTAGAAACATACCTGAACTTTCAGCCCAAAAAGACGAATCTTGTCAAAAAAGTTGAATTTTCAACCAAAGAGTATGATTTAAGAAAAAAAATTGAATCTTCAACTAAATAGTTGCATTTTCATTCAAGAAAGATGAAGTTTCTACTAAAACAGATGAATTTTTAAATTAAAAAGACCAATTTTAAAAAGAATACTTAAATTTTATCCAAAACGGAAGCCTTTTCAAGGGCATTGTTAAATTTTCAAATAAATAATAAAATTCATAACTAAAAAGATAATATTCAGAAAAAATAATCTGCAAAAAAAAAGAAATATAAATGTAAATACAATGCAAATAAATTACTAACAACAATATTATTTCAGGGTTTTAAATTGTAGAAATTTTGTATGTCTTACGGTCCACATAAAAAATAAATAAAAATGAGCCAAAAACATCTTTCCAACTCAGAATTTATTAATACATTTATTAATTTATTAATTCAATGAAAACTCATCTTTGTTGGACGTCCATTACGTATACTGTCTTATTGTATCTCCATATTGTCAATTTTTGTTTCGTCCTTTCTAACCATTATAAAGATTTATTTTTCTATATTTTTAAGATCTAGTTTTTGACGTAAGTGAAGTCTCTTTAATTTTTTTGAGACTTTAATAACAATCTTTATTGTTTTCTTAATTTTTGACTTCAATTTTGACTTAAATTCTTCCAAAAATGACATTAGTTTCTATGTCTCCTTTGCGATGTTTGTTCTACTCTTCGAAATTATTTTTATCTCAGGTACAAATTTATATTGATTATTCTTTTCATTTTTACTTTTTTCTGTTTAATATTGCTAACCTGAAATATTATTGTATTAAGGTTTTTTTTTTAACTTTTTGAAAAAGGTACGTAAAGGATGGAGAAAGGACTTTTTTAAATTAATAAATTCTGAGTTGGAAAGACGTTTTTGGCTCTTTTTTATTTAATTTTTATGTGGACTGTAAGACATGAAAAATGCACAATTTAACATTCTTTTTCAGCGATTTAAAGGAATTTTTAATGATTTTAGGGGATTTAAAGGATTTTCATGGGATTTAATATGATTTAAAAAATATTTTAAAGGATTTTATGCCTTATAAACTGTAGTCCCCTAAAATTGATACTAATTTCAATCATTAACTGAATTCCAGATATACATCCCTTATTTTTACTTATGAATGAGCAATATTTACTCCTTTATCAGTAAGGTATACTGGATTTCAACATAAATAATTGTATAAACAAATTATTAATGTTTGTAACTATCTTCTTCCATATTATTGCTAAACAGTTGTGGTTTTTTCCTAAATTTCCAACTTTTTTCCGCTTTTCAATCAGAGTTAGGTAATAATTAATTCAAGTTAACACGCATAATTGTTTAAACGGTTTATTATTATTTTTAATAATATTCTCTTTTTATCATGTTAGAAATTTGCGGTTTCTTCTGAAATTTTTTACTTTTTGTCCCCTTTTCACTTAGAGTATGGTAATAATTAATAAAATTTGACAACCATAATTGTTTAAGCAAATTTTAATTTTTTATAACTACCTTTTCCTATGGTAATGCTAGTTAGTTGCGAGTTTTTTTTTTAAATGTTCCACTGTTTGTCAACTTTTTACTTAGATCTGTGTAATAATTAATTAAATTCAATGAAAATGATTGTTAAAACAAATATATATTGTTGATATCGATCTTCTCCTGTAATAATGCTAGATAGTTGCAGTTTTTACTAACAAATTTAACTTATGGTCCACTTTTTACTTAATGAGACAATATTTAATGCAAGTCAACAAACATAATTGTGTAAACAATTTATTATTGTTTTAGACTATCTTCTCTTAGAGTAATTATAAAAAGATATGGTTTCTTCTGAAACTACCAGCGTTTCTTTGACTCTTTAATTAGGAACAAACAATAATAAATAACAATATTAATTTGAACAAAAAGGCTCCCAGTAACTAGTTCAAGAAAAATTTACATTTATCATGATCCATAAAGAGATTGTTTATACAATTATTCTCTCTGATGTTTATTTATTTTTTATTTATAACTAAAAAAGCAAAAGCAAAGTTAAAAATCTCAGAAAAAACTGAAACTTTCTAGCAATGATTTAAAGGAAGATTGTTATAAACAATAATAAATTATTCAAACAATTATTTTTGTTAAATTGTATTTACTACATTACCTTACTCTAAGTGAAAAGTTGACAAAAGTGGAAAATTTCAGAAAAAAGCGTAACTACCTAGCATTGCTATAGGAGAAGATAATTATAAACAATAATAAATAATTTATTCAGACAATTATTTTTGTTCAATTGTTTTAACTTTCACCTCGCTCCAATTGAAAAGTGGACAAAAAGTTGAATATTTCAGAAGAAACTACAATTTTTTAGCATTATTTAAAGAAAATATTATTAAAAGTAATAATTAATTATTTAAACAATGATTTTTCATGACTTCAATCAATTAGTATCTCACTCTAGTTCACAAGTGGACAAAACGTGCAAAATTTTAGAAAAAACTGCCACTTTCTATCATCATTATAAGATAATATTGTTATAAATAATAATAAATGGTTTAAATAATAAATTGATTATTGCCTCGCTCCAATTTAAAAGTCAAAAATAAGATGAACAATTCGGGAAAAAACCCGCGACTTTCTAACTCTATTCTAAGAGATAATTGCCAAAAACAATTATAAATTGTTTAAACAATTTACGTAAACATCTAATTATCAGTAGAAACTAGTACTTTATGTATTAAAATCAATTTGTATTAAAAATCTGCAACAAAATCATAATGATATTGAAAAAAATAATTATTAATTCATATCGTTGTTTGTTGGCCAGCTATTTTGGATAAAAATTCAAAACGTTAGAGCAATTTGAAAATTTTTTAACCATTTTTTTTTCAAAATTCAAAAATCATATTTTTCGGCTGTTCGTAGTACTCGAAAAGTCGAACAATTTATTCTTACGGCCATTTCCGGTAAAAAGAAAATTATCGAATTTATAGCATTTTCAAAATTCAAAAAAACCAACGAAAATGAAAATTTTAAGCCAAACAACGCTCGATATGAAAAAAAAAATTGGAAAAAGAAACACGTTGCTTTTTGAACGCCCTATAAGATTATCCGAACAACTTTTTGAATTTTCTTGAAAAATCTAAAATTAAAATTTTGATCTCAAAAAAAAAATCAAAAGTAAAAAATTCTATTTTTCGGTCAAACTATGCAAGATTCGAAAAAAGATGAATCAACAAAAATTGTGCACCCAAAAACAATCTACAAATTTGTTCTAGATGACTTTTTGATAGGATGCGTATTTTCTGCGTTATTCGTAAAAAACAATATTAAAAATAAAAAAAGTTCAATTGTTGGACAAACGACACAAGCTACAAGAACAATAAATAGAAAAAAGTTGTCCACCCAAAAAGAGCTGAAAATTTGTTATGAATTATTTTTTGATAAAATGCGTAGTTTTTGTTTTAATTGTGGAAAATAACATTAAAAATAAAAAAATTAAATTTTTGGAAAAACGTAACAAATAACATTAAAAATAAAGAAATAAATTTGGTAGAAAAACGACAAAAGGTACGAAAAAATATTTAATAGACAAACCTCGAAGACGGCTGTGAGTTCCCGATCATACGCGCTGTACCCCCGCTGGGCTGGCGTAAATTTTCGAGAGAAAAACGCCAGCGGTTTCCAACCCTCTCCAAATTGTTGCTCAAGAGAGGCTCCCATGCCAGAGTCCGAGGCATCCGTCACGAGACGAGTTTCCGCCTCATTGTCGGGGTGTGCCAGGAGGGTGACACTTGTCAGATCTTTTTTTAGACGTTCAAATGCCCCCTCCGTCTCTTGAGTCCACGCGATCTCTCTTTTGTCATTCTTGCGGGAGTCGCATAGGTATTGGTGTAGTGGAGCTTGAGATTGAGCGGCATGCGGCAAGCTTCGCCGATAAAAATTAACCATGCCCAGGAATCTACGTAGTTCGACCACTGTTTTCGGTTGTGGAAATTGCGCGATTGCCTGAGCCCGATCAGCGGTTGGTTTGAAGCCGTCGCCATTGATCAGATGACCGAGAAACTCGATCTCGCTCCTCCCAAACTGACACTTAGCGACATTTACGCAGAGGGCAAAGTCTTTGAGACGTTGGAACACAACCTCGAGATGACCCTCATGCTCCTCGGGAGTCGAGGAGGCAATGAGGATGTCATCGATGTAGGCGAAGACAAAGTTCAGGTCCCCGAGCGCACGATGGATGTACCGCTGAAAGGATTGGCTGGCGTTGCGTAAGCCAAACGTCATCATTGTGTACTCGAACAACCCAAAGGGAGTTATCACCGCTGTTTTGGGAGTGTCCTCGGGGGCTATGGGGATCTGGTGATAGGCCATGCGCAAATCCAGCTTGGTAAAAATGACCTTATCACGCAGATTCGCTGAGAAGTCGTGGAGGTGTGGAACGGGGTATCTGTCGGGTATGGTGATGTTGTTAAGTCGGCGGAAGTAGCCACAAATTCGCCATTCACCGTTCTTCTTAAGGGTCATGTGGATAGGCGAGGCCCACGGACTGCTTGAGGGTCTGCAGATGCCCTCGCTAAGCATTTGTTGGAATTGCTGTTTGGCAATCGCTAATTTGTCGGGTGACAGCCGACGGGCTCTTTCCGCGACAGGTGGCCCTTGGGTTTGTATGTGATATAGCACATCTTTCGCCCGGAAATGTGAGGCCTGATTGGTGCTAGTTAGTTCGGGAAATTTTGAAAGAATTCTAGCGTAAGCGGAGGATCTGTCGAAAGTGCTGACACCGAAAATGGTTGTGGTTTTGATAAAACCAGCGGCGCTGAGGCTAGTTTTTGTGTCGACCAAACGGGACTCGTGAAGGTATGGCACTAGGTGGAAGTGAGCCAGTAGGTCGGCCCCAATTATCGGGTTCGGGACTGCTGCTACACAAAAGTTCCACGTAAAATTTCGACGTAGGTTGAGGTCAAGTGATACGCGCCGCTCGCCGTATGTGTAAACTCGCGTATCGTTAGCGGCGAAAAGGATTAGATCGTCTGGTTTCTGGTTGATTGTTTTTTTGCCGGCAGGAATGATGGAAATATCGGATCCTGTGTCGATAAGAAAAGTTAGTCCGGAATTTTTGTCGCGAATATGGAGACGCTTTGACGATTGGGGCCCTGAACCGACCGTCTCAGTTCGGAAGGGCTCGCTTAGTTTCCCGGAGCAGCTTGGGAAGTCCACTTGCAAGGTTTTCTGCACCTGTTTGCTCTGGTACCAAATCTTTCATGATAGAAACAATAACCGTCTCTGCTTACGCTGCGTGAACGATTCCGGCCAGAGCGTGATTGGGAACGCGAGCGTGCTGGGGAGCGTCCCCGAGACATACCGCGTACTTCTTTCGCGAGGTCTCCAAGTTGTTCTGTTAGTTTGCTTAGCAGGAGAGCCAAATCGGTTTGGGAGGCAGACTTATCGGACTGTACGGCGGCTACGCGAACCTCTTCGGGTCTTGCTGATTCGGCGACCTTGTCGGCCAGAAGGGCCAGTGCTTGAAGGTCTTGAACTTGAGCCGCTGCTAGGATGGCTCTCGTGTGACCCGGTAGTTGGTCAAGGAAGATTGTCCTGATGACGTCATAATTGCAGCCGCCGTCATTTAAATTGCGTAGACCGTTTAGCAAAAGAGATGGGTTTCCATCAGAAAACACCTCCCCTCTGAGAAGTTTTCGCAAACGAGCCTCCGGGGATACAGAGAACGCGGACATGAGACGATTTTTAATCTGTGTATAGACATCCGGGGGTGTGGGGTCTAAGGACACGATGTCCTTTATTAGCGTGATAAGCTCTACATCAAGGTTAGCGATTAGCGCCCGAGCTTTTGTTGCTTCGGTGCTGATTGAGGCGGTCGCGAAGTTTGCTTCGATCTGGATAAACCAGCATTGTGGATCTTCGCGGAAAAAAGGTGGCAGTTTATTTACCCGAAGTGTTTCTACCCGATCTGTTTGTGACTCAATAAGGCTTTTTTTAGAGTTAATAAGTTGTTGCAGCACGTCGGCAACTGAGGGCTCACCCATTTTGAATTATTATATATTTTTTTATAGTGTGACGTTGGCAGAATTGTAATAAAAAAAGTGAAAAAAAAATCGAAGGATAAAAAAAACTGACAATTAATAAATACGATCTTTTCAAATAAACCGAAAATCCGTGATCAGGAAGGTACAAAATTCCAGCTAGGATTGTCTCTCGAACGTTCGAATAGTTGGACTGTACTTTCTAACGGCGAGACATCAGTTCGGAAAGAGAGAGATACAAAAAGGATAGAAATACAGCAATATTCTACATTTGCAAAAGGGAGAATGAAATCGGTGATTGATGACAGTGCATAGTGGTTATTATTGCTAAACTAAAAAAAAGTTATATATATATATACACGGCTTTAAATGTAAAAGCGGGAGTCGGACAACAAGCAGGTAAATTATGAAATGCACGACAAGCAATAAAACAAAATAAAAAATATCGAACTATTAAGCTCTGATTTAGCCTAGTGTAAAGCAGGTCACAAAGTTTTTAAAATAAGCTATGATGGTTGCATTGGCCTCAATTTTACATGCGCGAAACACGGAACGCTGAGTTTCTAGTACCACAGACAAGATAAAGTGGATAGCCGCTTTTCGTTAAATTGTGTTGACATATTACACGGCAAAAATTAAGGTTAGGTAGGCGAAACACACAAATAAGTTTGCAAGAAACACAAATTGTAAAACTTCAGGCCATGTGACGAGTGGGTCACGTGACCAAGCGTGGAAATTTTGACAACAAAAATTTCCGACTAAAATAAAACTGGAAGCTATGTCGATACTTTTCATTGTAAACTTACGTCCACACGGAATGAGACATACTGTGAAAACTAGCAGCGTCATATTCCAGAAAGGCGTCTTTTACAGTGACACAATGAGCCCTCTACTCTATTACCTCACACTGTTACCACTATCTTTCGCACTTCGTCATTCCCAAGGGTACTCCACCAGCAAACATGAATATTGATAGTATAAGGTCACTCATGTATAATATATGCACGCTTTTAAAATCTATGCTGGAAATGCACAGCAGCTGAACGTAGCTCTAGAGATTGGCGAAAAGTAAACTCGGGATATTGTTACAAAGTTTAGGGTAGAAAAATGCGTCAAGATTCATTTGAAGCGACGACGACCTGCTGCTTTTGTGGACAAAGACCGATATCAGACGTCTTCGAAACGGAATTATTTTGAATACAGCGCATATAGTCGCGATTGGACAAGAAATTCTCCTTAAAATGGTCAGGGAACAAAGAACGAAGGAGTGGTCAACGGAGTGTTTCTATACAATTAGCGAAGAGGGCTGCTGGAACACTTGTTATCGACCTTAATGTCAGGGTTGAGCAATATGCATCAAACGTTATCCATCACATGTACTCACATCTGAAAGCCCTGACAAATCAAACGCTTAAAAGAGGCTTTATCCATCAACTTTATCGGCAAGAGGATGTACATGAAGGGTTTCATTTAGGCGTTCTGAGACTCTGTCATTTCCACTTTGGCATACCGTCGCAACATTTCGAGCTAAGATATTCCCGATGATTGACGCTGAGTGTATTACGCATAGCCCAAGCACCTAGAACATACACTATATAGTTTTTCAACTCATGAGACTGATACAGCTCCGCAAAACGCCCCCAACTAAATAGAGTCAATTATCGAGGATGATAAGTGACGAATATCTTGAATCAACATATTCTCTAAAATTTTTTTAATCCGGCACTCGAAGCCTGACACAGTTCTTTATGCTCTTGAGAAACTAACCATGTATGTCATCGAATTTTCGATACCAGTGGACAAAAACAATACAGCCAAGAAGAATGAGCAGAAAGAAAGGGGTTAACACCCTATAAGGTAGTTTTGACGGTTATACACAGAATATTTTGTTACGCTTGTCATCCTGACCATCAGTGCTTCTGAAGATGCCAAGCTTTCACTGGTTCATTATCTGAAGAGCATTCCAGACTGATAATGAAATGCCGAGTACCTTGCGGGGAAGACACTGAATGCGGTTGTCCTTGTCTACTATTATACTCACCGATATAATTAAGGACGATGTCCAAGGCAAAGATCAGAATATAAGCAATCTTCATTTTTCCAAGTTGAGGGAAAATTAATAATCCACTAAAGAAGAATTGAGTTAAAAGTATAAATACTTATTAGCTCAATGCTACATGGTAGATTATATAATATGTTCTATAGTCTTTATCTTATCAACCATAGCCGGCAAGTTTGTGGAAATAAGTTGAAGCTAATTAAATTTCAAAGAGATATATCCAGGATTATTTTTTTCCACTTTGAGTAAGTCCTCATTCCAGTTACAAATGTCAATAATGCCTAATATTATATATTTATTCGCATACATAGTTATAATAACAATCTCAGATTCGATTATCCCTATTCCTCCAAGTTATTTTGCTCTAAAAAATGCTTGCATATCAGAGGTGAGAAATTGAATTATTACGGACTTCATGTTTTCCGCTTTGAAGATGCCTCTGTTATCTGTATCTTATCAGCACACTCGTCATCTATCTGAACACGTGTGGTAGCCAGATCAAATAAATTTTCGGTTAGTCTCCTAACTTCTTAACTAACGTCTATGTTGTGTAGTTCATGCCATGGGTGCGAGTGATTTACAGACAGAAAGACCTTGGTGAAGTCAACAAAAATTCGCGTAGAGATACCTTTCTATATTCTTCATGATATTTTAGACTAGCGTGTTCAAAATGAATATGTTATTCGTGCACACTTCCCCTCTGCAGAATTATCACCAACAACCAGTTCGCTCTGCCGTTTGGAATCTTTTTATCATTTGAAACTTTATGAAACAATGATTTAATTTAAAGAATTCAATTCTCAGTTTGTGCCTTGTAAAAGTTGTTAGTTCATTTAGCCAGACAAGGGGACTTATTTAATTCAGCATTTCTGATAGCTGTATAAACTTCCATAATATACTTCCAAAGTACTAGATCTTTATCTATTAGAGGCTGTTGAGCATAAATAAAAATCACATGATCTTAATTGCATTGTGGTGAAATCGCATTAAAACACCTTGCTCAGGTGGTGATTTCGAAAGAAGTAAACGGATTTTTTGTGTACCGGTATTTGTTAACTGTTTTTCTTGAAGGTTTTACTATTTCTGGCATTACTAGGGGCAGTCAGAGTATTTGCATTAAATTAAAACTTTTTCTGATGTGTCAAGCTGTTATGTTTCTTTTTTTCCGATGACCAACACTAGCTTGTTATTTTCAGCCAAATTCGTATCTTTGTTGTCAATAATAGTCTTGATAGTAGAGACATGGGTTCTCTACATTCATGATCAAACCACTGTTTTTTCACATAATTCAAATTGGATGAGGAAGATTCGGTACCTATCATATCACATTTTCTGCACAATCGAATAAGGCGTAGTCAAAATTACACCATAATAGGCCAATAATACTCTTCACTGCAGAAAAACAAAGGTAAACTTCGCATGATTGACGCTAACTGATCTTTTATTATTTATAATAAATTCATAACCTCCATTAAGTTTTGTAGTTCAAGGCCCTTCATGTTGTTTGATTCATCCAAGCTATTTCTTTCTCGATCTAGGTTATTAAGTAGTAAGGAATCACTGCAACCATAGCCAGAAAAATTTTTCGTAGGAAAAGGGATATGCAACAGGAAAAAATTTCGGCGGAGATTAGCAGCCGTAAAGAGAAAGGTGTGGATGTGCTTGGAAAATTTCGCATATCAGTGTGTTAGCATACTTGAAAAAGTAGAAGCAACGGAATTTGTTCACACCACAGGGGTAGTATGAAACATTATAACTGTACCAGGTTTCTATTAAACCAGCCATGGATAGATAACCTAGTGTTCTGATCGGAGGACAAGCTGCCTGTCGCTTCAAAGAGGAGTCCCTTGAAGGATTTGCAGGTTGGCATTTTGCTGCAATCGCATCATGTTTGTTGAAATCCATAAATAAGATGGTACGCAGCATGGAAGTGGTGTTAAAATCATAAGTTTCATCGCCCACATACAGGGTATTGTGTACTAGTGAAGCTTTGATGTACTTACGCTTTGCCTTCTGCCAGAACATATATTTTTTATTTTTGTTTCTCACGACAATGTATAAAGTTTCTAAAATTTAAAGTTCTGCAGTTTCAAGAGCTGCATTTTGAAGTGCTGCAGTTTCAAGTTCTGCAGTTTAAAGTGCTTTGATTGAGAGTTCTGCAGTTTGAAATGTGGCAGGTTTGAAGTGCGGCAGTTCAAAGTTCATTATTTTATGTTTGGGAAACCAAGTAGAGTTTCACGGATGTTTTAATAATTCCTACTTGCTACAGGGATTGGTTTGGTCTTTGGAACACTCTAACCTGCTTGGATTTCCAAACATGATCTGAATTGAATTCTGTTTCGATTCCCAAATAGAATTTTACTAATGAGCACCACATTCCCATTGCTGGTAGGATCTGTTTGGATGATCGAATGCCGTAACCTACTTTGATTAACAAACTCAATTTGAATTGATTTCTGTTAGAAATTCCAAACAGAGTTTCAAGCAGAAATGAATTCAGATTAAGTATGGAAGCCCAAGCAGGTTACAGTGTTTGAAAATCCAAAGGTATTCAGATTTTGTTTGAAAATCCAGTTTCTTAATAGTGCTGGAACATCCCAATATATCACAGAAGCAAGTCAAACAGAACCCAATGCATGTTGTGTTTTGAAAATCCAGTTCGTCATAGTATTAAAACACCAAAACGGAACCTAGCTGCAATTGGGACTGTGTACGCTAATGGCGAGATTCTTTTTGGAAATACAAATTATATTGTGTTCAGAAAGGCAACTTGGTTAGAGTATTGGAAGACCCAAGTAGTTCATAACAGAATTACGGATTTGGACATTCTTATGGGACTTTTTAATATTTTTTGCCTTCATATAGTGTGAAAGCACTAGCGGTTGGAACCTCCTCTAATTTTTTTTAAAACACAGAAGAATAGGACGTGCCACTCGACTATTCCTTACAGTGGGGAAATGATTTTTCCTAACCAAGGAAAAGGCAAGTACGGACCTAGCCTCGGTAAGAAGGCCTAAGAACTCTCGCAGGTACCAAAGTCTAAGCAGCGAAAATCGGGTGGCTCATGATCTCAAAAAGAGCTCCCTAAGCCAAGACGTGAACTACCGTGTCGAGGGCTGAATGTTATCAGGGTATAGTGACATATAAGGTTTATCCGGAATACCGGGCTAACTTTTAGAGTAAAATTGCCCTATCTATACAAGTCGGGCTCTTTAGAGGTTGACCAAATGTTTCCCTAGCTACTCGTTGGAATAAAATCAGTCCATTCAAGAAAAAAAAAAGCACTTAGGGGGAGTCGGCAACGACCCCTCTGCAAAAAGCATCTTCTCCTGTGACGATGGAAATCCCCGAAGAAGCCTTAGAGCATATTTCGGAATCTCAAAGTGAGAAACCATCTGGGAGTAACCCTGATGTAGCAAGAGGTACGGACTTAGGTGGATCTGCGTGCGATGCTGATATTGGGGGGTCAAACCAAATGGCAAAACCAAGACGAGCTACACTGTCGGAATATGCGATTGCGGGGTCCAACAGTCTCTTATAGCCAGGACCTTCAAAGTTAGCCAAAAGTGGCCTTAGTTGCCGAGGGGTGTTTTATAACCAAACTCGATGAGGACCAGGGCAAGGCAGTTGGAGCGGCATTAGAGAAGAAAATCGATTGGCTACAACCTGGAGAATTCATCATAAAATTTAAAGATTGTCGCTTCAGAAATAATGCTCTTATTTTAATAAGGTAATGACGAGGTGATGAAGAGTCTGATTGACATCAAAGGCCTCCCATGACCAGTAAAGCTGCTGCCTTGGATTCTTGGTGTATCCAATGAATCAACATCAGTACATAAAAGGTTAGCAATACCAAACCCGACAATAAATCCGGGATGATCGAAGGTTATCGATGTCAAGGCGAGTAGTCAAGCTACCCAACTTGTAATAACTGCAAAGCCAGGAGAGGTCGAGATTCTCAAGAAGAGCGACTGCATGTCTCACTATGGGTCGAAGAGAATCAATATGAAGATCCTTTCAAAAACCGAAGTTACACTCGAAGACAGAGCTCCGGATCTGTTAACGGAAGAAGTGGAGGAGACAAATGGATGTTAAAATGGACACTAGATGTCCCCCTTCCAGTATGAATTTTATCCAAATAAACCTACAACACACTAAAGAAGCGTCTGCTATCTCAAGCAGATCAATACTCATACTTTAACAACGGAGAAAACGACTTTTGCCTTAATTCAAGAACCTTGCACTTACGGGCGAAAGTTAGAGGCGAAGCTAGGTGCGGTTCAGTCATTTATGATAGTTCCGTAGAAACACCTAGGCAAGCACTTTATGTCAGAGACGATATTAAATTTATTGGATTACTCAGGTTCTTTTCTAGAGACTTGATGGCAATAAAGGTCGAGCACTATTTAGGTGGCAGGCGCCAACCTATGGTGATTTGTTCAGCGTACCTACCATTTGACTCCAACGTCCCATCACCATCTAAAGGAATGAGGACATCTGGTGGACTACTGCTGCGTAAAGGAATGGCCACTGCTCATCGGATGTGACGCTCACGCAATCATTCGACTTGGCGTAGTAAGGACACCACCAAACACACTTTATTGAATCAGGGTAATATACCAACTTTCGTGACATCTAAATGTCGCGAGGCAATTGATTTGGCCTTATGTTCAATAAGTATTAGCGAAGTGTTCAAGGGATGGCATATATCGTCAGATACGTCCCTATCGGATCGTAGAAACTGCGAGCAGGAAATTTAATGTATGTGAGCGAAAGAAAGTTCCAATAAATGGGTATTGAAATTCAGTCAGACTTTTCAAACGGTGATATTTAATTTTTCATTACATTTATATAAAGGCGGCGTAAATCGAGTTAATATTTTTCATTTATAGGCTTTAAAATTGTTTTGGTTCCATTTATAATCTTCGAAAATTGTACATCAAAAAGAAATTGAAACCTTCAAGGCCATGATAGATGAAAAGTTTTAAGGCAAAGGCTTTCCAAATTAAATAATTATAAATCATATTTTTAAAAATGGTTGGAAAATTGCATTTTATAATATTGAGTGATTGTAAAGTTTCAAATTGAAACACTCGACAGCTGATATTTTTTCATTTGAATAATTCAAAATCAGAAACTAATAATTGGAAGCTTAGAGTATTTTTCATTATACATCTTGAAATAAACCAAAAATGTAATAATTTGAAATTAATTCTGAACTGAAAACATAATTAGATGATTAAACGAACTTACCTGTAAGTGAAGTTCTATCATAATTGTATGAAGCGCCTCTTCTGAAGAGATTAAATCACTATTTCACTAGTGAATCATTCAGTCACTAATTCAATTAGTGAAATTTTCACTATTTCAGATTTAGAGAGCACATTTCTCCCGAAATTTGTACTTTTCAACTGTTTGTGTTGAAGAAATGCGCAAGGAGATCCAAGCGAAGACGAATTTTATATTGCGAAAAACATGCATGCATTAGAAATATATACACAATTCTTCTGATATAGGTTTCTTTACGTTATTCGTACTGAATACATTTGCAAAGCGGTGAAAACGAAGACGAATTTCAGCTTGCGAGAAACTGGTGCTAGAGCAGATATATACAAATTTGTTCTTGTCTGCGTATCTTCATACCCATTTTAATCAATAAATACGCTGTACTTAAAAATAAATACTTTGAATAATTTGGTTATATGTTCCGCCCTTTACTTCTCAATTTTTAATAAAATGTCACGACCTGCATTTGTCTGACAATACATTTTGTATTCCATACACATTTTTTTAAACACAATGGAATAGACTTCAAATCTATAAAATACCATTGACATTTAATAACACAATTAATTCACAAATTCTACAATTCGTGAATATAATAAAAATAACATTACATTTGAAGCATTAAATGTACTGTTTGCGAACTTTTGATGTAGGATTGTTAATCAGCGCAAAAAGTTAGCCTAAATAAAAAAAAATCATCTCAATATGTTGCTTCGTTCACGAGATTTTTGCAGCTGACGCACTTTGAAGACGGTAATTCATTTTGAGCGCGAATGCCTCGCACATAGAGGCTGCTTCTTCACTCCGCCGTCACGCAACGAGTTGCATGTTGTCCGCAAATTCATCGCGATAGCAAACACTCAAATCACAAATGAAAATTCAGACAATTTTTCCGAAATTAGTTAAAATCTTCATCTACATTTTCTTAAAATGTGAGCTCTACCTTCAAAATTGGACCTGCAGTAATTGTTAAAAAAAAAAAATCTCTTCTCCTGATCATCGTGGAGCTATTTTCCTTTTTGTTTCTTCATTCAGAACTCATAACTGATCATGGACTGTAACCGCAATTTTGCAAGACTAAAATCAAGGAGTTATTCTATTTGTTTATAAGGAAAAAACGCCTTTTCCTGCGTTCAGCCGTTTTTGACCAACTTTAATCAGGGAAAAAAATATCTGAGTATTGCTTTGGGTACAGCAGATGTTGGGGATTAAAATTCTGCACTTTCATTGCTTTCAAACATTTTTTTTTCAAAAGTACAGCACCTGAAAAAACAGACAATCTGTGAACAACAAACAGATTTCATGCCAAAGTATTCACTGCTTTAAGCTAAAATATTTCAGACGTTTTCACCTCAAACAAATACACATTTTCACAGATTTTGAAAGACCTGCGTGCATTATTGTCAAAATTAGAAAGTGACCAATTTTTACAGTTTTGATTTTTTTCTAAGCAAAAGATTAACCGATCTCCAAGTTCGACGAATCATATTGTACATCTTTTTAATATCTTTCATTCATAATCAAACTTTTTTCCCCGCAGATTCATATCTTGGTCGCAATCTTCAAAAAACGTGATTTTGCAAATTTTGAACAGCGCGCAGTTTCTTGCGTTTGCGAATTTGCTGTTGAAAACATATTGGCCTTCATCTCAGGTATCAACAATACACAAATATCACTGCCGCTTCCACTTTAAAAATGTGGCGCCAAAACACTCTTTTTCATGCTTCACTGACTGGCCACGTATACTGGCGAGGTATCCGATTTTTGAAAATGTTAAAGCCCTATTTACATAAGAATTAACTGAAATACGCCCTCTTGAAAACACTATACGACCTGTTTACGATGCATCTAAGCTGCGATACTTCAATTTTCAATCACTTACGTCCTCTTTTCATGTAATTTTTGTAAACAATGTCAATTCTTTTTAACACCATTAGATGCAGCTTTTTGAAAAGAGTCTAACGATACAAAAATCTCTATTCAGATAAAAAGTTAAGTTACCGAGGATCTTAACCTGTGGGGACGAGTATAGCACGTTTCTATGTATAAATGCATAGGGCATGGCAATGCAATCAACGGGTTTGATGCCCGGTCGCTGAGCTGTGGAAAAAGTCACATTTTTTTCTCCATAGTTCAAAGCTGCTCGGCCACACCTTTGTAGCATGCAGTAATAATGGCTAATAATTAGTCAGTCTTAGGCAAATCGCAAGCTAATTATAACTTTCTTCTCATAAATTGTCTTTACTTTTTGTCCTACGGTGCTAGTTTTAAAATTTAACAATTAAAACAGCTAACTTTTGTTTACAATTTCATAAAAAATACTCTCTCTCTCTCCCTTACTTATTAATTTATTTATTAAATTTCTCCGTATTTCTTATTAACCAAAAATGTGTATTTGAAGTTTCGATTTTGTATGAAATCTGAAACACATGAGGTCACATAGCTAATTCAAAGATATGAAAATGCTTAAATCGAGGTTACAGCAGGATGTTTCCGAAATAAAATTTACTTTATTCAAATATATTTTTGTTTTATTGATTTGATTTGTGAGTATTTTTCTGCTTGAACTACACATTTTTTCCCGTGTTACGGAAAATTTCGTAACGGTAGGTAGTTTGATATCAAAATAGCCTCTTCCATCCTTTTTTCTCTCGTCTTTTATTACATTTATCATTTTTACATTCTGATTCATAAAAGTATAATGGAATCGACCACATTTTCGACATTTAGTTACTGATGGATCTTTAAGTTTCAGCACGCACACAAACCGAAAATTATCAAATTTTTTCGTTGTTTGTCTTCAGGTCTGTTTGGTTGCTCAAATGTTTTAGCCACGCTAACTTTCAAAGTTTTTAACAAATCAAGTAAGTCTTTAATGAACTTTTATAGGGTCCCAGAATGAAGGTCGTCAAACTCGTGAAAACTTATTAATCCAATCAAAATAACAAAATTTAGAGCAATTTTAAAACCAATTAACAAAAATTTCAAGAGTTTCAGAAATTGTTGTCAAAGTGTTTGGTAGATGAGAAAAAGATTTGAAAATTATCTTCGTGACATTTTTGAATTCAATAAAAATTTAAAAAGTTATGGGTGATTGCCAAAAAGTTCACCATTTTATACAATGAGATTTTTTAAAACAACAAGATTTCCAAACTGCCTAAAATATATAATTAAAAAACTAAAGGTTAACAACCACCGCAGGGTCCCACTGGGTGCAACTGTCATCTAAAAAATGACATCGGCTCCCAGTAGGACCGCGGTAAATCCCATTCATGGCCACGTCTCACAACCGCAAACTTCAAACTGCCATAAATATCGTCAAGAAGTACACACGAGAGATTGGGATGGACTTTGGATTGGATAAATGTTCCAAAACTCATCTATAGAAAGGAAAGATTGTTGGTATACCCAAGGACCTTGAGCTTGCGGATATAAGTGTTATTAGACATCTTAATACTGGAGACACCTATACACACCTAGGCGTGCCTAAAAACCGCATTCAGGACGTAACATCAGTAAAGGAGTTCCTCCCAAGCAGATACAAGTATCTTCTTCGACAAATGTGGTCTTCCAATCTGTCGGCATTAAACAACGTATCTGTGACTAACATGCCTGACGTCCCGGTTCTGCTCTCCTCGTTTGGGGTGGTTCAATGGACGAAGAACGAGCTTACGGCCTTTGATATCACCATACGTAAGATCATTAATATGTACAAAAGCTTGCATATCAATTCGTCAGTCCCGGAATTGTTCATTTTACGCCATCAAGGTGAACGCGGACTTCTGAATCTCCAGTGTCTTCGTAACCGAATTGTTCTAAGTACAACCTACATCGTTACCAATGGCAGACATCCTCTCCTAAAAATGGTCAGGAACTACGAGATAATTCGAGAAGGAGCGTTTCTTTACAAAGCCGCCGAGAAAGCAGTCGAGACCCTTGGCTTGAATTTTAACATTAGAAGTGAGGAAAGTGCAATACTCCATCTAGATGCTTCACTTCTAAAAGCCGAAGTGAAGAAAGCAAAGGTTGAAAAATTTCACCAACAGCTACTCGACAAGAAAATACACGGAAACTTTCACAGAAATGTAGAAAAACAGTCCTTGTCGAAGGAGCAAACTTTTGCTCTCCTCAGGTCATCAGGACTTAATTGAGGTACGGAGGGTTTCATTTTCGCACGCCAGGACGGTGTTATTTTCACCTTAGTATACTGTAACCGTATTGTATGTCAACAAGTTCCAAGCGATAGGTGCAGAGCGTGTCATGCACACGCTGAGTACCTAGAACACATACTATCGGGGTGTCCCACCCACGCTGGAGCAACGTGTCTCCACCGACATAATGCGGCCCTGAGAGTCCTTTATTACCATCTTCGTCGTTCTTACGGCGTTGGCCGCAATCCTGCTGTGCCGATCGCTCCAATCATAAACGAGAATTGCCAAATTTTCTGTAACTACATTATTGGACAGCAGACTTCACCGCACATTCAAGGCCTGATATCGTTTTCGAAGACTTTGAGAAACTAACTATATTAGTTATCGAATTCTCGGCTCCGGCAGGCTACAACATCACTTACGAGGAGAAGGAAAGGAGAGTTATCAAGGCTTTAAAAAAAGCTGTAACGACTGTAGCCAAAATATTTAGTGGAAGTAATTTCTCTTGTGTTGTTTGGGTAACTGTTGTACGTTACGTTCATTTGGGATCAATTGATCTAGTTGTGCTGATTAGGTTTGTTTGGATTGGTTTGGATGTGTTAACCAACACTGGTAATCAAACCCAAACGAACCTAACCAAGTTAGTTTGGGTTTGCTTGGGTGTCGTTGTAATCACTTAGCACTTTTACAATGGAGGCTTTATCTATATAAAAGAAAATTGAAATGACTCTCATTCATGGAGAAAGTGGCATGAATATCGAGGATACTGTCACTGTTTATGCTCAACGTTTTCCAGCCTGCTCTGCGGCTTTGTAAAGGAACGCTACTTTGCCAATCATCTCGTGATTTGTAATCATTTTTAGGAGAGGATGTTCTCCATTTGCAACGATATAAGCTGTACTTAAAAAAATTCGGTTATGAAGACATTGGCAAATTAGGAGTCGGCGCACGCCTTAACGACGTGAGATGTATAATCGCGGAACAGAGGAATTAATATGCAAGCTTTTATGCAAATGCATGATCTTACATGTGGTGATATCAAGGGCCATAAGCTCGTTCTTCGTCCAGTGAACCACCCCAAACGAGCAGAGTAGAACCGGGACGGCAAACATGTTATTCGAAGATACCTTGCACAACGCCAACCAATTTGAAGACCAAATCTGCCCAAGAAGATACTTGTATCTGCTTCGGAGAGACTCTTCAACTGATGTTACGTCCTGAATACGGCTTTGAGGCACGTCCAGGTATGTATAGTTCTCTCCAGTGTTAAGATGTCTGACAGCACTTATATCCACAAGCTCAGGGTCCTTGGGAGCTCCAACAATCTTTCCTTCCTTCAGATGAATTTTGGCACATTTATCCGAACCACAGCCCATCCCTATCTCTCCTGTGTACTCCTTGACGAAATTTATAGCAGTTTGAAGTTTGCTTTTACCTGAGGCATAGACCTTCAGGTCATCCATACAAAATACATGAGTGACTTTATGCTCACGATGGTTAGCGTTGCCACAGAGGGATCCAGAGAATTCCGTAGTGCGAGAGATAGAGGCATAAATGTGATGCAAAAGAGCAGACGGCTCATGGTATCGCCTTGAATGACGCCCCTCTGGAGGTGACGTTGTTCGTTGTCACACTGTAATTTTCAGACGAGATAGTAAATCTAGTTTCCCAAAGAGGCATAAATCTCTCGATGCATCACACTATGTCAGGATGCACCTTCAAGATATCAGACAGACAGATGATAAGTCTATAAGCTGTTGAATCGAAAGCTTTCCGGTAGTCAATCCAGGCCATTCATAAGACGCGCTGATGGGCTGCAGCGTCTTTACGGACGCACCTGTCAATTAGTAGTTTCTCTCGACACCTTCTTTCAAGCCACGTTGTTCGTACATCTCTCTAAATTCTTCGGACAATCCTGTGATTCTGGATAGCTATAAAGATCTTACAGTGTGCACAAACAAGTCATTGGCCTCTAATTCTCTAGGTTGCACAAGTTGCCTTTTTCGGTACAAGTATAGTGCGTACTCACACCAGCCACTGCGGAATCGGCGTTTCCGACTCCAAATATGGGGTGAATATACGGGCCAAATGTTGGTATGTAGAAGTAAACTTCTTCCACCAGAAGTTCTTGATACCATCTGGTCCTGCAACGGAAAAGTTCTTAGTGCCTCTAAGTACTTTCTTCACCTCTTCGGCAGTGATTAATGAACATTTCTCCTCAGATTTTATGAGGTGGTCGAAAACTCCTTGAAGCGGATGATATTATCAGTATCTTCTTTTAACTCCAGTGTTTTTGTGATCTTGTATACCTCTCTCCAAAAAGTCTCTACCTCTTTGGGCTTGGGTGGATTTTTGACAGAAACAGGGTGATCACTGAAGAGGCGAGATGGGTCAGCGAGAAACTTTTGATTATGGAACAGCACTTTTTTCTTCGACAAATGCGGTCGTTTTTGCTTCAAATCAATATCGAATCTCTCCAAAAGCTCTGAATAATATTGGCCATGTTTCGTCCACGATTACGAAACGGCGCAAAAACTCGTTCGGTTTGCGGCTGAACATCGCCAAACACTCCTTTGAAATGGTCACACGGTTGTGCTTAAGGTCCAATGTGAGCAATCGCGGCACCCATCTCGCGGATAGTTTTTTCATGTCCAAATATTCATGTAAATTGTGATGTACCCGCTCAGTTGAGATGCCTACAGCCTCAGCCAACTCACGCACTTTGATTCTCCTATCATCCAATATCATTCCCTGGATTTTATCGACGATTTCTGGTGTAAGGACCTCTTTTGGGCGACCTGAACGTTCGGCGTCACTTGTGCTCGTACGACCACAACGGAACTCAGTAAACCACTTCTTAACCATTCAAATTGAGGGTGCAGAGTTCTTATGGTATTTATCAAGCCTTTTCTTGGTTTCAGTTATGGTTTTTTTATGCAAAAAATAATTCTTAATCAGCACACGAAATTCACTTGTTTCCATTTTCGTTAAAATTCACAAGGTTCTCTGCTTTCAATAGCTGTCAAACACAAACTAAATGACCCCGTTTGCTCAAAATTTAACAGTAGTTATTCACAGATGGCGTTGACGGGAGCTGTGTTGCATTTAAGGTTGCTGTGAGGGAAATTCAAAAAGGCACTGACTTATCAAACAGCCCTCGTACCTTAACTAAACTAAACTATATTACTGACCCACTCTCGGGGTCAACTGTGAAAAGAGCGGATTATCGTTCTCGACGAAAAGAACTAGGTGCTGGAAGAGAGCGCCGCGGCGGTGTGGTGAACTCAGGCGAAGTACAGACATTTCGACCTGGGCTGTACAGCCTTTATTTTGCGAAAGATTGAATGTTGTTTTTTTAAATTTCATCATGAAATTCTTAGAACCTCACTAATCTTCGATTTTTGAATATCTTTCTGCAAGGAAGAATATAAAAAGAAATAAAGTTGTAAGATGAAAAATTTCTATAATATGAGATTTTTCTTTTATAAAAATGCCGAATTAAGTGCATCATTGAACAGTGGGAATTATTAGCCAATTTATATTCAAGTTAATTATTGTAAACAATTTTTATAAACAAATTGATAAATCTGGAATTTCCTTATGGAGGACAATTTTCTAAAGAGAAAAATCAGCTATCTCAAAATTTCCTCATTTCCAGTAGTCCTTTTTAACTCGAAGGGTGCGAAAATAGTTATTTTACTGGGTAGCGTTTCCGTTGAAGAGTCAATACGGAGAAAAAGGTAGAGACGAGTGGAAACACATCCCTACTCAATTTCTAGTAGCCCTGTGCCCCTTTCTGCCCATCCAGGGGGCGATTATGTAAAATTTTCACTTTAATTTCCCCTTTTATGAAATTCCAGTCGGTTGTTTTTCATTCGGACACTTCAATTGTCGCAACAATTCAAATAAAATACAACCAACGTAAATGCTAATTTTAAGGGGAACTCTCTTTTTATCTTATCTAACTTGATATTTTTTCTTTAGATTATTCATATGGGCGTACAAACTTATGAAAATTATGAAATTAATAAACACATTGAACTCAATTATATGCAACTGAATTTTACTGAAAGGTATAAAATAAAAAAAAATGTTCACAAAAAAAAGCAGTCGAATACGCCAGATATAAAAGTAAATCCAATGAATGAAACAAGAGTTGTAATTATATTATCATTTTTTTTTTGCATTAAAAAGTAAAACTTAATAATAAAATAAACTAATATCCCAAATTTAAGAATAACACTTCGGAAATAACATCAACCAGTGCATTCGACAGTGTTACATCCATATTCTATCATATCAAGATATAAGAAGAAAGTTCGTTGAGAGGAATTAGGAGTAGATATAATTTATTATTCAATATATAATATAAAATTTATATTCTTCTATAGATTATATACATAAGCAGTGTGATATATAAACATAACACTGTCCAAAACACTGATTCTTTTTTTTTCCAAAATGTTATTTTTAAATTTAACAATTTAATTTATTTTATTATTAGATCTTACTAGTCAATAAAAATAGTGATATACTTATCACTCTTGTTTTATAAAGTGAAGTTACTTTTGTACCTGGCTTATTCGACTTTTTTCCTGTCGTAATAGTTTTTTTCATACATTTTACATAATTTTTTATTTAGTGCTGTCCGTCTCTTCTTAAATAATCCCGGTAAATTCGATATGCTTCACTGTTTGCTTCATTGTTAGCCTGATGGAATGATTGAATGTTTAATTGATCGTATGCTTGATGGATTGGCTGATGTATTGCAGGGTGGTTTACTGCATGGTTTTCTGGAAGGTTTGCTTGATGGTTTGCTTCATAGATTGTTTGAAAGCTTGCTTATTGTCCTGCGCTGCTTTCAGTAGTAGAAAAACATTTCTCCTTCTCAAGAACAGATGGTAAATGACGGTCAATACCCAGTTTCCTAAGTTATTGATATGGAAGGCTGACAAACTTGTTGGTATGTTTATTAAGTACATTAGAGGTTTCGCCAAACAAATTAGATAGTGGTTTAATGACATTTTTGTAATTCCATCCAATGATGATATGGTCTCTTGCTATTAAAGTCGATTTTATATTTAATTTCTTCATCTCACCATCAATGGTTTTTGGTAAATTAATTAATTGCAGATTATGCTCATATTGAAATATGCGGAGAGGAGGTAAGACGACACCGTTAGATTCAGCGAATAATTCCCTGAAAATTGACTGTGAGCTTAATTTTGTAAGAAGAAATAGAAATAGGTGCTATTTAAATCTTATGATAAAATATAAGAGACTCTCATGTTTTATTTTTTATTTTTGAACCTTCATTATTAGTAGTATAAAACTTTATTCTTCCGCCTGTTGGCTTTAAAAAATTGACATGCTTACACTTTCCTATTTTTTTTTACATAATTTTCCTTAAAACTAAGCCTTAAAACTAACATCCATCCATACCTTATCTCTAGGATCGCACGCTCTTATTGCCTTGCCTTCCTCGCTTCGGCTCGCTCTCATGTCCCTTCTCTCTCGCTTCTGCGTCTACTACCTAATGCTTATCTACTATTTACAATATTTACATACTAAATATATCTACTTCGTCTTCTATTTACAATCTTTCCTTCTCCATTCCTTTTCCTCCTTCCTTCTCTTCTTCTCCATCCTACTCAACACTCCCTTCACCCATGCTACTGCCCTGCGCGAAGCGCAAGAACCAACAGTCGCGCGCCCTAGGCGCGCTCAAACTTGCGAGCGAAGCGAGCCGCGCGCAAAGCACGCGATGAGAATGTGCCCGCACAGCGGACAGATTTTTTTTTTTTTTTTTTGAGCGCCTAAAATATTTAATTTGTATAGATTCAGCGAACACATATTTTAGCTTTACAGTTTTATTTAAATCCTAAATAGTTTAATTTGAAATCGGTCAAATAAACATTTGTAAATTTTTTTAAGCTAATAAACCGCGTTTCCAAAATCTGGCACTTACCCCCCTTACCTGAGACACTTAATTTTGAATTCAAATTTTAAAAAAATTAAATGAATTATGATAAATAATTCTGTGAATTGAAAAAAAACTTTACCTACACGCAGTAGCATATTCTGGTTTTGAACAGAATAATTTTGTAGATGTAAAACCAACAATATAGTTCTTATAGTTCTGAGGCTTATTTACTAATTTCAGAGAATTTCCCGCGTAATTAAAATAATTCGCTAAGTGCAGAAAGGGAACTACTAATATTTTTGGCCAAAATTAATTAATAATTAGGAGTCAACTGAGGTTTAAACTTGGAAACCCGGCGGCCTTCCACAGATTTCAACGAAATCTTTTGCATTGTGTGGCTAAAGATGTATAATGAAAATTTAAAAAAAATCTTTCCGCTAATTGTTACTCATTTGTTTAAACAAAGAATTCCGACAAATTAATTTTAAAGTTGAATAACTAGAACAAATGAAGTCCTAAAGCCACGAAAATAGTGTGTACATGTATATTGGTGTTGCTGATTATAAATTTGAGGGTAAAAAATTCAAAATGGCGGCCAATTTTTTTCAACATTTATAAAAAAAACTCAAAATAAATTATTAATATTTGCCATACATATTGTTTGAGGTATTGGCAGATAACATAAAATAAGTTAGACTTAAAATGAAGGGTGTACACACCCTTAAATTGAGCAAAACACCCCCAACAAATCGTTTTTAGCGGTTTATTTTGGAAACAGTGCATCGGAAAAAAATGATTTTTTTACAGACAAATAGTTCGTAAAATTTACAATAAGAATGCCTATATGAATTTTTCCTCTGTGGGTCCCACTTACTGAGTAATCAACCCGCAGAGTAGGGGGTGAGTTGTACCGCGCGGGTGGCACGCTGCTTCCGTAGCTCATATTTCGAAATAGGGTCGTTTCTGGATAAAAGTGTATATAACCAAAGTTGTACAGAATTATCCGTTTTACAATTTAAGTCTTATACATTTTCTTTGAAAACCCATCTTGTTTCAAGATACGAGCTATGGAAGGAGCGTGCCACTCCCGAAGTGAAACTCACCCCCTACTTTGAGGGTTGATTACTCAGAAGGTATGAACCGCAGAGGAAAAATGCATACTAGCATTCTTATTGTGAAATGTAAGTATTACTTTTTTTAAAAAAAAAATCATTTGTTCCCGATGCACCCTTTTCAAGATAAAAGTCAAAAATCATTTTTCGCGGAAGGTTCATTCTTAATGAAACGATTGGAAATTCAGTAATTGCTTTAAATTGTTCCATTATATGGAAAGGAATGATAATACATGACAATAAATTAATAGTTGTACAAAAACTAATAGTTATCCCAAAATTCAATATTAAGAATTCAAACTGCATAAGAAAATATAGAAAAACATGGGACTTTACTGCAAACAGTTTTCAAATGCAGTGATGTGAAGCTGAAAAGCAATAATTATATTTGAATATACATGCAGTAAACATACATATATACAGAAATGTAAACTAAAACATGAATATAAAAATTTGTTAGTAAAAGATATTTGTAAATAAATTTGAATAAAAATTACAAGAGAAATTTGTACAATTGCAAGTCACAAGCAGATGGAGTCAATCAATGTTTTTGGTGTATGTAAATGGGTTATTCTTTATTTCATACACAGCAAATAACACTATTTCGCAGGTAAAGTAGAAACGTCAGTAGTAGTAGTATATAATTGTCTAATTGTCGTAATAATATCTGTAATGAGGTAATATATACATATCCGAATCCTATAACGGCCGTCAAATAAAGAGAAAATGTTATATAGCAGGCAACATTAATTTACATAGAATGCTATGAAATGTCAAGACACTACTTATGTCACTGAAGTGTGTGTACAAAAAGGTAGAAAGGATGATTGCAGAAGAAAATTGCATTAAGTCAAAAATTGGACATAGCATAATTCAATTATATCTCAATTATACCTCAATTATATCTCAATTTTTGAGAAAGAAGTGAACTACACTCTTCTGAACATCTAGAGAAACACCTTCGTCTTCAACTTAGTTCATTTCTATCATCCTATTCTATTTCAATAATCCTTTCTACCTTTTTGTACACACACTTCAGCGAAAAAAGTAGTGTCTTGAAGTTTCATAGCATTCTTCATAAATTTATGTTGCCTGCTATAACATTTTCTCTCTTGACGGCTGTTATAGGATTCGGATATGTATATATTACCTCATTACAGATAGTATTACGACAATTAGAAATTTATGTACTAATACTACTACTAACGTTTCTACTTTACCTGCGAAATGGTGTTATTTTTTTATATGAAATAAAGAAAAATCCACTTACATACACCAAAAATAACGATTGACTGCATCTGCTTGTGACTTGTAATTGTACAAACTTTTCTTATAATTTTTATTGAAATTTATCAATAAATATCTGTTACTAACAAATTTTTCTATCCATGTTTTAGTTTATATTTTTGTATATATGTATGTTTACTGCATGATTATTCAATTATAATCATTGCTTTCAGCTTCACATCACTGCATTTGAAAACTGTCTGCCTAAAGTGCCATTTTTTTCTATATTTTCTTATGCAGTTTGAATTCTTCATATTGAATTTTTGTATAACTATTAGTTTTTGTATAACTATTAATTTATTGTAATGTATTATCATTCCTTACCATATAATGGAACAATTTGAAGCAGTTACTGAATTTCCAATCGTTTCATTAAGAATGAACCACCCGCAAAAAAATGGTTTTTGACATTTATCTTGGAAAGGGTGTACCAGAATCAAATTATTGTTTTTTTTTTTTCAGAAAAATAGTACTTACAATTTACAATAAGAATGCTAGTATGAATTTTCCCTCTGCGGGTCATACCTTCTGAGTAATCAACCCTCGAAGTAGGGGGTGAGTTTCACTTCGCGGGTGGCACGCTCCTTCCATAGCTCATATCTTGAAACAAGATGGTTTTTCGAGGAAAATGATTTTGAAAATTTTCTTTTTTTGAGACGATCGGACAATACTTTTACGCGTTTTCGAGCGTCGGGCTAGTTCTTGCATACAGCGGGTCAATTTTCAGGATGTGTGTACGTATGTCATAATTTTTGGGAATAGCATAACTTAAAAACGGTTACACATAAATCGAAGAAATTCATATGTTTTTGTAACGCTAATATCTGAAAATATACACAAGGATTTCTAAAAATATAGTATATATAGTTAAACTTTTTTTACTAATCTAATTTAAAGCTGATGCGAAAATAAATAAGATTTCTCAGTTTTAAGACGAATCGATTGAATAATAATATCATTCAATGTAATGAAAGTGTAAGAAAGTTATAGTGATTCATTATATTTGCAAAATTGTTTTTTTGCAGCGAACCCTCTCCCGTTAACTTAATTTTCAATTGATGCAGGGATTGAAGGTGCTTCTTGATTTTAATTAATCAAATTATCGCCATAAATTCACAGCTAGTTTAATTCAGCTACAAAAAAACTGATAAGGATATCAGTTAAAATTTTAATTCTTTTTCAAAACTTTAATTTTTTTCAAAAATGCAATTTAACGGCAAATTTGTATCGAACAGTGGAAAATAATGAAACAGTGGAATTAACAAATAATTATTTAGAGTCCAATATATTTGTGAAGTACACCCTTCAAGCGCTCTTAGGAAAGGAGAACATTTGCATGGCGCTTAGAAGGTTTTAATAACATAATGTTATATTCCCCCCCCCCCCGCTTCTAACTTAAATTAGATCAAACCGTTTTACTGCACATGAAATAGGTTCACGCGACAGAAATAAGCAAAGAGAAAACTAATTTCTAAAATGTTAGCACTTAAGATTTTCTACCAAGACATCCTTCATGAATCTTCATGCTGTTTTCTACTTTTTATATGGCCTTTATATAAACCGTTCTTAAAACTTATGTAAAAAAATCTTGCCTCTCTATGAACCTTATCTTAAACATGTGGTCATCCGTGTGAAAAGGGCCCTTATGGCCGGTCCTAGAATAGGAGATATTCGCATTTTTCTGAATCTGGTTCTAAATTATTACTTTAAAGTTTTAGTGGGGGATGATACTATAGGATCTTTACTAAAATTATCGTCACTATACTCCTATCCTGAGAGCAACTGGAAATGGGCATGTTTCATATTCGAAGAAATTGTATGCTTATGGCACTCGCTATCTTAAGATGTGTTTTTCTCGAAAAGCGGTTTCACGAAGTTCCAACTTGAAAAACGCCACAACGCGGCGACTCGTTTCTTAACCTAAAGGCTTCATATGTGTGTTCAGAACCTTTATCAGTTCCCTACAGTTTTAAATAGCGAATAAATCGTCTAAAGGAGATTTGTGCGCCACGTTTAATGCCAACTAATACACATGAACAATATATACGTGAATTGCGTATTGATGAACCTACCAGAGTCGAGATTACGTTAAATGGCGTTTCTTTGGTCCTAGCTTTGCAATCCTTATCTTATAGTAACGCGTCTTGGCCTTCTGTGTGAAGGTTTCAGTGTTTCATCATATGATTCAAGTACAGAACCGCTTATTTCTCACAGTATCAAATATATTACCATAAACCAAGGTTATAATGTGGCCGTGACTGAAGCTCAAGAAGCCATCCTGTTAGCAAGTTGTCCACCTGCCCCTTCCCCCAATGCACATTACAAAAGGCAAGCTACTGATTGAGCTTTCACTTTGGCAAAAAACATTGTTTGCTCGACGCTAGGTCTTCCTCCTTTTACGTCTCATCACCAACGTCGATTCGCAGAGTGTAGAACTCGATGTGTACAATTTTCATGTATATTTCAACATCTTTCCTGCTGTCATGGCTAAAGTTGATCTGCTGAGTAAAAATAATAGATATCTTCAAAGGATAAGACGGTTTTTTATTCTAATTAATAATATGCGCAGGGTAGTATTTTTGTATTTACGGGTAGAATGTAGAAGTCAGTCTTTTTCTACCACACCCATTCCCTTTTATTCTATAGCCTTCCACTCATCAAACTTGTAAGATTAATTTTTACTTGAGCATCTATACCCAGATAACGCAAGCTCATGTATAAAGTGCATAATAAAAATCTAAACATCTTTAAGTACGATATAACGTTTCTAGATTTCTAGATTAGGAAGGGCATAAAATAATTTACATATAATATTGGGACATGTTTTTGTAATGAATGATCAGATTGTTACCTGGATAGAAGTTTGAACTTTCCTGACTCCCTATGGGCTATTTTTAAAAACAGGTATTTACCATTACAGAGAACCTCTGTGCGGCCTCCCACTAAATGTCATCTAAAAATGTACGCGTCACATTTCAGGATGATAAAACGCACCGAATAAAGAGTGTGCACTGCATTGTTCCCAAAACTTGGTCATTCAAGTTCGGAAACCATAGTTATGATTTGCAGAATGTATGATAATGAGTGTTTGAGTTATAATTAAATTAAAGAGTCGTTTGGGTTATTTGAAAGTGGTCGCACTTCAGTGGAAAGAAACCCTTGTTTGAAAGTGACAGAGGTGGAGGAAGACATCGGGATTCCAGAAACTATTGTTTCGGAAATTATTAGTCAAGATTTGGGGAAGGACGGCGTGGCTGCGAAATTCGGTCCAGAACTTCTGACAGAAGACCAAGTATAAACAATGCGGAAATATTCAAAAGGGTAATTAGGGACAAGTCATCGTTTTATGGCTGTGACCTCGAGACAAAGGCCCAATCTTCGCCGTGGAAGACACCTGGACACCCGAGAGCGAACAAAGTGCACCAGAGTAGGTGAAACATCAAGTTAATGCTTAGACTTTTCTTCGACTAGGCAGGTATTTGGCCCCATGCATATGATACAAAACCGTGAGCAAGGAGTATGACAAAGAAGTTATAAAGCGATTAAGTGACGCAGTAAGAAGAAAACGGTCTGATTAGTGGAAATGTTGGGACTGGGTCCTTTTCACATCGTTTAAATTATCACATGAATCTTTCCCCAACTCTTATACTGATTTTATAACAAATATTTCGTTTCTTGATAATTATCCAAAAGAGTTTGTTCAAACACACATTGATGATAAAGTAAAAAACCTTAAAGATCTTTTACAACAAATTAATTCACATCTAGATAATAATTTAGATTTTAAACGTATTGTTTCTATACCTTTTCATGGTAGTCTGTCTCTTGAAGTTAAAAGAATTTTGAGTGAATTCAACATTAAAACAACATTTAGGATTGATTCTAAACTTGATAAGTTCATAAAAAATCCAAAATTGGTTAAAAATTGCCAGCTACAAGTTATTTTGAACCTCGTTTTTTTATTTCATCCCACTGTGCAACGCAACGCTTGCGTAGTTGAAAAAGTCGCGGTCTATTAGCATTACTGAACCAGGTTGGGTGACACGATTTTCGCTTTTGCATTAGAGGAGCGTATCAGTTTTGTGAAGACCGGCGAGTCGTGAAACATTGGCACCACCTCTGCGGCGCCCGGTCTGCCTGTTGTTATATCATTATTTTGCATATAAAAACTCGTGACATGTCATAAATTTATCGTCTATTTGCCGTATTTTATTCAGTTATGGATAAATGTTTTATAAAAATGGGGGGATCGATCTATAGCTCCAAACTGTCGATCAGGGTACGACTCAATCCGCTCAAACGGAGTAGAACAAGTGTTTTTTCCTCCGTTCCAAAAAATGAGGTTTAACGTTGGTAACAATCAATTAACAGTGACAAAAAAGACCTTATTGTTAAACCTGGAATTGTAGTGTGGGACGATCATTGTTTAAAGGATTAGATAATTTGGAAAAAGGAAGTTTTAGCTCCTGATGGAACGGTAATGGCGGTAAGTATTACGATTTGTTTACACCGATGTCCTTTAACCTAAAATAATCAAATGGCTCTGACGGTTTCATGCCCACATTGACTTTTATATTTTAATATATTCTTCTTGTTGACGAACTTTTACATTATTGTGATAGTGTGTAAAATTTTAGTTTTAATAGTTTTTGGAATTTTAAAATATTTTAAGACCCTGTCTATCTTTAAAAAACATGTAAAAGTAACATTAATGACAGTTTTGAATTATCGCTGATTTTCGACATTTATGTACAATTAGAATAATTGGTTAATAAATTCAAGCATTACAGTATATTATAATTGTAAAATAATGATTTTCTTGCAGTCAGAATGGTACAAGAAACCTAAATTAAAACCAGGCGTTTTGCCATCTCAATTTCAAAACTGCCCTGAGCATTATTAGAAGGATGCTAAAAAACCATCGCGAAAAAGAAAGTTGCGAAATGTTGTAAAACGTGATTTTGCTTAATTCTATGTGATAAATTATTATGTTCTGTCTGCATAATAATTTTTATACTTTTATCGTTGTATATTTGTGAATAATTTAAATAATTATATTGATTTAAATAAATGAACCTGGTATTTATTATTGCTATATACCCTCCTACTGTTTTTACTCCATATTTAATTTATATTTCGATCTTTTCATTCAATTTTTAAATAAATAAATGACTAAGTTTACAGTCAAGTTAATAGCTTTGATACTGACAATCTTTTCAGCCGTTTAACGATCAATACAATATACTAAATATTTAAAATTACGATTTTTATCAATTCTTGTATATTTTTATTATGATGTAATAATACATTAGGGTCATTCAAGACATTAAAAATAGAAAGACTATTTTTTATTTGATCAATCAGAACATTTAGTTTATTTGTTTTGAACGTTAAAGACGTAATCTTTATATTTTATTATTTTACTCTGCTTGAAAATTAAAATCCTTACAAAACGAAATTTCCCGTGTATGTAAGGTCTATTTTTTAATCCTAGATATTTTTTAATTCTAGAAACAGTTAATCCTTGCTTAATTGAAGCTCAATATTTTTAAATTATCCACAAGCGTCCAAAATATTACAAAAACGGCAAAAAATACTAAATCTCCCATGATTCTAATCAGCTTTCATTCAAATGTAGAGCGTCGTGCTAGTGGCGCCAGTGTTTCATTTTCTGCCGTCCTTCACAAAACTGACACAACGCATTTGCATGGCGAGTCACCCCCCTGGATTAAACGAAAAACACCAGAAAGAGATAGGGGGGATGGGGGGGGGGTTGAGAAGTTAGAAGCTCTCATAAAAGGGTTTAGAGAGGAAACAAGGAAGAGACTGGATGATATGAATAGGCAGGGTAAAGACGTAATGGGGGTGTGAGACAAGTGGGAAGAGTGGGATAAACTCTGGAAAGAGGAGAAAGTCAAGGTATGGGGTAAACTAGAGAGCATCGAGAATAGACAGAGAGAGGTTGACGAACAGAGAAATAGTGAGATAAAACAGTTGGAAAAACGGGTAAGCTACTTAGAAATCAGGAATAGGCATATGGGGAAGGAAATAGAGAGTGCGGAAATAGTAAAAGGGAGTGATAACTTGCGAAATGAGAAAGAAAGATTGAAGAAAAGAATGAGTGGGATTGAAAGAAGATTGAAAGGGGAAGAAAGGGCGAAGAGGAAAAATAAATATGGAGGGAGAGGAAAAGGAGATGGCAAATAGAGCAGAGGGCATGGGTAGAGAGGAAAAAGGCCGTATGGTATGGATAGGGAGAGACAGATTATGGATAAATGTGGAGGAATGGTTCTGGGACGAAGAAGTAGAAGAAATAAGGAAAAAGGGAAAAAGAGTAGAGGAAGGTAGAAAAAAGGAAGATGGAAGAGTTCAGAGATCGAGCAGAGGGGTTTCCAAACAGCAAGGCAGAGGAAAAGTGAGGTGGATAGGTGAGGGAAGGAAAGATGAAAACGTGACAATAACTTTCTGGAATGTGTCAGGCTTGAAGAACAAGAATGAAGTATTTTGGTAGGAGTTAGAAAAGTGGGATGTGATTATGATGAGTCAAACCTGGGCGGATGAGGAGGACTGGAAGGGGATGAAAAGGATGTTACCTAAAGGTTATGTGTGGCGAATGCAAAAAGCAAGAAAGGAACACGCTAAAGGTAGAGGGATGGGCGGCATGGTCTCAGGGGTGAGGAAAGAATTGGCCGTAAGAGGGAGAACAGAGGAGGACAGGGAGGAAAAGGATGGAACAATAGTAAGAAGGATTGTAATTGGAAAAGTCAAAATAGCGGTGGTTTGTGTATATATAAGAAGAGGGGAAGAGAAAGGCTGGGAAGTAATAAGGAGGTGGATTAAGGAAAAGAAGGAAGAGTTGGTTGTGATAGGAGGTGACTTGAATGCCTGGACTGGCGAGCAAGGGGGAGGGATTTGGGATGAAGAAAAGGAGGCCTATATGAGCTTCTCCAAACATAGGGAGACAGACCGAGAGGGGAGGAGGTTGCTAGACGTAATAGGAGAAACAGGATAGTTTATATGTAATGGTAATATGAACGGAGATGAGAAAGGAGACATCACATTTATAGGTAAGGGAGAAGCAGTAATAGACTACATACTGGCGGAAGAAAGAATGAGGAATATGATAGGCAGTATGAATGTGGGGAATGAGATAGGGTCCGAGCACTTCCCGGTATATATATATATATATATATATATATATATATATATGGCTGGTTATTTTTATTCATATATTTCTATTATATCATTATCAGCATTATAAATAAATATTAACTTTTCGCCTGAAATTAAGGTGCATATCAGTTTTGACGACCTCTAATTTACTTTTAAATTTCGAAATTTGTTTTCCTTAATTATAAACTAGATGACTTGAATGTTGAATTACCTTTCGAAATTCGAAATGCTATTTATGTAATCATATATACCATTGAGAATTATAATAATGTTTCGTGTTATCTGAAGTAATTTTTCTTTGGTTTTGTTCATGATTCAGAACGATTTAATAGAGGATCTTCCATAGAAGAAATCAACCAAGAAAATAACAACGAAAGAAAAGGATATAAATCTTCAGTGATTAAAATTGACAATATTGGACAAGGAACTGCAAAAGGATCTAAAACGAGCTGCAGTGATGATAATAAAGGTAAAAAATGAATTCTTTGATTCAATATTGTGCGGTTACTAGATAGAGATGACTTTTTTCCTCCATCTTACTCCTCTTACTCGATGACATAATTAAAAAAAAGACATTATTTTTTTTTAAACCGTCTATAGAGAATAATTTTGCCAAGGCACTTTTTTATTTAGTATTTCACGAACTATAATATATCCAAAAGCCAAGCAAATTCATTGAAATCATTTTTTTAAATCCACCAGGATTCGTAAAAATGGTACATATTAGGATTCAGATTACGAAAGGAAATTAACACTTCGATTTTGGAAAATTATTCTGAATCTCCCTGAAATGATTTTTATCTACAATAGCTGATGCAGTCACAATGAATTCAACTTGAGCAAGCCCCACAGAAGCTCATCTCACGTTGAATGTGGGATGTGAAATCAAACCCTCTACAGCTGATGTGCCGATTGATCTAGGAGTAGGAAATAATTCAAAAGTTGAAAGGGTATACAATAATTTATTATCGCCTGCCCCTGCTCTGTGGACAACTATCACTCCTACTATGATGAGGTTGAATGATGATGAGCTTCTGCACTTGAAATACGTGCTACCGGATACCGCGGAAACCCCCATAGCTGTTTCAAATCTCATAGTTCAAAATAATTTTGATGATACTTTCCCTGATGTATTCGTAGCGTTATGAATCCTTCTGACAACCCCCGTCTCTGTTGCAACAGCAGAGCAAAGTTTTTCCAAACTTGCATTGATGAAAAGATATCTGAGATGAACCATGACAGACAATAGGTTGAGCTCTCTTGCGATGTTATCAATAGAAAACGAAGCATTCCAATCATTGGATTTCTTTGAACTCATTAACGAGTTCGCGCCAGTAACGCTCGAAGGATCGACTTTTCTCAGGGCATTGTCTCTACTATCGCCGAATTCTGTATCTTTTGTATATATTTTGTATATTCTGTATAATATTTTATATGTGTATATCATGTGGAGTAAAGATCCTTGACTTATGAACAAAACACAAAATCGTATTCATTTTTTCATCCTGACTTTTTTTTGTACCGCAATTGTTTATAACAAAAACTTCAAAAATTGCTTAATTTTTAATTTATTTGATTTTATCCAGCTCAAAAGATTTCATCAATTGTTATACATAGACGAGGGGGGGCTGAGTTCCATCCTCGCCCGGGGTGCCGAAATCCCTAAGGCCGGCTCTGGTGACAATACATTGAAATTGAGAGTAAATATATCTCAAAATTAAATCAAAAATTTCTTTTTTTAAGTCTGCAAAGGTGGTATTAATCAATAGCCTTTGGTCCAGACCGAAAGGTCATTGCTTATTACCATCTTTACATATATATCTCATAAATCGGTGTTACTTACAAAATATTTTAAATGACGTAAGGCCATTCCCTATTACCATCATTACATATTTATCTCATAAATCGGTGTTATTTGGAAAATATTTTTAATGACGTAAGGCCATTGTCGATTACAATCATTATATAATTATCTCATAAATCGGTGTTACTTGAAAAATATTTTCTTTTTATAAAGCTACTTTTGAACTTAGCCAATTAAAAATTGAGAAAAAAAAAATTTTTAAATAACTTTTCAAAATTTTTCCTTCACAGAACTTACATTTTTTAAATAAATTCTTCATCAATAAATTAATACAACATTAATTTTTTCCAATTTCTTATTTTTAATTGCAAAACAATTTATAAAATTAAGTCCGACCATATTCAATTCTTAAAATCTATCAATTAGAAATGATCTTGTCTAAAAGGTTTGGATCAGGATTTATTTAACGTTGAAAGAACTAATTTTCCACGATTTCAATTGATGAAATTGAAAATTTTCGACTTGTTATATTTTTTATTGTTAATTAATCATTGTTATTGACTTGATGCAATTAATTATAGAAGCAGGTTCTGTAACCAAATGTCTAATTTCTTATCATTCCACATCAAGTTTTAGCTTCAAGCACGAAGGCTTTCAGTATTTTCAATGAAAATTATTCGACTGGGCACAAAATTTAGCGACGCCTTAACGACATCGTTACGGCATCTTTACGACAACTTTACAACATCCTATGTCGATATCGTTAATGTGTTCTTACGACCTGGACATAGGATGTCGTAAAGTTGTCGAAAAGATGGCGTCATGATGTCGTAAAGACGTCGTCAAATTTGGTGCCCACTTGGATTCCTTGAATTGTTTCTCTCATATTCCGGGGAAATTAGCTCGAAAAAGGTTGACTTGCAAAAAATAGGAAACTTATTTTTCTTTATAATCATATCCGTGAAGGGATTAGAAATAGATACCAAAAATTTTCCCCATCGGTTCGTTTACGCATACACCCCTAGCCTTGGAAAACATCCCTTTAACGGGTATTAGCGTTGGTTTTTCTATATTATGTACGAAAAGGTGTATGGGAGAACAAAAATGAATAGAAGTGAAAATACTTTAAATGAAATTTGCAACAAAAATGGTTTTATACATTTTTGCTGTACAGACCACAGATTATGCGTAACCAGCTCCAGGATTTGGGGGGATGCTTTTGCGTATTCCGCGAAATGTACTCGTGCGCTTAGTTTTCGACTCATAACTTATTGAAGGGTAGTTTTTCGACAAAATTGCATGAATGAATATTTGTAGAGCAGGATATTTTCTTCTAGAAACAATAAATGTATTTTGCAATCCATCAATTCCAAACGAATATTAAATTTTGTCATCTAATCGGTGAAATACGTGTCGTCTAAAATCCTTTCAGAAGCAACATATTTCGTGCTGAAATGATTCTGTGACAGTCATTTGTTTTGACGTGAAGTTCGAGCGCGATCTGTCATTTGTTTTGTTCACAGTCATTTGTTTTGTTCGATTTTGCGTCTATTTTTGCGTTTTTCGGAAAAATAAGAGCCGACTGGCTTATTTCGACCCCGGATTCGGATTCAGCGACCGCAAAAAATATAGATATGCTTGTTTAGTTTACCGGGCATTAAGACATTTTTTTTGCAAAAATATACAAGATAAATTGCTGTTTTCGTCGATTTTACGTCTATTTGTGCGTGTTTCGGAAAAATATGAGCTAACTGGCTTATTTGAACCCCAGATTCGGATTCAGCGACCCCAAAAACATATAGATATGCTGGTTAAGTCCACGGGGCATGAAGATATTTTTTTTGTAAAAATATACAAGAAAAATCGCTGTTCTCGTCGATTTTACGTCTATTTGTGCGTTTTTTGGAGAAATACGAGGTAACTTGAATATTTGGACCCCGGATTCGGGTTCAGCGACCCCAAAAATATATAGATATGCCAGTGTAGTCCGCCGGGCAGACCACTTTTGTTTTTGTGTGCCGGTGTAATCGTTTCTGGTATTGCTCCTGGGCATGGCAGAATACTAAATTATCGGTAATTATAATTTATCATTAGTATACATACAATGAAAATTAGTTTATTGAGTTAATAATAGTTTAAACTATGATTATTTTACGAAAATCACAAAAGCTTACATTTTTGATATTTTTTGTATCTCAGATATTCCGTGAGGCTAGTACGATTGGCTAACCTGACTTGTGATCACAGAAAAGTTGAGAATTTTCACATACCTCAATCCTAAAAATCATATCTTTTCTATTTAACTCCTTAACACAACTAAAATTTATGTGCTTTTTATTAACCAATAATTTAAGCTATTTTCTTGCTTTATTATTTACAATAACTTAAATTTAAAAACTGCACAAATCAAAATAAACAAACACAACCTTTAAGTTAAAACAACTGCGAGACAGTCACAGAGCTGCCAATTTTGACAGCGAAATTTTTGGCAATTTTGGGATTATCTACTGTTGGTTATCAACTGATGGAAAATGTAATTTTCAATGAAAATTCTTAAAATATTTTTAACTAATAAAGAAAGAACGCTTTGTGTCAATAAATATTATATTTTATATATTTTGTTTTCAGGTTAAAAATTGATTTTTTGCTCTCAAACATTAATCAATTATAAAATTTCAATGAAACCTCGTTAGAAAATATAGTATCCTTGTTGAAATACTATACTAACAAAAATAATGAACATTTTTGGCCAGTTTTCCACTTAATTAAGATTATCTGCTGTAAATCATTATCTACTGTAGAGTGGTTTTCCCTAACGTTTTATAAGAAAAATTGTATATACACTACCGTCTGAGAGTATCAAACAACTAATAGGGTGAACTATTATGAATAGGTTCATGAAATAATAACTTTTTCGTGCGGGCCTTCTAAATTTGAAATATAGTACAGTATCATAGAATCACGGTGCGGTAATATGTTTCTAATTTGTCAGGATCGCACAAAAAGGTTATTATTTCATGAATCCATGAATATTCTTGATTGCTTAATGGCTCAAAATAAAGGTAAAATCCAAAAGATGACTTTTGTATAATATAAAACTTAATAAATTCATTGTTCAGCTCTTGAGACTTTTTCAAAAGTATTAATTAACTACCCTCTGAGGAAAATGCCCGTATAACTGACGTCACATTCTGATTAAACTGAATTGAAATGTGTACAAATATCGTCCAATTTTAAATGTTTCGAATAGGTTAGCAATCCTTCTTTTTCAAATATGCGTTTCAATTCCTTTTAGTGCAAGAAATTGCGCCTCACTTTAATCATGTTTGATTTGAGCGACAGTTTGAACACATTTTAATTCTTTTGACAATGATAGACATTAAAATCTACATAATCCTATTCAATGACATGACACGACCTCATAAGTTGCAGTCAATTCAATTCGCCATGAGGTGTTAATTGGCAACATTTTACTGCGGAAAAATTCCGTCCAACTAAAAGTGCACCCAATGCAATCCCGAACAATGCGAATGTCGACGAATTTTAATCCATTTGAATACCTAACCAATCCTGTTTTTGCCGATTTTCGTCCGCATTTGAATTCTGTTTAATTCAAAGCTTCTTATCGGGTAGTTTTACGCCTGCTAAAAGATGAAATAATTATTTCCCCTATGCATGACACATGCAAATTCTGTATTTCCCGACCATATAGTATCTGTTCGCCACAGAAGTTCACTTGATGTAAACAGGAGAGTAGTAGACCCTTCAGTTTCTCATAGCCTGGAAGCTAGGAAACATTTGGTTCACGCTGGGAGGTCTCTGTAATATTTTCGATGTATGTTGTGCACAATGTGGGTGTGTTTGTTTCTGCTGCGAATTCGTGCCCGTTGTGTGGCAGCGCTTTGGGTTTCATACATTTGGAGTCGAAGTGTGTTGCATTTTCAACGGAATGGTTGAGTTTTAAATTCGGGAAAGATTTTCTGCCAAAGGAGAGGAATTTTCGGGGAGGGAGTGGAGTGTTGAAGCTGATAGGTATAATGTTTGAGAAACCTGTTTGACTCGGAAATTCAGGAAGATGATTTCTTTCCGCGAAGGAAGTTGATCTTCAGCCAAAACAGATGAATTTTGAACAGAGTGTTTGTCTTTTTAAGGAAAGAGATGAATTTTCCAGCAGCTCATTGCGAAAAAGTGTAATTCGAAAATAATGATTATTATTATTGCTACACTAAAAACAAGATTTTTTGAATCCAATGAAATGCATTTCTTTGATTCCATTTATTTGAGCCATGAAAACCGCTTACTTAATTGTACTGAAAATTGTTTAAGAGCAACAAACTCGTGCATTGATTCAAGGAAATCATTTCTTTGGGCGCTATTTTTTGAAATAAAGAAATATTTTTTGGTCTCAGAATATGAGATAATTAACTCAAGGAATTGATATCTTAAAAACTAAGGACCTAGTTTCCTTGAATCTCGCTTTCGCATCCAAAGGAATATTTCTTTAGTTCAATGATTTTGAGCCTTTTAATTAAAAAACATTCTATTTTAAATAAGTGCCAGTCTAAAATTTTACTTCTCAGAGAATCACGCGCTTTCGGAAAATAAAACACTAACTGCCCAGTTAGTTAACTGGTCCATTTTGATTGCGCGATTATTTTTGTAATATTTTTCCGTAAACGCACTGTTTAAATTCCTTTCTTTCTTTTATAAATTCCCAATCAAAAATTAAGAATCAACTAGAGGGCCTCATTTGGAAATTTCAGAATTCGAAATTGATGGTTTTGAAATTTATTGCTGGGTGACTTGATAAATTTTTTAATTTATAAAGAAACGTGGACACTTGCCAGTTTTGTAATGTTGGAATTATGAATGTGAGAAATTTAGTAATTTAGTAATTTATAGTTGGTTGACTTGATAAACTTGGAATTTATAAATAAGTTTGCAGAGGGCCTCATTTGGAAATTTCAGAATTCGAAATTGATGGTTTTGAAATTTATTTCTGGGTTACTTGATAAATTTTGTAATTTATGAAGAAACGTGGAAACTTACCAGTTCTGTAATGTTGGAATTATCAATATGGAAAATTTTTTAATATCGTAATTTATTGTTGGGCGATTTGGTAAACTTGGAATTTATAAATAAATGTGCAGAGGGTCTCATTGGGAAATTTTTGAATTCGAAATTTATGGTTTTGATATTTATTGTTGGGTTACTAGATAAATTTTGTTATTTATAAAGAAAAGTGTACACTTGCCAGTTTTTTAATGTTGGAATTATCAATGTGTGAAAATATTGTAATATCGTAATTTATAGTTGGTTGACTTGATAAACTTGGAATTTATAAATAAATTTGCAGAGGGCCTCATTTGGAAATTTCAGAATTCGAAAGTGATGGTTTTGAGATTTATTGCTGGTTGACTTGATAAATTTTGTAATTTATAAAAAAAGTATAAATTTGCCAGTCATAAAATAAACTCGGCCGAATAGAGGCTAATGCATTGCAGAATTGAATATAAAGGTCCAATTCCATAATGGAAGCAAATCAAATACACCAAACCTAACCTGAATTCGTTTTCGCGTTATATCTATTCAACTTTTTTACTGGGTTGTTTCCTTTCGAAAAATTCATAATTTCAGTAAAAATAATGATTGCCTTAGCAAAAGGCTTCATTCGTCTACATTTCGTTGATCCGATGATCTCACAAAACCCCGGATATTTGACAAGTTTTCTTTCTTTCGTTCTCAAATACTTCAGAAAAATTATGTATTGAGTCAGTGCCGTACCTATAGAAAAATAATTTCAAGTCGGATTTAACCAACACCCTTAAGAGCAAATTTAAAAGACGTAACAGTTTTTCTTTGTGCCCTAATGAAGCAACGCGAATAACAACATCAGATTCGGTAAATCTAGGATTTTGTTGATAAAAATTGTTATTGTTAAAAGAAGGATGATTTGGCAACAGGCAGAAAGATTATGAGGAATCTACCAGATAAATAATTTTTCAAAAATTTGATAATCTTAACTGTAAAATTGCAGCTCGGACAGACCAAAGACTATGTTACAATTAATTGTTTATAAGGTCATAATTAACAAATGATTTGAATTAAAAGAAGACCTATAAGAGACCAAGTTTTTGTTTCGAATCTAAGTTTAAGAACACATTAAAAAACAGAAGCTTGATCTGTATTTGTTTCTGAAATTTATTATTAACAAACAAAAAATTTATATTTTTGCATAGAAATAAAAGTATTTGTAATTAAGGTAATTTCCTCAAAACTTTTTGCAAAGGTTATATTTATATTATTAATTAAATTAATTAATAATTATATTATTTTTAATAACGGTAATTAATTAATTTAATTAAATTAATGAAAAAGTTTTATATATACATACAAAGCATGTTTGATATATTATGAAAAATTTCAACAGTTATGAAGTTTTTTGTAAATGTTGTGTAAAAGTCCAGTTATTTTAAATGAAAAAATGTTTTCACTGATTATGGCTGCATTTTATGTCACAAGCACCACAAGAAAATTTCTTCGCCCTAAACGATGTGGAACCCATCCCTAATCGAGTTATAATTTTACAAAATTTCGGTGAAAATACACGAATTTCAAGAGTCGCAATATTTTTATTTGCTTATGACAGCATTTTATTTCAGAAGCACTAGAAAGGTGTAGCATTCCTCCATGACCGAAAATTTTCGAAGAAAATGTAAACCATCATTTTTCAGAACACATGCTTTACGAGGAAGAAAAAAAAATTTCCGACGGAGCTAAAGCTTGTGTTAATATGAAAGTATAAAAAATGGTCCATTTTTAACAACTAAGTGTACAATTTTTTTGACTTCCTAATAAAAGACTTGGTGTATATTTTACAAGGTCGATGCTATAACTTTTGTAAAAATTCTTGGGGAAATTACCTTAATTACAAATACTTTTGTTTCTTTGCAAATATCTTAACATAAAGACAGCACAATGCTGTAATCTTCAGACTATGCGGAGTGTTCTAAGCCTAATGGATAATAGCGCGGCATAACAGAGTCTATATTAGCTATACAACCAACTTACACTTTATTTATATCTACGTTGAAATTTGTATGCGTATATTATATCATATTATACTAGTCCTACACAACTGGCAATAATGCAGTCAATTATATGATATACCATCTTAGCTTAAGCTATTATTTCTTTCTTATATATATTACTTCAATTTTATGATTTTTTTACTGTATAAAAGGGCGCAAGCTCGTTGATTTCCTAAAATAAAATAAATAGTATCAGATTTCATAAACAAATATCGATCAAGCTTTTGTTTTTTAACGTGTTTTTAAAATTAGATACACAATAAAAACTTTGTCTCTTATAGGTCTTCTTTTAATTCAAATCATTTATTAATTATGGCCTTATAAACAATTATTTGCAACATAATCTTTGGTCTGTCCCAAGTGCAATTTTGCAGTTAAGATTATCGATTTTTTGAAAAATTATTTATCTGATAGATTCCTTGTAATCTTTCTCCTTGTTACCCCTGTGAAATCATAGTTCCTTTGTTAATGACAATTTTTATCAACAAAATCCTAGATTTACCGAATCTGAATTTTTTATTCGCGTTGCTTCATAATGTTGCTTCATAATGTTTCGTCTGTCTCAGATGCAATTTTACAATTAAGATTTTCGATTTTTTTCAGTTACTTTTTTTGGTAGCATCATAAAAATCTTTCTCTCTGTGAGGTTACCGCAAAATACTCTTCTTTTGCATGAAATGTGATATTATGCAACATTAGGGAACGATATTTGGCATGTCGAAGAAGTGATATCTGGGTGGGAAAAAAGTAAATGAAGGAAAAAGTGGAAATATGTTCTATTATTATTATTATTATTATATCATTAAGCCGTTTCCCTTTCGGGGTAGGCGTGAATTGTTCGGTTGGAAAGTAGCGATGTGTGGATGGGTATATAGGTGAAGGGTAGATAGGTATATAGGTTTAAGGTATAGATATTTTGTTTGCTGATGCTTATCGAGTATATATTTTTTCTAAGCCGGGAGAAATCACGAATATTTACCGGGAGAACCGGGAGACAATAATTTAAAAAATGGTGGGCCACCCTGAAAATATTTATCGTTTTTATTTTAGGACAGGGTGCTTCCGTAAAGAAATATAATTTCACTTGGAACAGGAAATTTTTTTACATGAAATGGGAATTTTTAAAATAATTACATATAATTCGGATTTAGAAGAAAGGAATTTAAAAGAATCCATGTTCCAAGTGAGAATTTGTCAGAATTTGAAAGTTCCCTCTTCTAAAGTTTAGATAAAGAAAGTATTTCAAGTAGTTTTTAGAGTAGAAGTAGTATTTCGAAGAAAAAATATTCATCTCTGATTGAAAATATAACTACTTTGTTGAAAATCAATTTTTTTAACTAAAGATTTATTATTTTGCTGAAAATCCATTTTGTTGTTGTTAAGAATTAGATTTTGAACGGAAAATTCAACTATTCCATTATTGGTTGAAAATGTATCTTTTTTTGTATTAAAATTCAACTATTTGGTTGAAAATTTATATATTTTATTTTAAAATTAAACTATTTGTTTCAAAATTTATATATATCTTCAACTGAAAATTTAATTGTTCCATTTTTGGTTGAAAATTGATCTTTTCTAGTTCAAAATTCAACTATTTCGTTGAAAATTCACGTATTTTGTTAAAAAATCTACTTTTTTGTAGAAAATGATCTTTTCCTTTGAAAGTTAATCTGCTTATTTAAAAATTTTTCTTTTCTGTTAAAATTTCTAGTATTCTAGTTAAATATTTATCTCTTTAGTTGAAAATTCATCTTTTAGGTTGTAAATAACATTATTTTCTTGAAATATGAGCTATTGGATTAAAAATATCTTTTTTCTTTGGATGTAAAGGAATTTTTTGCCGAAAATCTAACTATTTTGTTGAAAATTTGTTTCTTTTTTGGTTGAAAATTATTTTGTACGATACTATTATTCCAGTCGAGTATTCCATAATTTTAGATAAAAATTCATTTTTGTGGTTGAACCTTCATTTTTTGACTAAAAATATAATTATTCAATTTTTTGTTGAAAAATGATCTTTTTTAGTTGAAAAATCATATTTTTTGGTAGAAATTAATCTGTTTTGCTAAAAATTTAATTATTATAGGTAAAGATTCATTATTTTAGTTGAAAATTCATCTTTCTAGTTTAAAATTCAACTATTCCAGTTAAGAATTTTTGCGGTGGAAAGTAATATTTTTAACTGAAAATTTAACTTATTCCAATTGAATATTGCATAGTTTTACTTGACAATTTATCTGTCTGTTTAAACATTAATATCTTAAACTTAAAATATAATTATTTAAGTTTTGGTTAACAATTTATTTTTTTAGTAAAAATTAATTTTTTGTTTTTGAAAACATCTGTTACGAAACCTAGGATATAAATAATATATTTAAACAAAAGACTACAAAATTTTGTCAAAATCTAACATTGCCATTTTTTTACAGTTTTGGGAGATCATCAGTGACGAGCATGGCATCGACCCAACTGGTGCATACCATGGAGACTCTGACCTCCAGCTGGAGCGAATCAACGTCTACTACAATGAGGCTTCCGGAGGCAAATACGTGCCCCGAGCCATCCTCGTCGACCTGGAGCCCGGCACCATGGACTCTGTCCGATCCGGACCCTTCGGCCAAATATTCCGACCCGACAACTTCGTCTTTGGTCAATCCGGAGCCGGCAACAACTGGGCCAAAGGTCACTACACCGAAGGAGCCGAATTAGTTGATTCAGTCCTTGATGTCGTCAGGAAAGAGGCCGAGAGCTGCGATTGTCTCCAGGGATTCCAGCTCACCCACTCTCTCGGAGGTGGTACCGGATCCGGAATGGGAACCCTCCTCATCTCGAAAATCCGCGAGGAATACCCCGACAGAATCATGAACACCTACTCGGTCGTCCCATCTCCCAAAGTATCCGACACAGTCGTTGAACCCTACAACGCAACCCTATCAGTTCACCAACTTGTTGAAAACACAGACGAAACTTACTGTATCGACAATGAAGCTCTCTACGACATTTGCTTCCGCACCCTCAAACTTTCCACACCCACCTATGGAGATCTCAACCATCTCGTGTCCCTCACCATGTCCGGAGTGACCACCTGCTTGAGGTTCCCGGGTCAGCTCAATGCTGATCTGAGGAAACTCGCAGTCAACATGGTTCCCTTCCCCCGACTCCACTTCTTCATGCCCGGATTCGCACCCCTCACGTCCCGGGGAAGCCAGCAATACAGAGCACTCTCTGTTCCGGAATTGACACAACAAATGTTCGATGCTAAGAACATGATGGCAGCGTGCGACCCACGACACGGGAGGTATGTTGGGACTTACTATAGTCGCCGTATGTTGGGACTTACTATATTCACCGTATATTGGGACTTGCTATAGATCACAGAGTCCCCCTAATCCCCTTATTTCCCTATATTCAGCAGAATCCCTTATTTTTATCAAAATCCGCTACGAGGGTGGCGACTTGATCGGGAATTTTATTTAAAAACCGGTAATTTATTTCTGATCGCAGAAAAATTCAAGTTTTTATTATTTTAATCATTTTTGTCCATTTAGAAAAGTTATTTCTACTTACTCTACAGTTGTAGGGCATATGAGTGTTTATTAGGTTGCGGATTATACGATTTCAATTTTTGTTAGAAAATTTCACAAATATTTCGAAGAATTAATAAGGATTTCAAAACGTTTCAAAGATTTTAAATTATTTCGAGATTTTTCAGAAGATTTCACAAAGATTTTAAATATTTTAATTATTTTAAACGAATACAAAAGGTTTTAGACAGATTTTACCAATATTTCAAAGAATTCATAAGGATTTCGAAGATTTCAAAACCTTTCAAAGATTTTAAACGAATAAAAAGATTTCACAAATATCCTAAAGAATTCATGAGAATTTCAGAACTTTGGAAGACTTCAAATCAAGTTTTCAAAAGATTTAAAAATATTTCAATTATTTCAAATGAATAAAAAAGATTTCACAAATATTTCAAAGAATTAATAAGGATTTCAAAACATTTCAAAGATCTTAAACGATTTTCATATTTTTCAGAAGATTTCACAAAGATTTTAAATATTTCAATTATTTTAAACGAATACAAAAGGTTTTAGAAAGATTTTACAAATATTTCAAAGAATTCATAAGGATTTCGAAGATTTCAAAACCTTTCAAAGATTTTAAACGAATAAAAAGATTTCACGACTTCGTAGTACGGTGAGGGCAGCACCTCGATATGGCAGAAAATGTGATGTCCTATATATATAGTTCCCCCACTCTTACACCCCGTGCCGCATCTAGGCTTATAATATCTTTGAGGGAAATCCCCATACCAAGTCCAGTGCGCCAGTCTGGCATGCGCACTATGATCTCCTATCTCCTTTTTTCCAGTGAGAAGTGTGCGAGTGAGCGCCAGTGTTTGCTTTGTACTCGAGGCGCGTTGTACAATATTCTGCTTCGCGCTTTTCTTTTTTCGATTTTTGATTTAAAAACATTAAAAAGCCTTTAGTTTTAAAGTTTCATCAAGTTCTACTAACTCTGGTTCTACTAGTAAATGCGTTGTGCAGAACGTTCAACACAACTTTCACTTACATGAAATCGTACGTAATAATTATAACCTTCAAAATCATCTCAGTACCTGCATCATGCCTGATTCTGCAGTAAATTTTGCCTCTGAAAAGATAGAAATGCTTCTTCTCTTTTATAATTTATATGAATATGAGCTTTATAAACTGAACTCTTCGATTTTTATTAGTTCGGGTTAAAGTCCTTAAATGCCCAAAAATTTATGTTGAGCAAATGCTCTCGAGAATGTGATCAGCATTTAAGCTCGAACAGAGCATTTAGGAGAATATAAAGCATTTATTGTTTAAACTAATATAAATCATAATTAATACGTATATTCTCACAAAAACATTCTAGAGTGAAATAAACATCTAATTTTTTTAAATTACAGAGTTTCTATAGGTTAGGTAATTCCAGTAGTTAAAAATCCAACTACTTAGTTGGAAGTGGAACTACTTTGTTACAAATTTAATTATTTGGTTGATGATTCAACATTTTAGTTGAAAATTAATTATTTCAACTGAAAATTTAACTCGTACATGCTTGGCTCAAAATTAATCTTCTTAAGTTGAAAATTCAAATATTTGATTTCAAATTCTTGTATTTTATTGGAAACTTGAGTTTTATGGAAGAATATTTAATCTTCTTGGTGGCTAAATCATCTTTTTGGTTGAAAATTCCGTTGAAATTTAAATATTTTGTTGTAATTTCCTATACTTTCTTAAACATTTATCTATTTTGATAGAAAATTCATTTTATTGGTTAAAAATTGATCTTTTTGGTTGAAAATGAGTTTTTTCTTATTTAGACTTAATTTTGTAAAACTGAAAATGCAACTGTTCTTTTTTTGTTGAAAATTGATCTTTTTTAAGAAATTTAATAATCTTGGTTGTAAATTTACTTTAGTTTTATTGAAAATTAATTTTTCACTTAAAATTTAACTATTTTATTTTTAGTTGAAAATTTATACGTTTTAGTTGAAAATTCAAATATTTCTTGCAAATACGTCATTTTTTGGTAGAAGAGTACTCTCATTAGTTGAAACTTCATATTTTTAGTCAAAAGTTCATTTCTTTTGTTGAAAATTGAACTATTTTGTTGAAAATTCGTTTATTTTTTTATTGATAATTTATTTTACTAACTGAAGATTTAACTATTTTACTTTTGGTAGAAAATTCATCTTTTCAGTTGAAAATTCATGTATTTGGTTAAAAATGAATTTTTTTAAATTGAAGATTCATAATTTTAGTTCAAAATTAACTTTTACTATTCCATTTATTGTGGAAAATTCACCTTTTTCGATAGAAATTTAATCTTTTCCATTAAAAAATTATCGGTTTTGTCGAAAATTTAACTATTCTATTTTTTGTCAAGAAGTCATTTCTTTGGTTGAAAAAAAAAGTATTTAGTTGAAAATTCGTTTTTTTTTGTCGATAGAAAACTCATCTTTTGTGTTGAAAATTCCACTATTTGGTCAAAAATTCATTTTTTCATTGAAAAGTCATTATTGTGACTGAAAATTAATTTCTTTAGTTGAAAATTCGTTTCTTTTTAGTTGAAAATTAATTGTTCTACCTGAAGATGTAACTATCCCAGTTTTCTTTGAAAATTTATACTTTTAGTTCAAAATTAATTAATTTTGCTGCATACTCGTTTTTTTGTTTTGTTTAAAATTTACTTCTATAACTGCAAATTGAACTATTATACTTTTGGTTCGTAAATTTATCTTTTCTAGTTGAAAATGTATGTATTTTATTGAAACTATCTTTTTTGGTAGAAAATTCACCTTTTGGGTTTAAAAGTGAATTATTTTGTTGAGAATTCTTTTTGGTTGAAAATTCATTGTTTTAATTGAAAATTTAATTCTTTTATTTTCAGTAAAAAAAAAAAAAAATTTTTCTGACGAAAGAAACAATTATTTTGTCGAAAATTCGTTTTTTTTTCAACATTTACTTTTATAACATTTGAACTATGTTAATTTTGGTTGAAAATTGCTCTGTTTTAGGTCAAAATTCATGTACTTTGTTAAAAATTATTCCTTCTTTGCAAAAAATTAATATTTTGCGTTGTAAATTCAACTAACTATTTGGTTAAACATTCATATTTTTGGTTCAATACTCATCATTTTAGTTAAAAATTAATTTCTTTGGTTGAAAATTGATCTCTATGTACTTCAAAACACAACTAAAAAGTGCTTAAAATATATTTAGAAACAATCTTTTTTTGCATTAACATTATTAATCTTCTAGGTGTATGGTTGGTTTTATGCAGTTTAGAAATTGAGATATTGTAGCAAAACCGAATAAGAAACTGTTTTCCATTACTTTGACTTCTTTTATCATTTAAATTCAGCGCCCTTTCCAATTTGAAGCGATACATTTTCCTGCGAAATTTAAATAATGTAATTATTAGTCATAATAATAATCATAATACAGATATAAAATACGATTTTTCAAATCCTAATTCAAAATGCTTATAAATGCTCATTAAATTCTCAAAGCACATAAAGATCCAGCATATTCTTCTGCTCGCGAGAATTTCTCCGATTACGAAACTCTTTATAACACTAGTTCCGGTGTTACAAAAAGATGTGTGGCGGTACGATATAAATAGAAAAATGTAAGAAAAAGAATATTTGCTAATCATTCACATTATTCTCGTAGGAGCAGGCTAGATGCTCGAGAAAGAAGACGTCTCGTGCTACGAGACAGAGAAAGAGGAAGAATGAGTTGTCTCTTGGCAATGGCGATGACACCGAAGAAGTACGTATAAGATTTTATAATTGTGTTTTGTAGGAAAATTACCGTTTAAATTTTTTGTACAATTAACTTTGAATTTGAAAAATTATTGCGAAATTCATCTAAATTATCATTTGAGTCAGACCCTGTCAGTTTTATTGATAGATCCAAAAAAGAAAAAAGAGGGAGAAAAAGAGAAAAATTCAACCAAAAACCAACCTCTCACTTTTTCCTTTCTCCGTCCTTTTCTTATGTTATTTTATCAATGAGCCACAATTGTGTTATTTTACTATCTATAGCGGCCTTAGCTGCAGTGCTTGTGCTTGTCAATGTAGCGGTCTTTCAATCTTTACCCTGTATTTATATATATTTTTCAATTTATTTAAATAAATAACAAATGTAATAAATAATGTACTTTCTGACTCATTGGCAGTCGATTTCGTAAAAAATGGCATTCATTTATTGACAAGTAGTCAAGTTGTGAGTTTCTTTATAAAATTTTTATAAAATGAAAAATTAATGTTCTTTAATGTAGTATCATAAGGGAAGTATTTAACAAAGTAATTTAAAATTAATTCGGTGGAAAAAACGAAATCTACTGGATAAAAATTGACAAAAATCTGTATTTGTTTATAAAACATATTTAAATAAAGAAAAAATATGTCGCATGACAAAGTCTCCTAACAAATAAGGTTTTTCTCTGCGTTAATGGCAGTCGATTTGCAACATTTTTTCAAGTAATTTATAATTGATTCCGTTGAAAAAATGAAATCTGCCAGTGGAAAATTGACTAAAATCATTAATTGTTTATCGAATTCGTTTAAACAATCAACCATTGTTATCAGGTATTAAGAAATCGTACATATTATTTATTGCCGAAAAGTTTATATTTGTTTATAAGAGTAACATTTGCTTGCATTAAAAAAATGGTAACTAAGCACTTTTTTGACGTATATCTCGAATAAAAAACCGCAAAATAAAGTGTATTTTCAATCTTGAAATAGCACTTTTACTCATTAATTTTTTAATATAATACGAAGTGTCTCGCCGTCCCGAAATTCGGGATGAGTAGTCAAAGATTCGGGACGACTAGACGGAGCGAATATAATAATAAACTAATTTTTGTAAACGTTGTAATCTACTGGATATTATTTGTAAGGAATGTCCTTACTGATTTCATAATGTTGTAAATAAATATAATTAGTTGCAAACAAATGGGATCGTTCATAAAAAAATGTCAACTTTGTTGTTAAATAAAAAATTAATACAACTATTTTTAAAAAATCGGGTTGTACAAATCTCTTTAAAATTTAGTTACTTTCATACAAAAAAAGTCCTTAAATCGGATCAAAATTGTAAGCTCTAGTCCAGAACATTTTTTTTCCCCCCAATGAGCGACGCCTTAAATACTACACATTTAGCTCGCTTTTTAATCAAACATTACAGAGCAATTTCAATTTTTTGTTAATGTAATATTTTCAATTTTTCTATGCGTTTTTAACTATGTCATTGCTATGTCCATTTTTAGATTATAAGTTATCAACACGCTCAGTAAAGTACTGTTAGTACTGGCAAATCTGCAAAGATTGCGTTCCGGCACGTGCGTATATGTAACGTAAAACAATTGAATTACTTAGTGCACAGGTGGACACACAAGTGTACAGCTATTTCCGGTTACGAGAGATAAAGTGCTCAAACTCTTTTTCTTCGTGAAAAATTCGAATTGGACCGTGCGAAATTATAATTGCAGTCATTATAAAGTCATCATAATTTTGTTTAATTTGCGGTAATTTAGCCTTCATTTAAGATAATAAGCACACCGAAAATACAGAATTAAAGAAAGAAGTCTTAAAAAAAAAATAATTTTGTTTGTGAATTTTTATTCATATTTTGTTTAATACTCTTGTATTTATATAATATGAACAGAGTGTCTACAAATTTTGATCACTGTTTTTTCCCGGTCAAATTCCTCTCCGGGGCCGTTCATAAACTGCGTTATCAAATTGAGAACGGGAGGGGGTCGCGCAAAAAGCTCAGTCAGTGAAAGTAACGTTACAAACTCAGACAAGGTTTATTACGCTTCCTGATGATCAATTTTAACCAAGTTTGCTAATTTTGCAAAAGATACACCTGCAACGGTATAGTTCAATTTTTCGTTTAATGCTAACTAAATTAATAGAACCAAATCAGAAAATCCATCCAAACCAATCCTCAATTTGAAAATTCAACTATTTGGTTGAAAATTAATGTATCTTGTTAAAAATTCGTCTTTGTTGTAGAAAATTAATCTTTGGGGTTGGAAATTCATACTTTTTGGTAAAAAATTTAATAATTTGGTAGAAAATTAAACTATTTGGTTGAAAATTAACTATTCGGTTGAAATAACAGGGATCACAGCGCAAAAGGAGCTCAAAAAAGTGGAGATAGGGTAATTTTCTCACGAAAAAGGGGAAAATAGGGGAAAGATTAAACATTTATTTTTACATGTCGAAAAGAACAAACAATCTTTCATTAAAAATGTTATATTTTAAAATAATTTTCAATGATTTCTGCTATTCAAGAATTTATTTTTAAATATTGGATATACTTAGGTCGTTGGAAATCCATTCAGAGTGATATAAAAAAGATCAGTTTTCAACCAAAAAATGGAACAGTTAAATTTTCAGTTGAAAAAATTAATTTTTCACCAAACTGATGAATTTTAAACTAAAATGATGAATCTTCAACTGAAATAGTTGGATTTTGAACAAAAAAGTGAATTTGTAAGTAAAATGATTAATCTTTAACTGGAATAGTAGAAATTTCAACCAAAAAGACTAATTTTGTACCAAAAAAGATGATTTTCAACCAAAGAGATGATTTTCAACCAAATAAATGAATTTTCAACGAAATAGTTGGATTTTCAAATAAAAAAGATAAATTGTCAATCAAAAATTAAATATTTAAATTTTCTGTAAAAAAAAATTAATTTTCAACCCAACATATGCATTTTAAACTAAATTGATGAATATTTAAGCGTAATACTGAAAGTTTCAACAAAATATATGAATTTTCAACTAAAATGATCAATCTTTTACTAAAATAGTTGAATTTTCTTCCCAGAAAGCCTATTTTTCAATCAAGAAGATTAGTTTTTACCAAAAAGACGAATTTTCAACAAAATACATGAATTTTGAACTAAAAAAGATAAATGGTTAACCAAAAATTAAATAGTTAAATTTCAGTTCAAAAATATAATTTTCAACCCAGCTGATGAATTTTCAATTAAAATGATGAATCTTCAACTGGAATTATTATATTTTAAACAAAAAAGATGAATTTTAATCTAAAATGATGAATATTCAACTGGAACAGTTGAATTAAAAAAAAAATGAATATTCAACCAAGCAGTTGAATTTCTACCAAAAAGACGAATTTCCAACAAAATACATGAATTTTCAACCGAGCCAACTTGCCGAATGAGGAAGGCAATGACGCAAGAAAATAAGTTTTCGAAAGACTAAAATTATTTTCGAACTCATGGTCTTTTCTTTCGGCAACAAAAGGAAATCAGGTTTGCTATTGCAATCCACTCAATGGTGTGAGGGTCGATTGCAGGAGAAAAATGTGTTGGATGAATGAAATGCATGTGCTCTTCCATAAGGATGTACCTAGGTTTAAGCAACAAAAAATGCATCTTGGTTTCTCTATTCGCTAATCTTTTCTTCCTCTTTCTACGCTATCCTCTCATAGCTCCCTCTCACTCCTCACCCTATATACTACCTACTAAGGTCTTCCAGCAAAAGTAACTGGAGGCACCAAAACAACTCCACGCGTCTACTCAGCGGAAATTCGTAACGCTGAAGCGCTCGCTTTTCTATGAACGAAAAAAGGGTTGGAATTAATAGACACCTAATTTGAGGTTGAAAATTCCAACGTGCATCAATTCTGATGCGAATTGGAAATCGATAATTCTCCTTGGAAATATAACAGACATTGGAGCACTTTACTTGTATAAAGTGCTGACTAGGTTCCTGTCTCGCAGGTGCAAAAGTTTAGGCGAAGGCATTTAGCAATACGAATTTCGCACCCCTAGAAATAAAATCTGGAAACCATGCAACATATCCCTTCCTTCCCAGTCAAAATTCCGCAACTATACGAATATCCCTACCTGTATCACCACGATTATAAACCATCGGATGGAAGTAAAAATTGCAGTCTACTGAGTGAACTGGCACAAGCCAGATTAACTTCAAACTTTTTGCCCGTCCGTACGTCGTGATTCAAATTCCGCCGAAACATTGATTCTGTGTCTTATTCCGTGTGGGTAAATCGTGGGATCGTTCCTCAGATAAATCATGAATAAAAAAAATTTGTTAAAACATTAGTTTGACCTCGAATCAACTGTGAGTTGCTCTTGGGGTTTTGATCGTGTTTAACTACAAACCCTGACTTGATTCCGAAAAAGAAAAGCGAATACCTAACTATGAATATTCTTAACTCTCAAGAGTCTATTTTGCTTCCTGTCAAGCCTTTTCCAAAAAGGGTGCCAACGCAGGGGAGAAAAGCCGTTTACAGAACGTACAGTTAAAAACTGCAAAGTAACAACCCTTACATTAATTCAAATATTTAACCTTTCGGCTGTGTGTGGTAAATTTCACGCGTTAAACAAATGCATAGTTATGACTTTCTCAAGTAAGTCATCCTCTCAATTCTCGGCAAAACTTGTTGAACTGAAATGAATTAGAAATGTTGAAATGACGATTCGCATTCGAAAACAATAGGAAGGCTGTCCTGTGATTTGATTTCAATTGCGAAAATGTTTATACTTAAAAAATAAATTTAGTCCTAACCTGAAATAGCAAAAAAGTGAAAAAAATATCGATAAATAACCTCGTACACTTGCTTTGTTTCTTTAATACATCGATAGTAATTTAGTTGTAAGTAAATATAGTCTACGTGATTTGAAAGTATCACTTTCTCATCTAGCTATATGAGAAGAAAATGCAGCTTCAAAATATAAGAATCAGAGATTGGAACCCCTAATTTTTAAAGGGTCCAGGACCTAAATGGTTCAGCTAGGGTCCAATCCTTCTGCTCAAGAAGTTAAAGAGTCCAGCCAGGATTCTAACCAAATGAAAGATAAGAAATGGCATAAGCGCCAAAGTTTGGCATTTCGGAATGGCATACGCGCTAAAGTTTAGGATTCCAAAAGGGTATACGTGCAAACGCTTAGCGTCCGAAGTTGAAGGGTTCTTTAACGGTTCGGACACTCAAAAATTTGAAGGGTCAAGCCAGGACCCGACCTAAATGAAAGAGGGGAAAAGGTATTCGACCGTCCGTCGTACTTTTCCCCCGGCAAAATCAAGAGTTTGGCCTTTTAAAAAGGGCATAAGCGCTAAAGTTTGGCTCGTGAAAAGGCCATAGGCGCAAAAGTTTGGAATTCCAAATAGATACCATTGAAAAACTTTGGAACATCATAAGGGGATAAGCGGCAAAGTTTGGCATATCGTACTGAAATAAGCGCTAAAGTACGGAATTCCGAACGGGCATAAGTGTTAACGCTTACCACCCTAAAAAGGTATAAATAACAAAGTTTCCCACATCAAAGGGGCATAAGCGCTAAAGTTTGGAATCATAAAAGGGCATACGTGCAAAAAATTGGAAAGTGCCGACTTCCGTGAGCGCCATGGTAGGCTCTCTCCTACTCTTCCAGATGACTGGTGCATGTGTTGCCTCGGCACGATACACCATTTGACCACCTGCGGTGCAAGCTGATATCCTAGAGAAACTGTATTAAACAAAATTCCCTACTGCCACGCAGCCTTCAGCATGGTTGCTGACGCCTTGGCTTGACAGCTTTTCCTTCGAAACCATTCCAGGATCGTTGTCTGCAATTACTTGTTTAATATTGGAACGGTATTCAGCAGAAACCCTCGAACCTCTTTGAAAATTCCAAGGAACTTTTTAAAATAACGTACGACATATTATTTCAAATCTTTTGAAATCCTTTGCAATTTTCTGTGGCTCTTTGAAAATACCTGAAATCTTGTATAATACCTCAAATTTTTTTAAATCCTTTGAAATCTCTGTTACTCTGAAGACTTTGTTTTTATGGATATTTTTTCCAGAGAATGATGGCAAAAATCAAACCTGTAATGCAACTATACCAGTTTGAAGTCTCCATAACGTTATCGCGATCTTTTATTGAAATGACCCCTCTATGTAAAAGATCCTGAATTTTTCCCTTTCCTCCTCCAACCCCTCAAAAATTGAGAAAAAAGATGAGAAAATGATTAAATCGAGAGGTTAATCATATCAATATTGAATATAAATGTTTTCAGAGTTTGCATTTCTTAATTCCAGTGACTGTGAGCAATTTTTGAAAACCGGGAAAAAACAGTGCAATAACCGGGAATTTTCATCCTCGACCAAAACGCCCCTCCCGCCAACCCCCATGTATGTCTAAATTATTAAAAATTGACATTTTTCAAGATTGAAATGGTGCATTTAAAAACATAAAAAAATGTTTAGTTTGAAACATGTTTATAATGATTTATGCATTCGACGTTTCAAATATAGAGTTTAAGATTTGAGACAGTCAAATGACTGATGAGATAAGGATACAATTAGTTAATGAATACGATGTATGAAATAATTTTCGATGATGTTTTAGGTAAAAAATTAGGAGCATGGTGTAGTTTGCAGATCGTCTTTTATTGCTGTTATGCTTATCCAAGGGAGATAGAGTCAATTGTCCGAAACGAGAAGTGCCAAATTTTCTGGAACTACGATTTTCGGACAGCAGTTTTCGTTGCACACTCGAGGCCTGACATTGTTCTCCAAGACTTCGAAAAGCGAACTATGTTCGTGATCAAGTACAAGTAATTTTGCCTGTGATAGGTGCTCTCGGACGTGCGAAACTATCACTGGTTCGTAACCCTAAAGCCATACCCGCTTGTCAAAAATATGCGAAGGCACTTGCATATAACACACACAAGAGTTTCGCCGGCCTGTCGTTATGATTTTTTCGTGTCCTGTGATTACCCATCTCACGGTTAGGAGACGTGGCCATGAGTGTGATTTACCGCGGTCCTACTGGGAGCCGGTGTCATTCTTAGATGGCAGTTTCTCCCAGTGGGACCCTACGGTAGTTGTTTAACCCTATTTTTTAATTATATATATATACACACACACAGGATGTCCCAGACTCAAGTCTCCGGACTTATATAGCTGTGTAAATATTAAGAAAATAAATCGAAAATTTGTTCTCCAAAAATCAGTTGAGGTTTTAGTTTTCGAGATATAAAATATTTAGGCTGGACCAATCAGAAGCGTGGTATAAACAGACGTGCGTACGCAAGCGTGCATCTGATGCAGTGTTAGTGAAGAGAGCGCGTAGGTGAGGTAGCGACGGGAGAACAGCGGTCACTACATTACGTTAGACTCCCGCTCACGCATACACGACTGTTTATATCGCGCTCGTAATTGGTCAATGCGATGGACCGGAAAAATCTCAATACTTTTGATGGACGGATCGTCTAAGGGACGACCTGCTGGAGTGCTACGATACCAGTATGGCCTCTGAACGAGAAGGTCACATAGCGCGACCGCATACTCTGTGGTGCGAGAAAAGCATTTTTTGCATCGAAGTCTGCAAACCCGTGCCGAGGAATTCTGGAAAAAGGGCTTATATTACTGGACTATCTACTCAACCGCAGCCAGAGCACGCTAGCCACAGAGAAAGAGAGGCGAAACTGTAAATAACCACAAACAGGCATCCAATAGTATTAATTGTAATGTGTATAATGCAGCAAAAACTTCGGCAAATGCAAACCGTAAAACAAAATCAACAGCTGACCATGAAACCAAAAAGCGAATGCATCAACTCAACACCAAGATAGGCTGGCCAAGACAGTATGCGTCCCGCATTCAGTTTGTGATTGACTGCATAACATCTGTCAGGAATTTCACTGCCAGGGTCCAACAGTTCGCGTGCGAACTGCGGTTCATAAATCACACACTCAACAAGTTAAAGCTGCTAAGCAACATGCAGCATATTGTAGACAGAATACGGATACTATCTGATGCTAGGAGAAGTCTAGGGCGAAGAGAGTGGTGGGTCAGGAAGAATGAACAGTTTTTCTCCGACCTTTGATATCGGCTCTTCCGAGACGCTCCAGTTACTGTCAACCAGCCGCCCTAACCAGATGAGGTCAAGGCATTTTGAAGAGAAGTCTACGAAGTCCAGCATCCACTAGAAAAAAACTTGAAGAACATAAATAGCTTCAAGGAGCTGTGCAGTGTTTTCTTAACACCTGAGAAGGATTGACCACCTATCATTAGCGAGGAGGTGAATAATGTATTCAAAGACCTGAAGAACTTTTCTGCGCCGGGACCAGATGGGATCAATTTTTTTTAGTGGAAGAAGTTTTCTTCAACCCACCAGCATCTGGCCCGCATTTTCCCTCTATATCAAAAGTTGGAAGAGCCTATTCTGGAGTAGTTGGAAGAAGGACGCACAGTGCTCCTCCCGAAGATAGGAAACTTGTTTGAACCAAAGAATTACAAACCAATAACTTGTCTGAATACGTTGTATAAGATCTCGACATCTATCCTTAGTAATAGAATTGTTCATATAATTGGACCTATGTCGCAAAACATGTATGAACAACGCGGTTTGAAGAAAGTCGTAGCAGGATATCGGAAGAACCTGCTCATCGGTAGATGTATCTGCAAAGACGCAGCGTCATACCAGCGCTACGTATCGATGGCTGGATTGACTACCGAAAAGCTTTCGATTAAACCTTTCGTAGACTTAACATCCTTCTATTGGAAAGCTTGAAGTTTCATCCACACATCGTGAGGTGCATAAAGAGATTGATGCTGCTTTGGAAAAGTGAATTCACTATCTCATGCGAAAAACATCGTGTAACAACTAACAACGTCACCTTTCAGAGATGTGTCTTTTAGGGCGACACCATGAGCCTTTTTCTCCTTTACCCTAGATTAATGCCAATATCTCTCGCACTTCGCTATCTCCAAGGGTACGTCTACGGCAAAACTCGAATTCGAAAGCATAAGGTCTCTCATGTATTTTACATGGATGATTTCAAAATCTATGCTGAAAATGAAGAGCAACTTAATCTAGCTCTAGAGATTGTCAAATAGTACACTCAGGATAGTGGAATTGACTCTGGGTTAGAAAAATGCGCTAAGGTTAATTTTAAGCGACGTAAACCTGATGGCATCCCCGACGACCATAATTTCGTCGACAGCCGCGCTATACGACACCTTAGAGCTAAAGAGGCAATCTACAATAAACATGCTTGCTGTCCCGGTAGTACTCTATTCATTTGGAGTGTTTGCATGGACGAAGGACGAGCTCAGATCCCTTGATATCGGGTCACGAAAAGTTATGCACGTGAACAAAAGCATGCACCTTAAGTCATCTGTTCCGCGACTTTACATATCACATTGTCAAGGGGGTCGCAGAATACTCAATCTTGACTGTCTTCACAAGAGGATCATTCTGACTACAGCACGTATAGTCTCAAATGGATGAGACCTTCTCTTTAAAATGGTCAGGAAACATGAAGAATTTGGCCAAGGAGCGTTTCTGTACAAAGCAGTGGGGGAGGATGCTGAAATTCTCGGCCTTAGCGTTAGTGAAATGCACGGCATCTTGCACAGAAATGTGAAGGATCAGTCGATTTCGTTTGAGCTAACGTTTGATTTCATCAAATCACCCGGATTACAGTCGGGCACGGAGGGTTTCACTTTAACGTGTCAAGACGATGTCATTTCAACCTGGGACGTCCTAGCGACGACTATCTACCGTGCCTACTTGGCACACGAAAAAAAAATTAGGACAGCTGTTGCGTTTGATGTAGTAGGGCAACACAACCACGATTTTAACGCGACAGCGGCGCTATTTCGCGTGAAGCAGCGGCCTTAAAATGTGGTGCACCTCTGCTCTCTTATGTTTGGGAACACTGCTGTCCCTAAGACTCAATTAGAAGAATTCTGAAAATATTCATAAGCAAACCCTGCAGATTGGAACGAATCATGAGTTTAGTGTCTCTATTAAATTTTTTTTTGAATTAAGATCGAAAAGAAATATATTTCATCATGAATAATATAATGCAAAATGAGCATGAGAAAGATTCACAATTGAATAAAACAGAATTCCAAATTATCTCACTTTTCGGCTCATTAGAGACAAAAATAGCCAAATGAAAAAACCAATCTCTCACTTTTTCCTCTACTTTTTATTCAACATTTTTGAAAGAAGAATTCATTGAATATTAGCAATGTCAGAAATACATTAAATTTGTTATTGTTTATTTTTCTCATTGGAAAATGTAATAATACAAATGGATTGGTTCATAATCAACCATAAACATTAGATCTGGGCACTATGATCTATTTTCCTTAATATTGATAATTTACATATTTTCAGGCTTTAACAACAACATTTTTTTTACTTTTATGCATAACATATGTTATAATATCTTTATACCAAATGTCTTTCCGGTACTTATTGAAAAATAAGGTTGCCATAAAGGATGTACATAATTTTTGAATTTAAAAAATCACCCACATGCTTATCAAAAATAAGTTGTATGCCCTCGTTGCCTATAACCAAGGTAGTCTGAGGAAGATGCCATATATAAAATATGTGCATAATTGTTTTATGTACCCACAAGTACCTTTGTAATAATGTTATGCTGAATTTGTTTATGAATTTGTTTCTTATTGTGGCTTTTTATTTTCAGATTATTTTTGATATCTTGTTTTTTGTTTAAAAAATCTGGCTATCCTTTAAAAGTTTTCGTTTCAGAAAAGAAAGTTAGTTGGCCTTGTGACTTTGAATACATCACTACGTAATTTTGATCGTAAATTTTTCATTTTATAAAAAAAGTTTTTTATTTTTAATATATATATATCTAAATAAAATTTCCTCAATTTTCCTAGACTGTGTTTGTGACTTTCAACAGTAGTGTCGTGATGTACCGTGTGAAACATTGGATTAAAAGACATGCATGTATCCAATATCCATACACCTGAAATTAATGATTGACATATTAATGATTACCAAATGCAAAATTATATATAGTAATATCTAAAAGGGAAAGTATACATATGTATGTGTATATATTTTTATGTGTATTTTTGTATGTATATGTCTCTTTTTAATTGCATATATTATGTTTTGATTATTTAACTTGCATGAGAATTTTTTTAATTATAATTTGTAGTTTGCCTATAAATGATCGCTAATGAGGGGGTCTGAATTGGCCCCGAAACATGTTGATTATCTGGTAGTATAAAAAAGGCGGATAAAGGAAAAAGTAAAGGTTGTTTTTTGGTTGACTTTTTCTCTTTTTCTCCCTCGTTTTTTATTTGGTTATTTTTGTCTCTAATGAGCCGAAAAGTGAGATAGTTTAAAATTCTGTTTGTTCAATTGTGAATCTTTTTCATGCTCATTTCGCATAAAATTATTCATGACAAAATAGATTTCTTTCCGATCTTCATTTTAAAATTTGAAATTGGGATTTCTTAGCAATCCTGATATTATGTGAATTACAAGGACGTAACGTTTCTACGAGTTTGATTTAAAAGTTGAGTTTTACTATTGATGCATGACATGTGGATTTGAAGCTGCATTTACAGTTTACACTACATTAGTTCTTGTGTCAATAACACTTTATCCCCAGGATTCTCAATGTCTTTATGGAATATCCCTTGGGGAAATAACGTGGATTTCCATGGCTGCTATTAGCATACATAACGCTGTAAGGACATTGAGGTTCCGCATGAAACTTGGAATTCCCATTGGTAATAAAGAATTATTCATTTCCGCCAGCACACACAAAAATGGAAAAAAATCCTCTAGTTGTACTATTCTCAAGACAAAAGAGATATTATTTTACATTATGTACGTCAAGCTCATCCTTCGAGATAAAAGAAATTTTCACAATTCAGATACAAAATGGGTTTTTGTTCACAATTGATCATTATTTATTGCATAGAGAAAACAAATTTTAATCAATTATATATTTTCTCTCTATGACCTCTTGCAATTTTTTACCAATTTTATTGTACCATGGTCGTTTTTTTTACACTCTCATCGGAGAAGGTTTTTCCATTTAGGGAAAAAAGGTACCCAAAAAAATTTGTAAAGCCTTGGCTATGCTGTTTTTTTAATTATTTTTTTTTATTTATTAATAAAGATTTGTAAATCTTCTGCACCATAAATTTCGTATATCGAAATTTCCAAATGATGAAGTAAGTTATAAATAAGTTTCTAAACATTAATAATAGAAGAGAGCATTTAAATTGTAAATGATTGTTTCATACTGGGAAGTAATTCTGTTCTTAAGATTTTGTCACCACGCTAATATTTCTAAACTTTTGTGCATTTTCAAAGAGATAAGAAAAATTATATGGTAGAAAAAACTTATTTTGAAGAACTGGAAAAAAAATTTAGAAGCTTTTTAATAATTTTGAAAGATGTCGAGATTACATTTTTTTAACGACTTCTGAAAAAATTTTAAATCATTTAGGTTTGATTTTAAAAGAATAATTTGAAGTTCTAAAGATTTTAAAATGTGTGGAACAAAATATAGGAGAGTCCAGAACAATTCTTTTAAATTTTCAGGATTTAAAAAAATTTTAGGTAAACTCAATTTTTGCAGTGCTTCAAGAAAATGAAAAAAATATTCTGAGATTCATGGGAAAATTTCAAGTGATTTTTTTTTCTATTGAATTCTTAGAGCAAATTGAGAAAGACTACAAAGCATTTTTAATCATTTCCTAAAATTTTAAAAAAGCGTGTAAAAGATTTTGAAGCAAAATTTTTCCATAAAACATCATTTTAGAACAATTTGGAGTAAGTTTAAGAGATACTTAGAAGTTTTGATTTCATTCGAAAACAATACAAGCTTATAAGATATTTTAGTAATTTTGTAAGTTTTCAAAAAAAAAGGAAAAAAATTCTTGACGTTCCTAGAAAAAATGACAATGTTTTTCATTTCGAAAAATTAATTTTTAGAAAATATTAAAAAAGATTTCAAAACATTTCAAATTATTTCTAAAATTGTCGAAGAAGAATCTTCATGATTTGAAGACAATTTTTTTAATTTTGTATAATCAAAACAAAATTTCACAGAAAATGTTAATGATATAAAAATATTAGAAGGTTAAATAACTTTGAAAAAAAAAAAAAAGAATTTTCTGAAGATTTAGGGGACAATTTTTTATGATCTTTTATTACATTACAGTACCACGCTTTCATTCCCACTCAAGATGGAAAACTTCAACTCAAGAAGTTTTCGTCCTCTGAGAAATGCGACATCTTCTCGAAGGGCAAACAACAGAAACCGCGAAAGAGGCCTGCAAAGAAAACAACTGTTGAAACTATCGCCAAAAAATTGAGCAGAAAGACACATAATATTACCATATAATATTACTTTACTTAAAAAACTGGCAGTAAACCGATGTACAAAGATCCTTGGCGTGAGCACACTGGGGGATATCGCGCGCCACCCGCCCTATCGTGGCATCTTGTTTACGTATCCGTCTATTACTCAAAGATATATTAATTTACCACTCTGAAAATTAGGCGCCTTATAGGAAAAAATCTTAGCTTTCTTTTAAAACTATTTTGAAGAAAAAAAAAGGTTTGAAATTTGAAAAAAAGTAAAATTCATCTTTGATTTTCAAAAATTGGGGTCAAATTTCGACTTTTTTTGAAAATCGCTATGATCACCAGAAAGTTTGTGAAAAAATCTATCAAAAAAATTTTCAGTCAAATTTTATTTGAGGCAATAGGAAACAAGTTACAAATGTTTGAAAGTAAGGCTTTTCTTCAAAATCCCAAAAATTGAACCCCCTCTACTTTGATAAATAATTATCAAAATGAATTAATTTTTGGTGCTAGAAGTACTATATAATATTACTACAATTGGGCCAATTTTTAGTCCAATCGGACAACTTTCATTTTGGAGGTGGGTACACTTGAGAAATTATGCCCCTTATGTGAGATCTCGTGGCTAAAACTTTTTAGTTAATAAAAGTATTATTAATAACCTAAAGTAATTAATGTCGACTACAGAAGTTTCCTTCATCTCTGGATATTAAAGCTTGAAAATAATTAGCATCTTAAAGAGTGGAAAGATACAGGACGGTGATTTGGAGATGACAATTGTGATTTCGTTGTGCACGAATGCGAGAAGTTGAGGCAGAGGATCCGACAGTTATGCTAATCCAACCTTATTATTAAGGACTCGACCAGAGTGGAGATCGTTGTACGAAACGTTAGCTAACCCTTCGTTAAGACCTTCGATCTACCCCTTCTCAGGACCGACTTTCATCCCTTCCTTATTCTGTTCCAACTTACCCTTACCTTACCCCTTACCCTCTTGCAAAGTAAACGAGATTTCTCATAATCCCTCGCTACTTTTGGGGACTTTCGAGAATCGTCTCTGGGAAAATGTGCACAGCTTGTCCGGATTACTGGATGGATCTTCTCTCATTTTAAAATCAATATTTTCATTCTTAGAACATTACTGCACTCTAACCAAAAACATTTGGATTCAAAAAATTCAGCCAGGTAAAAAGTTATCAGCATAACCAACAGTTCGTGAAATCAAAGTTTGACCAGCAATTCTCAAAATATTGAAATATTTGATCAATGTCAGTAAAAATCATTAAATTTATCCGTTATGTCCTAAAATGCCAGAATTTTTGTTTTAAAGAAAAAAGAAAAGTTTGGGATTCCTTTGAAACTATAAAAGTCAAGTAAGAATTTCCTCGAATTATGAAAGGAAAACAATTTCAGATCACTATAAATTAATATTATTATAAAATTCAGTGGAAATCATCAAAATTATCCCTGGAACCTGTCAAAAAGTTTCAAAATGCCAGGATTTTTAAAAGAGAAAGAAAAGTTTGGAACTTCCTTTCAAACCATCAAAATTAATTGAGAATTACCTTGAATTCAAAAAAAAAAACAATTTTAGATCACTGGAAATTAATATTATTATAAAATTCAGAAAAAATCATAAAATTTACCCCTGGAACCCGCTAAGAAGTCCCAAAAGTGCCAGGATTATTCAAGGAGAAAAGAAAAGTTGTGAACTTCCTTTAAAACGATTTAAATTAATTCAGAATTTCCTCGAATTGAAAAAAAAAAACAATTTCAGATCATTATAAATTGATATTATCATAAAATTTAGTGTAAATCATCAGAATCATCGCCTGGATACTGTCAAAAACTCCCAAAATGCTAGGTCTTTTAAAAGAGAAAAGAAAAGTTTTAAACTTCCTTTCAAACCAATAAAATCAATCGAGGATTCCCTCGAATTCAAGAAGGAAAACAACTTCAGATCACTAGAAATTAATATAGTATGAAATTCAGTGAAAATCATTAAATTCATCCCTGGAAACTATCAAAAAGTCCCAAAATGCCTGCCTTTTCAAAATGTAAGAGAAAAGTCTCAAACTTCCTTTTAAACCAATAAAATCAATCGAGGATTCCCTCGAATTCAAAAAGGAAAACAACTTCAGATCACTAGAAATTATTATTGTATGAAATTCAGTGGAAATCATTAAATTTATCCCTGGAAATTGACAAAAAGTCCCAAAATGCCAGCATTTTTAAAAGAGAAGAGAAAAGTTTTGAACTTTCTTTCAAACCATTAAAATCAATCTAGAATTCCCTCGAATTAAAAAAAGCAAAACAATTTCACATATCTATAAATTAATATTATCATGAAATTCAGTGGAAGTCATCAAAATTATCCCTGGAACCAGTCAAAAAGTCCCAAAATGCCAGAATTTTCAAAAGAAATGAAAAGTTTTGAACTTCATCTCAAACCATTTAAATCAATCGAGAATTTCCTCGAAATCCAAAAAAAAAAAAACAATTTCAGATCACTAGAAATTAACATTATTATAAAATTTAGAGGAAATCAATAAATCTATCCCTGGAACCCGTCAAAAAGTCCCAAAAATGCCAAGATTTTTCAAAGAGAAAAGAAGAGTTTTAAACTCCCTTCAAAACCATTAAAATTAATCCAGAATTCCCTCATATAAAAAAAAAACAATTTCAGATCCCTATTAATTAAAATTATATAAAATTCAGTCTAAATTATCAAGATTATCCCCTGGATCCTGTCAAAAACTCCCGAAATGCGAGCATTTTTAAGAGAAAACAAAAGTTTTCAACTTCCTTTCGAACCATTAAAATCAATCGAGAATCCCCTGGAATTCAAAGAGAAAAACAATTTCAGATCACTATAAATTAATATGATTATAAAATTTGGTGAAAATCATTAAATCTATCCCTAAGTCCTGTCAAAAAGTCCCAAAAATGCCAGGATTTTTCAAAGAGAAAAGAAAAGTTTTAAGCTTCCTTTCAAATCATTAAAATCAATCGAGAATTCCTTTGAATTCGAAAAGAAAAACAATTTCCGATCACTAGAAATTATTATTATTATAAAATTCAGTAAAAATAAATTTATCCCTGGAAACCGTCAAAAAAATTGAACTGTTTGGTTGAAAATTCCAGTATTTTATTAAAAATTCGTCTTTTTTATTAAAAAAAAGCTATTATTTTTGGTTGAAAATTAAAATACTTCGTTAAAAATTTTTTTTTTTTAAATTAATTTTTATAATGGAAAATGAACTAATTCGTTTTTGGTTGTAAATTTATCTTTTTCAGTTAAAAATTAAACTATTTGTTTCAAAATTCATGTATTTCGTTGAAAATTTCTCTTTTTGGTAGCAAATTAATCTCCTTGGTTTAAAATAAATCTCTTTGGTTAAAAATTCATTTCTTTGGAGGATAATTTAACTTTTTTGTTAAAAATTCGTTTTATGAAATTATTTTTTAATTAAAAAATTGAACTATACCATTTTTGGTTGAAAATTCATCTATTTTAGTTGAAAATTTAACTATTTAGTTGGAAATTATTATTTTTGTTAAAATTATTGTAAAATTAATAAATATTCTTTTAGAGTGAGAGGTAAATCAATTATTTGATATTACCCTTTAGAAATAAATTATCGATTTTAAATTCAAATGAAGGAATACATTTTTTCAAAAATGTTAATTTTAAATAATTGTTAATATTTCTGCGTACTTTATAATTGTTATAAATAATACAAAAATCCATTATTGAATTTTTTTAAATATTAAGTTCAAGAACCTTTTGAAACAATAATAATTAATTAATAACTTCGAATTGAAAGTGTTTGAAATTTTCTTTAAATATATTTAAATTATTCAAATTTAGCGTTAAAATTTAAAAAAAAATTTTGAATTGAAGAATCCTGAAATTGAATGATTTCAGATTAAAATTTCAAAAATTTAACAATATCAATGCAATAGAAATTGAATATTTTCAGATAAGAATTTTGGAAATGAATGAAATAGTATTATTTCTACTTAAAAGCGTTTAAAATTAAATAATTTAACAAAAAAATGTTGTATACCCAAAGGCCTTAAAATTTAAATCCAAATCGTTTAAAAACTTAAAAAATTGCATTTGTTAATTATATATTTTGAAATTATTGAGTCATTTAAATTTTAATTGCAAAATTAAAACTTATCAAAGGGCAAAATTGAAAATTCAGCGTTTGACAAGAAAATTCAGAACTCTAAAATTGTAACCATTTAAATTTAAAGAAATTATTAAATTTAATTTTAATCCATGTTGATTTTTAACAATACAATTTTTAGCTTTTTAATTTCAAATCGTTTATTTTTGAACATTCATTTCGAAATATTCTTCATTTTTGAAATTGTCCAATCAAATATTTTCAATTTTAAATAATTAATTTTTTTTAAATCTTCAACTAAAAATAGAAAAATTTCAAGATAATATTGAATATGACAAATTTTTAAAAAGAATAAAAACAATATTGCTGGATGAGATTCCAATGTCAAAATCAAATAAGTTTGAAATTTTCCATTTTTTTTTAACATTTTCAAATAATAAGTCATTCAATTTTCAAATACTAGATTTGAAATCTTTTCATTTACGAGGTTTGAATTTCAGTAATTATTTATTTAAATTTCTCATTGTATTGAACTAAACAATTCATAATATTTAAATCTACAATTAATAATTTAAAAACTGTCTATCAAGGCACTCAATATGAAATGTTGAAATTTAAAAATTGGTAATCTCCAAAAATTTAAAAATTTTAAAAATTATATTTTCTAGTTGAATTTTTTGAAGAAAAAAACTTTACTTTTAAGGATTCAAAAATTAAACTGTTTTATAGTGTTTTTGAAATTGAAGAAATTTTAAAAATAATAAAAATGTTAAATAAGTATCATATCAGAAACATGGAGCTTCAATATAGACAGAATGAATAAATAAATTTGTAGATTATCTACAAATTATTGTTGTATTTTTTTTTATTATCTGTTGTAAACAATTGATTTGAATATTTAATCATTTCAAATAAACGCGCGCTTGAGAGTCAATGAGACGTCCGGTGAGACGCAGGCGCACTACAGTTAGCGAGCTGTCAGCCGGTATTGAACATAACCTCAAACTCAAGTGACGTGTCCGTTTCTTGTATTTTCTACAAATTTTGAGAGAAATAATAGGAAAAAATGGATATTTTATACAAAATACCGTTCTTCGTTTTAGAAGTTCCGAACCTAAAGTTAAAAAAACCCTCATGGTTTCATCAACCGAGTGCAATGGTTGTTTTTTCATTCGTGCTCCTTTCCTACTTTTTTGTTGTTGGAGGTTGATAGACTTCGTATTATTGCTCCTCAATTTTCGATTTTTTATCTAGAATGTTGAATTAATTTTTTTTTAAATCTTTAAATTTTTTTCTAGGAATTATTTATGATGTAATTCTCGAACCTCCAAGTGTTGGCTCCACTACTGATGAACATGGACATAGTCGTCCTGTAAGTTTTTGAAATTTCATTGCTTTAATTATTTTTGTTAATCAGGGTGATCCATTTCCCTGATTGTTATGCATTTTTTCAGTTTAAATTTCCAACCACAGAAATTAATGTTCAACCAAAAAAATCAATTTCCAAAGAATAAGACTTATTTGCCACTAAAAAAGATCAACTTTTAACAAAAACCAGGAATTTTTAACTAAAGTGAGGAATCTTGAACCAAAAAATTGAATTTTTAACCATAAAGATTAATTTTCTACCAAAAGAAAAACGAGTTTTTAAGAAAATAGTTTTCTGATAGTTACATTTTTCACTAAAGAAATTAAATTTGAGCTACAATAAGTTAATTTTGTACCAAAAAAGATTAATTTTCTACTAAAACAGATAAATTTTTAACCTAAAATTGAGGAGTTATATTCACAGGTAAGAAAATTAATTTTTACCTATAAAAAACAAATTTTTAACTATAATGATGAATATGTAAGTTTTACAATAAAAAAGATAAATGTTCAACCTAAAATAGTATAGTTATATTTTCAGTTAAAAATCTGTTATAAAAACTATGAATTTTCAACGAAATACATGCATTTTCCATTAAAAAAGATCAATTTTCAACCAAGAAAATTGTTTTTTACCAAAAAGATGAATTTTCAACGAAAACAAAAATTTCAACCGAAAACCCAAAGAAATTAATTTGAACCTCAAAAATTAATTTTCCACCAAGAGGATTAATTCTGTACAGAAAAATTTTTTTTCAAACAAAATCCATGAATTTTCTACAAAACAGTTCAATTTTGACCAAAGAAATGAATTATCAACAAAAAAAATAAAAGAATTTTGAACAAAATAGATGTATTTTTCAAAGAAATTAATTTTAAACAGTTAATCAATCCAGTGCTGGCTAGCTAGCTCGATAGAGTGGCGAAGGTTAGGAATAACGCAGAGGGTGAGGTTGTAATAAAATTTAGACATTCTTTGATTCACTCAGATATAATTAACTCAAGGTTTAGTCATCGGAACAAACGAAAAATTATAAAGAGCGGGCCTTCGCCCCTCTCAAACGGTTGCTACTGACACGAAATACCGACATTTTCCAACGGGTGAACAGTATACCACCATTTTGACACCGCACAACTTTCTTTTTATAGAGTGGTCCGAGTAACCACTTGACAGTTTATTAGGTTACAATTTCTGATCTTCCGATTTATACCGCACTAGCGATGTCCATGCTGACCCATAAAATACATTAAAATTCTAATCTTACATTCACTGACGAAAGTCAACAAGTATGACCTTGCCCGAGATCAGCAACTAACAAATTTCAACAGTATGCTTACCAGTTCGGCATGCGACGTGGTTCCTTATTCGCTTTCGTAATCCTTTTTAATTAAATAGCTTTGAGCTGACACGTGCACTTTTTCGGAGTTTAGAATAACGAATGAGTTCAGAGTGACGTCTCCGTCCTTCGTTCGGCTCTCAGCAGCGTGGCGGCGCGCAATCGGTTTCAGAGCTTCGTCGCACGGACGTCATCGTCTGCTACTTGATAACTTCACAAAGCGTTTGTCGACTCCTGCAACCTGTAGGTCCCCCGCAGCATCATGATCGTGGTTTCCTAGCAGTCCTGTACGAGCGGGAATCACATCCACTGCGCATGTGCTAGAAAACCTCCTCTTCTCAGTCTCTGGCGAAGTCCTACGTCCACTGCAGCCAACCCCATAGAGTTTGACAGTTATTGTTGTTTTGGGTGGCTTATCTACCCCTTCGATTCGTTTCGACTGGATGTAAAATAAAAGGCAGTTAAAGAAATGAATTAAGACAAGTAATTAATTATTTATTAATTTTGGAATCCCGTGGTCTGGCAAGTATTGTAATTCGGGTCTGATGACGTAACCCTCCATTTTTGACGGGTGATGTGTTTTATTGCTTTTAGGTTATTTGATTTATTTGAATTCGAAATTGAATTTAGTATTTTAAATTATTATTGGGTTTGATTAAATTGAGTATAATAACGAATTCGGTTATCCTGCGCTGATGCACGCCAGAGCACTCCGGCCTGCTTTTTCTTACTTCTGCTCACGCTCTTTCTTCTCCACTCGACCCGCTTCGGAACAGGTCGGAGTGCTCTGGCGTGCACCTGTGCAGGATAGCCGAATACGCTATAAGTTAAGTAAATTGAATTACAACGAATACTACAATTTCTCTTAAATACTAGCCGCAGAACTCTTATATTCTCGGCTAGTATTATGACTGTTCGCAAACAGCCAATGTATTTGATTCGTTAGTCTAAACTCATTTCCCCAGTGAATTCTTAAAACTAAATACTTTAAATTTACATGTTTTGTGCAGGGTAACGAATTACTTCGTCACAGTACATTTAGAAATAATTTATAATATTCTCGCTCAAGACAAAATATTGTGTATAACGTTAAGGACTAATAAATTTACAAGAGTAGTCTTTTGGCAATTTGCAATGATAAATTGTTAAAACTTATAGTTTTCAAAATAAAATGAACGTCATTAATCTCCTATTACAGTTAGTTCAAAATAGCTAATGGAATAAATAATTCAAATAGTTCAGAATAAAAAGTCTTTAAATGTTAAGTGTTATACACATTTTGTTAAGGATTGATATAATGTAAAAAATTATTACATCAAACTGATTTACATAAGATGAATAACATATATTAAGTTATTTAAAAAATTAACTTATCGTCTGCTATCGGGAATAAGGTTGATTGATTTATTCTCAACAATTAGAACATAAAATTACATACAGTACGGTAAGTGTCCCAATTACTGCGGTGTCATGGTTTAACCTCACATCAATTCAATTTTTCACCTATTTTATATTGTAATAATATGGTTCTTCTGTTTTAGCCTAAAGAATAATGTATTTTGTGCAAAAAAAAAATGAAAAATACGAGAACCTAACATAACGTATTGTCATTGCAAAAAATTCAAAAAAGAAAATATTGTACGTATTACTGCGGAGTAATTTAACCACAAAATAAATACAATTTCTAAAGTGAAATAAGCTAATATATATCTGATCTATCGATTGAAAATAATTTAAATTAATTTGTGAAAGCTTTGATAATACAAACTCTAAACTATTCATCACAAAATATCGTTAACTGATTTATCCTTTTTAACTGCCTTTGAAAGCAATAAATGTTCTTTGTTTTCACATTTCAGTCAGAGCAATGCCGCTTCCTTATTTTTTAGTTCCTTTGAATCATTTTATATTTGCATAGCCTCTCTTTCTTTCGCAGTTTTTCCTTTTTCTTTTTTAAAGCCTCCATATTTGTCAGTCTTTTCTGTTGATTCTTAATTGTTTTCGTATAACAATAAATGAAATCAAAATAATGAACCAGTAATGAGCGCCTCCGTAATAAATTTATATCTATTGCTTCGGACTTGGTTTTTTTATTAATAAACCAATTTACATTTTTTTAAATGTTGATTGTATTTAAACAAGTGTTCTAATTTAAAAAAAAATTCTCCACTGCGTGCAAGGTTATGCAATAAATCTGAAGTTGATGAAAGAACAGTACTCCGGGAACTGAAATGGAAGCAAAATGGTGGATTTTTTACATTTTACGAATGTTTTTTGAAAATATGTATCAAAAATATATGATTAATTTACACATATTGTGGCATTTGCAATACATTAGAGTAAATCCTTATTGATTCACAGGAATTTTTTGGTGTCAGCAAAATTATTTGTACTCAGCTTATTCTGGTTAGGTGAAAAACGCAGTAATAGGTACTCCCGCAGTAATTGGGACACTTACCCTAACATCATTTTTCTTTTCATTTAAAAATTTTGAGTAAAATTGTTTATTTTTGTTTGAAAAATAAAATAATGGCAGGCTATGTTAATTGGGAGTAAAAAAATTTCAGGTAAAAACCTTAAAACTTGTTTCAAATAAAGTTGGTCCAGCCAAATTCCAAAAAAATCATTTTTTGTTCATCGATATATAGATCCTGCGTTTTGCAGAAACTGTTTTCATTATTTTGAAATTTATATGCTAACTTAATACCTACAACAGTCACGGACAGGAAGAAATTGGGTAATGTAAATTTAAATCTTAATTCAGTCGCGAATGCCAAATACATTTGTATCAAAATTAGAACTGCCCAATCATATTTTTTATTATTTATTATTTATTATTTATTATTTATTATTTATTATTTATTATTTATTATTTATTATTTATTATTTATCATTTATTATTTATTATTTATTATTTACTATTTATTATATTATTTATGTTTCTTTTTTTAATTTCAAAAACCCAATTTTCAGATTGTTAAAATGCTTTTTTAAATCTATTTTGATAAAAAAAAATTTTTAACTGAATTTGTCGATAATGTTTACAAAAGAATTTCGATTTTGCTCTTAAACCTTGACCTTGAGAATATAGGGAAGTGTAAGGTATTCACACCGTGATCCTTGACCTCACCCAATGGCCCCTCTATTCTCCACGAACGAGTGAAAAGGTTTTTTTGTTTCTTACCTCTCACAGCGCAAGAGGAGGGCACATCATCAGAAATTCGATTTTTTATTTGTCCTCAATTTTCTGCTTCTTTGTAATATTCTTTTATTCTGTTTGCCTCATTTTCAATAAAAAAAACGAACTTTAATTAAATTAATAAAAGAAGAATGACCTTTAATTAAATTAATAAAAGAAGAATGACCCTTAATTAAATTAACTAAAAATTATTTCAATAAATAATCTGCTATTGACATCTTATAAAATTGTCTTACTACTTGCAAGGGGTGACCACCAATTTAAATGTAAATTTCAGTTCCGCTAGCTCAGGCAGTAGCGCTTCTGGCTGGAAGGTTACGCGTTCGACTCTCGCTGCCTGCAATTTTTATTTGTCAATCATTTTCTTATTTTTTATTCATCAGCATGTTTATAAATATAATTTCCTTCAATAATCTGAAAAAATTCTGATGACAATAATTTTTTTCAATGCCTTTTTTCACGGAAAAACTGACATCTTTTACCTTTGTCACGTTATTCGCAAACAAATTTGTTTTCTACGAATATGAATATTGGTTTTTATTTTGTACAAATTATATTTAAAATCAGAAGTATGAACGAAGTTTTTTTAACGAAAAATTGTACTTTTAATTTTTAATTTAATTAATATAAAAACCCTCGTTGTTTTGTACTTCTAATTTTGAATATAATTGTTAAACATTTTAAAATGAATTATAATATTTATAAAAAAAAATTTGTTCACGAAAAACATGTTAAAGTTAAAAAAAGTCGGTTTTCCGTAAACAAGGCATTAAAAAATTATAATTTGCAGAATTGTTGAAAATTATTAAACGAAATTATATTTATGAACATTTTAATAAATGAAAAATGAAAACAAAAATCAATAAAAAATGCATTCAGCGAAAATCGAATACTGTTTCAAATTTCACAATGTTATAATTAAAAAGTTAAATATAAAAAAAATCAGTATTTCACTATTGAATATTTCAAAACTGCAAAATTTCATTTTGAAAACTTGAGAGTCACTTTTGAATTTAAATAGCATAAACCAATCGCGCGCGTCAAGCTTTTCGGTTTAAACAAAATCCTTTCTTACACAAAATAATAATTTTGAATGACTGTTTATTTTTTATGTTTTTTTATTTATTCGTTGTTGAGCTTATATCAATATAATTCACTTAAAATTCTTGAGAAAATTCAAAAAGAATTTTGAAGATTTCATATATGTACAATCAAAATTTCAACAAAAAAGTTCATTTTCAAATCATATAGTTGAATTTTGAAACAAAAAAGATGAATTCTCAGTAAAAAATGTAGTACATCATTGAAATATTTAAAAATTGAAATATTTTTAAATCTTTTAGAACCTTTTTAAATATTTGAAAGATTTACAAAAATTTCGAAATCTTTTGAATAGAACAATTTTAATCTGTGTGAAATCTTTGTGGAATCCTAGAAATCTCTGCGAATTTTTTTTTCATTTTTTGGAATCTTTTCAAATCTTTTAAAACTTTTTTATAATCTGAAATTAAAAAAAAATTAGTCTGTTTAAAATCTTAATGAAATTATTAAAATCTTTGTGAAATCTTTGGAACGTTTTCAAATATTTCGATTAAAAAAATTATATTGGAATCTGAAATCATTGGAATTTTTTAAACCTTTTGAAATATTTGAAATTTTTTGAAATCTTTGTGAAATCTTTGAAACCTTCGAGAAATCTATTTAAATAATCTTTTGAAATCTCACGAAATGTTTGTAAATCTTTGAGAAATCTTTGAAATCTTCTGGCATCTTTTTAAATATTTTAATTTTTTTTTTAATTTTTTCAACTCTAAAATTAAAAAGAAAACTTAATCTTTGTGAAATCCTTAAAATCTTTACAAAATTGATTGAAAAACTTTTGAAAATTGAAATTTACAAAATATTTTTGAAATATTTCAAATCTTGGAAATCTTTTGGAATCTTTGAAATCTTTGTAATCTGTGAAACTTGTTGAAACTTTTTGAAATTTATTGAAAGTTTGGAAATCTTTGAGAAATCTATTGAAATAATCGTTTGAAATCTTATGAAATATTTGTGAAATCTTTGTGAAATCTTTGCGAAATCTTTGAAACCCTTGGAATCTTTGAAATCTTGGTAAAAACGTTGAAATCTTTGGAATCTTCTGGAATCATGTTAAATATTTATTTCTTGAATTTTAAAATTGAAAAAAAAATTAATCTTAGTGAAATCCTTGAAATCTTTGCTAAATATGTGTGAAATCTTTCCAATATTTCTGTAATATTTCAAATATTTGTAATATGTAAAACCTTTTAAAATCTTTGAAATTTTTTAAATCTTTGAGAAATCTTTTGAAATAATCTTTTCAAATCTAATGAAATCTTTGTGAAATATTTGCGAAATTTTTTAAATCCTTTGGAACCTTTTTAAATATTTTAATTTTTTTTTTAATTTTCTCAACTCCGAAATTTAAAAAAAAAATTAATCTTTTTTTGAAATCCTTGAAATCTTTATGAAATCGATTGAAAACCTTTAAAATCTGTGTGAAATTTGTAAAATATTTCTGACATCTTTTGGAATCTTTGAAATCTTTGAAATCTTTTCGAATCTTTGAAATCTTTTAATCTGGAAAACCTTTTGAAACATTAGAAATTTTTTGAAAGTTTTGAAATTTTTGAAATCTTTGAGAAATCTGTTGAAATAATTTTTTGAAATCTTATGAATACTTTGTGAAATCTTTTGGAATTTGAAAAAAATTTTAATCTGAAATAAAAAAAAAAATCTTTGTGAAATCTTTGCTAAATCTTTAAAACCTTTGGAATCTTTGAAACCTTGGTAAAAACTTTAAAATCTTCTGGAATCATTTTAAATATTTTAATTTATTTTAAATTTTTTGAACTCTGAAATGTGGAACGCCAACAATCTTTCCTTTCTTCAGATGAATTTTGGCACATTTATCCAATCCGAAGTCCATCCCAATCTCTCTCTCTCTCTCTCTCTCTCTCTCTCTCTCTCTCTCTATATATATATATATGTCCCTTGAGTCAGAAAAAACGGATTGATCAGATTAGATTGTGCTTTGGCACACTTTTTGAAGGCGTAAAAAGAAGGAAGAATTTCGTTGACCAGCTATATTGGATCAAAATTCAAAGAGTGAGCACATTTTGAAAATTTTTGAGACCACTTTGTTTCAAATTTGTAAATTCTATGTGCGGTTATTAGTAGTACTCCAAAATACAAGCAATTTATCCTTTTAGAATTTCTCGATAAAATGAAAATGATCAGAGTTATAGCAATATCAAAATCCCAAAAACTAAACGAAAATTAAGATTTTAAGCTGAACAACGCTTGATATGAAAAAAAGTCCCAATAAGAAAAACGTTTTTTTTCAGAGCTCTACAAGATTATCATAACAACTTTTCAAATTTTTTTGAAAAACCAAAAATTCAAATTTTGATCCCACAAAAAATAATAAAAATTAAAAATTTCATTTTACGGTCAAACTATGCAAGATACAAAAGAGATGGAGATAGTAAAATCGTGCACCCAAAAAAGATCTACAAATTTCTCATCAATCACTTTTTGATAGTACGCGAAGTTTTTGTTTTATTCGTGAAAAACAACATTAAAAATAAAAAAATTAAATTTTTTAAAAATGACACAAGAGACGGAAAAAAATTAAAAGGCAAAAGTTGTTCAACCAAAACAGATCTACAAATTTTTCATAAACTCTTCCTTTACAAATATATCAAAAATTAAAAATTGACTTTTTGGTAAAACGACACAAGCTGCAATAACTTTTTCTTTATCAACATTTTCCGTCAAAATTATATTCACAAGTTTTCTCAGAACCACTTTACACTAGTATGCGTATTTTCAGTTCAAATCATGAAAAAATAACGTTGAAAATAAGCAAATTAAATTTATGGAGAAACGACACAAGTTGCAATAAAATGTATAATAACAACATTTTTTGTATAGGATGCACACTTTTTTATAATTATAAAAACAAGACAATGAAAATACTTATGTTTCAACATCAATTTCATATTTTTTATTAAAAGATCCAATTATTTGGTTTGAAGTTTCAATTATTTTGTTGAAATTTTATCTTTTTGGGAGAAAGTTAATCTTTTTGGTTGGAAATTCATCTTTTGGGTTCAAAATTGAACTATTTCAGTAGAAAATCAAACTATTCGGTTGAAAGTCAAACTTAAAAAAAAATTGAACTATTTGGTAAAAAATTAACTTGTTTGTTTAAATGCATCTTTCTGGTTGATGATTCAACTATTTGATTAAAAACTCGTCTTTTATTATTAAATTTAAGTGTTAGAACATTCTTTTCTGTTCTTGAAAATGTAAGTATTCCGGTTTTGGCTGCAAACTTATCTTTTTTAGTTGAAAATTTAACTATTTGATTGAAAATTCACCTTTCTTGATTCAAAAATTACCTTTGTTGTTGAAGATTCATATTTTGGGTATAAAAGTCCACTGTTTTTTAAGCATTCCACTTTTTAGCTTGAAAACTTAACTCTTTGGTTGAAAATTAATTTTTTTTAGAAATTACGTCTTTTTTGTTTAAAAATTAAATTCTTTTCGTAAAGATTTCGTCTTTTTTGATAAAGAATGCAACTATTTGGTCTGAAGATTCTTGCATTTTGTTGAAATTTCATATTTTTTGATAGAAAGTTAATCTTCTCGGTTTAAAATTCTTTTATACTGGTAAAAAATTCAACTCTTTTGTTGAAAATTAAATTTTTTGAAAATTTAACTATGTGGTGGAATATAAAATTCTTTGTTGAAAATTCATCTTTTTGGTTGAGGATTCAACTATTTTGACAAAAGTCGTCTTTCTGAATTTAATTTAACTAATAGAGAATTGAATTATTTTATTAAAACTTTCAACTTTTCTGTTAAGTCTTCTTTGTTTGATTGAAAATTATACTCACGAAAACAATTCACTAGGAATGCGCAGAAACGCAGCATAAAAGTAAAATCCGTGTTTAGCCAACGGCTACGTTATCTTCGGGTTAGGGGGGGGGGGTAAACGAGGGGAGGGGGATAGAAATAGCCCAAAAATTGTAACGTAGTTTATCGAATTATTAATTGTTCTTCAAGTATATTATTCTTATCATAATTTATGGAAAAAGAGTGTACTTTAAAAATCAATTTTCCTCCCAGGAAGAACTGTAAAATAAATGAGTCGATCAGAATAAATTTCAATACATCACGAGAAAGAAGAGCCACCGTACGCGTACACTGTTCACTATTCACCATTCAACGGAATACTCTCAATTCCAATTGAATCTGAAACCGATCGACTACATTTTAAATGCAAACACGCCCCCTAATTTATCAATGTGAGATAAAATGAAAACATCTGATGGAAACCAGAATATTTGGCTGTACATTTCGACAATTTAAATAAAATTTATTAATAAATATTATTCAATTTTTTTTATGAAAAATGTTCCTTAGCACTGTGCTAGTTTCTTAAATAATCTGCACCGGGCCCCAAAAATCTTGAAAACAAAAATACAATATTCAGAATATTTTTTTGACAAATATCAAACGCTATTCTGGGGAAATGTGACAAACTAAATGTTAGGACTTCCATACTGAATAGCCTTATTGTTGATTAATTTAAATTGAGCATAGTATAAAGAATTCACAAAATTAGTTTAAAATTCATTTTGTCATTTATTTGTATTTTTTGTGTGTTTTTAAAGTTGAAGTAAAGATGTATTTCTGGGAATAAATTCATAAGACTTTGAATAACTGTGCGAATACGCAGAGAAGCTACTTAACCTCTTTCACCCGCAACCAAGAAAAGACTTCTGTATTTATTTAAGCCGGTGAAGAGTAAGAAGCGCAAGAGAATTTCTACTGAAATGCATTACTTAAATTTCCGAGCCACTTGACGTTATTAAAATAGAAGCAGAGAGATATATTAGAATACTTAAATGCTGTGCATATTAATAAGTGAAGTTACATTGCTTTACTAAAAGTCGTAAACTAATTTCTATTTATTATTATTATCATACCATTAAGCCTTTTCCCTTTCGGGGTAGGTGTGAATTGCTCGGTTGGAAAGTAGTGATTGATTGATCTAGAATTCTCGTGTTATTTATTTAAATAACACGTTCATTCCGCAACACTGCTCCGACCCAGGTTGCTGAGTTCCTTGCCGTTTGCACGACCGACGAGCGTCTAATGTGCCGGACCGTTGTCCGCCCTTTGGCCGCATTCCGACTCTGCCGGCCTGAGGCGTGCATTTACCAGGCAGGTTGGTCTCCAGTGCGTCGGGCCGAATACGTGCCGCCACATATTGTTATCTGGTTTAGTGGACGAAGCGACGCGACAGTCAAATATTGATTTATTAAAAAATGATTATATTATAACAAATTAATTTGTGCGGCGAATCTTGTATTTTTATCTTTGCAGAAATTTTCATTCCACGTGTAAACAATTTTTATGATTACTTACTAATGACGCAATATTTATATGTGTCATGGGTTTAGATTTGAGGAGTATGATTTACTTTTGTTTTTATAAATCTAAAAGGTTTTTACGACGAATTTACTAGATTTGATGATGAGTTGAGGTTAATTAAATAAATTGTCTAATAGAATAACTAAGAACTAGTATTTTTTTTATAGAATTGGAAAACAAAAACATTAAATCCTATGAAATCTTTGATAAGCTTTAAAGTTTCTCAAAATCTTCGAAACCCCTACAAGGTTCTTTGACTTTCTTTACAAGAAACTTTAATCTCTTGATACATTTGAAAACATTTAAATCCAATAAAATTTTTAAAATCTGTTGAAAGTCGTAGAGATTTCTTGAAATCTTTTAAGTACTTATAGATCTGTAGAAATTATTAAACGAGATGATCGTCATCATTCCCCTCACAAATCTGAAAAAGGTCACTTTACATCCTAAATTAGAAAAACATAAATATCTCATTGACGAGAACCAAACGCCCACATATACAGTACTCTCTTGCCTTTTACAAGGGTCACTAAACGTAAAGATTTAGGAATTTCCATGCTGGAGGTGCCCCTACCTTTACCGAGAGTCGTCAGGTTATTTTTGTCAAGTGTCGTTCATTGGCTATCCTAGCCTTATATTGATGCGCGCACTGTAAGCAACTTTTTCAACTTCGCATGTAGGGAAGAGCGCGGGTCGATTTGAAATCAATAACTACTATCAATAATAATACAGATGAATATTCTAAACAAATTTTCACTTCAGAGAATTAATTGAAGTGAATCTAAGAAATAGCTTATTTCTTGAAATAACTGATTACTAATATAATATTATAAGTTTTTGCTTTGTAATTTTTAATTAACCTGCGCTTTTCGATACATACGCAGTAGAAAAAGCTGCGGTTCATTAGCATCACTGCATGCATGCCAGTGTTTTTCAAGTGTTTTTGTTGACGCACGACGTATTGTAGCATGACGTCATGGTCAAGCTAAGATCGATGGAAATTTCATGAAGAATAGCATAGTTCTTGACATGGAACTGCATACGCCCTTTTGGATAAAATATTCTGAACGTAAAAGTAAGTTAAAAAGGTCTAAATAGTAATATTTATCAAGTGTAAAATCTATTTGCGCAATTCTGTTACATCCTTTTATCGGTTAGAAACCCTTCAGTACCACGAAATACCATCAAATATCTGAAATTTGAGGCTAGAGTACCCTGCCTGATACACTAACCTGAAAGATAGGATATTTCATTTTATTTTGTAAAACTAAAGGGTGGCCAAACGACATAGAAATAAAACATGAATGAGTTTAGAATATTTTCTCCGAAAAGTTGTATGCATTCTCATGAATAGATTTGAGTAAAACCAAATGAGACTAATTTTTAGACATTACTGTGTTTAATCGTGAACATTACATAGTTTCGATATTACCTTTATTTTTGATAGAGAATTTTTTCGAGAATTCCAATGAAAACACGATCATCTGGCATATGTAGATAGATACGGCTACGTCCGACAAAACTGAGAGGAAGGACTAATGATGTTGCACTTTTTATCATTTCACCTAATTTTTCATGAAACAAGCTGAATTATAATACATTAGACCTACCTTAAGAAAATATGATAATTATATGATAAGATAAGAAAATTTTTAAAAGCAGAGCAGAGTGAACATCATTGGGTTGCTGTTGACAGTGGGCATTTTCAATTATTAGGCAGTCATCGTGGCTCAGATGGTATAGTGATTGTCCAATGTTTCAATACTGCAGCGTTAGCAGCCACGCTGGCGCGGGTTCGATTCTCAAAGCAGGAAGCGAGGCTGGACGTGCTTTCTGAAAGCTTCGCTTCTGTCCCTTGGTATAATACCCTACAGATACCCTACAGTTCATAATTAAACCTACAGTACAGTCGCTAATGACCCTGGCAGTTTATGCGACTATAAACATTCAACTAATAAAAATTATTAATAATTATTGAATAATTTTAAACACCAAGTATTTAAAAATGAATAATTTCAAATAGTGAGCTTTGGAACACTGTAAGAATTTTAAATTAAAATAGAATGTTGAAAATTGAGCGATCAAAGTTTATAAACGCGAAGGAACTTAAAAATCAAAGATTTCGAATTAAACATTTCATTCATTTGTGAAAGGGCCAAGTGAATCGTTCAGAATTGTACTATTCCAGATTGAAAACCTTTTTCAAGTAAGAAATGTTTTAAATTTGATTCAATGTTCATAAATTAGAATTTTTATCCATGCTCAATAATAAATTCCAATATTTATGCATTGAATCTTGAAAAGGTATGTATTTTAAGTGCATGATTTTCAATATAATTTATATGTATAAAATTGAATAATATTTCAAAGACGGAAGTGTTTACTAACTTAAAACTTTTAAAGTTAAAAAATTTGAACATCATGCCTTTAGTTGTACCATTTCAAATTTATATGTTGAAAATTATGTTAGTTATTTTCACTAATATTAATTATAAATTTCTTGAATTTTAATTCAATTTTAGAATATCGGAGTTCAAAGTTTGTAATATATGAGTTATTCAATGATGATTGCAAAATTAATAAATTAATTCTAAATTCGATTACTCCTATATTAGTCTCAAAATAATAAACCATGTGGAATACTATTATTAAAAAAATTAAACATAATAATTATCAATAAATCGCCAAATTTATGGTGTCAACCCAAATTGTTATCATATTACTAATACTATGAGATTTATTACTTACCGCTCGGCTGGTTCGTTATTTCAAATTGTCATTTATCGTTTTCGAAACTTGTAAATAAGTATTTTCTATTTAAAAGGTGAATCGAAGAATAACAAATTAAAAACTGAATAGAAGAGTAGTTGTAAAATAATGAATATATATAATTAAAAACTAAAGGTTAACAACCACCGCAGGGTTCCACTGGGAGCAACTGTCATCTAAAAAATGACTATTTAATTATCAAGTTTAGTTATAAAATGGTTAGGGCTAGTTTTTATATCCTATCAGTATTGGAATCAACTCATATAGTTGGTTGCAATTTACCGGACAGGAAAAAGTAAACGCAAATTGAAAGAATGTCTTGATGAAAATAAATATCATGAAGATAAGTTTAAAATGCAACATTATCATTACTAAAAATTAATGTAATTTTTAGTAAATTAAGATCTTTAACTAGGATCAGCCACTGCAGTTATAATTAAACTGGAAATATTATTGAACACAACAACGATCCCCTGTTAGAGAATTTGATAATGTTACAACTGGTACCCCTGGTGGGACACTCGAGGAAATAAAAGTAGAGTGATTGCGTAAGGCCATTTTCTGTCTGGCGCATTCGGTTTCGGGAGAATAATAGAGAGCCATAAATCGTTTGAGTCCAGACGAGGCAAAGGTGACCCATTGTATCCGTGTGAACTCATTCAAATTAAGAATCAGGGCCGGCCTTAGGGGGGGGGGGCGAGGTCGGGCGCCGCCCGAGGGCGCCGAGCGAGTAAGGGCGCCGCAAGCGCCCGACGTTTTATGTTGTTTTTACTTTTACGTAGAATTAAATTAAAATTTTTCAGCTGTTTAAAAAGAAGTACGCGTTGATCATGACTAGTTAAAGGCATAGATCGACGAAACAGTGATATAAAATTGTAAAAATAACTTCTACACTTGAGGAAAAATCATGACAACTGATTTTTTCACTACTTATTCCCTAAGAAAATATTTATCTGAAATTGTATATACAAGGAGTGTTCGCTGGACCAAAGATATTCTAGACCTAGATGCGGCACCATACTAGCGAATCTATAATAAGTCCCAAGAATTAAAAGAATGACATTGGTTAAAAAGAGATGGAGATATCTCTGGTTTTTTTCAACCAATGACATTTTAGTTCTTGGAACCTATTATAGGTTCGCTAGTGAGTTCAGGGAGTCAGTGCGTCAGCTGATTAATCTGAAATACGTGTTTACATATTATGTCAAATCGAAAACTCGAGGGATAATTTTTGTTCACAGTGGTTATCTGCAGATGCATATGGAAATTGATTATAGTTGATGCTTACTCATTTTCTGTTATAAAGAGATGAAAGAATAATTGACAATTTTACGGAAAATTGGAAGCGCTGAGCGCAGAGGTTAAAGACTCGACCTTTAGTCTAACCTAGAAACCTGTCATCCGATTCCTACCACTGTCTCATGTAAGACCTTAAGGAAAGCCTATTTTTAATTGTTTATTTGCTTTGCCATAGTATCTATTATTTTACCAATACCGCTTATATGCTTTTGTAAAATACTGAAATAGAGAAACGTATTAGCTTGTAATTTTCAGTAACGATGGCTTTTCTATATGTTTGTCCGTCCGTCTATCTATTTGTTTATTTTTCGCAGTGTCGGTCCAGTTTAGACAAAACTATATGCAGTCTACGCCCTACATGCAGAAAAAGTAGACCTGTAGCAAAAATTATTGGGGCTGTTAATTGGTACATTTAAAAGATCTTTTTGTGGTCTTTTATTTATTTTCTCCGTACAGGTAAATGGTATGTAATACGCAACAAAATAAGTTATAATGTCGGACAAGAATTTAAATGTTAAAGGAAAGCCTTCCGGCTACGAATACAGAAAACGCAAAACTGAGAAAGAGCAAAAAATTTGAACAGAGTAAAAAGTTTATGAACATTGAGAAATATGTTGTGCAAAAAAAGGAAGACGAAGGCACTAAAGATCCTGAAGAACTATCTGTTACTTCAAGTCTCGACACAAACGTCACCATTGAAGTTGAACCAGCTAAACTAATGGAAGTTATTTTTCTTGAAGATATAAATACGCCAGTTCAAATTCAAGAGCAAGAAATCGTAGGAAATGATGCAGGAGTTCATTTTCAAGAGATTACCGATGAACATTTTGAAGATAAGACACGAGGAACAATGAATTTATATGATTGTGGTACCTGGCCAGTTCTTCGAAATAGCACCACTGTAGATCATTTAATTAAAATTGGTCCGATACAAATTAAAAATGAAAATTACCCTATGGATGAGAAACGTCGACATTTTTGAAACTCTCATTACCATAGAAAACTTTGAAATGGTGAAATTTTTTCCTCCGATGGCTTGTGTACTCCGTGTCTAAAGATTCTGTTTTTGTTGTCGACTTTTTGAAAATGAATCGACCTCCAAATTCGTATGTGATGGATTCAATAATGGGAAATATTTATCCGAAACATTAAGAATTCATGAGAATTCTACCTCTCACATAAAATGTTATCAGCAGTGGGTGGAAACTGAAATTAAACTAAAAACAGAAGAAACCATATATAAGCAGGAACAAAAAATCATTGAAAAAGAAAGTTTACATTGGCAAAATGTTCTCCATCGATTATTGAGTATTACATTGTACCTGTCGGCGAATAATATGGCTTTTAGGGGAACGTCGGACACTTTGTATACACCTAGTTATGGCAAGTTCTTAGGACTAGTACAATTTCTTAGAAAGTATGATCCCGTCATGCAGAACTATGTAACACGTGCAATGAATGGTGATATTTCGAATAATTATTGCGGAAAAACGATTCAAAATGAATTAATAGATTTGATGGCTGAAAAAGTAAATGACGAAATTATAAGTAGAGCCAAGGTAGCCATATATCACGCAATAATAGCTGACTGCACTCCAGACATTTTAGGATTCTTCACCGTTGATGATACCACTGGTTTAGGTCTTACTGAAGTTTTGATTAATATTTTAACTAAATACGGACTAGACCTCAGTAATTGCAGAGGTCAGGGGTATGATAATGGATCGAACATGAAAGGAAAGAATATTGGTGTGCAGAAAAGGATTTTAGATATAAATCCATTAGCTTTATATGCGCCTTGTGGAAGTCACAATTTAAATCTTGTTTTATGTGACTCTGCAAATTCTTCTGTGAAGTCAGTTACTTTGTTCGGTATTCTTCAAAGACTGTTCACACTATTCTCAGCTTCGGTCAATCGTTGGAACATTCTAACTAGTCATGTAGAAATATTTACTTTAAAGAAACTATGTGATACACGTTGGGAAGCGAAAATAAGTAGTGTCAAACCAGTTCGTTATCAAATTTCTGGTGTTCATGATGCTTTAATTACTTTGTCTGAAACTGAAGGCTGTGATCCTGATATAGTGCATGAGGCAGTCACCCTAGCAGAACAACTGAAAGACTTCAGCTTTCTTATCTCTTTAGTTGTTTGGTACGATACCCGAGACTATATTTTTGGAGGACTGTTTCAATACCGAAAACTAGCCTTGAAATGATACTTTTTTTACAGTGTATAGGTTGACCCTTCACTCTGAAAGTATCCCTTGCATAGATATTATCGTTCAAGGAAGCAAAAGAGTCAGTCGTAAACGAGCCGCGAAGCAGGCAAGACGTGGGGTATCAGTACTGTGGACCGGGTACTAAACTAGCAAAACGATTCCCAGCGGGCACTATTATATAAATGTGATGTAACAGTTCTAGAACAGAAAAGAACAGGTTCTGTAACAGGATTAGATCAAACTTATACCATGGTCTAAGTAATGTCGTCCCCAAATGGACGTAGCAGTTATTTAACGCTGTTACAGTACCATGTACTGTCAGAGATCTGTAACGACTCTGGAACAGCGTTATATGTAAAAAAAATATTTTCAGAACAATTAAGTAACAGGGTTACAGAGTAAGCATGTTTTGTAATAGTGCCGTAATACAAATGTGACAGTGTGACGAGGTGAATTTGTTCTGCGTGATCGTTCTGTAACAAATCTGCAACAGCTTTATAGGTCAAAAAATATTTTTAGAACAATTTAGGAACAGAGTTACAGAGTAACCATGTTCTGTAATAGTGCCGTAACACATATGTAACAGTTTTACGATTTGAATTAGTTCTGCAATCGATCCGTAACAATTACATGACGGTGTTGCACCGTTTTTGCATTTATTGTAACAATTTCATAATAGTGTTACAAGGATATGTGACAAAAAATTTTTTTTTTTACTATTGCTGCACTCAGTTTATATTTTAAATAACGCAATGTCACGCACGGTCCCCTACACATATAATCTCACGCTTAAACTCGTTGAAAAATTACACTCGCTGGAGATTCGAACCCTACCTAAACTACTTAACCGTATGTGCTTAGCCGATGCCTTAGCCAATTGCGCTACGGAACCGCTTGAATGTTCGTGACAAAATCTCGGCCATGCTTTTTTGCTAAAAAAGCCAAAGTCATCTTAGGAATATACTCATTATTTTTATATTTTAGACATATTATGAGAAGATGGGTTTAAAAAATTGTAAGTCGCTAAGGTTATAGCCGGGTAAGCATGCGAAAAATGCCCCTAAATGGGATCAAATGTTGAGTCGGCCATTTGAAAGCATACAATAAAAAAAAATTGTTTTAAAATTTCAAACCGTTAGCCGCCATATTGGATGAGTTAGAGGGGGTAACGTTCATTTAGGTTTTAATTTTTTTTCTCTGTTTCTATCTTTAGAAAAAGTCTGAAAAAATTCAAAAAACTTCTTCCAATCATTCTCAACGTGCACGATTTTTTCGAAAAAATTTTGACGGGAAATTCAAACTGAACAAAATTAAAAAAATTTTTTGTGTATTTTTTTGTGTGATAAAGCTAAAGTAATATCTCAGTTTTTACCACCGAATATTCACTCAAAGAGCTATCATTGTGAATTTTTTCAGATTTTCAAATTTGGTAGATCGTGGTGTAAAAAATTAAAAACTTTAATTTTCATATATTCCAACGCCTGAGACCTTTTGATACCTGAATATATTCATCTAATACAATTATATAAGTTTATTGATACATTATTAGATACATCATGTATACATAATGTATGTATACATTGTAACAGAAAGGATAAAATGATTATTCGTGGTACTATCATTTTTTTAATTTTTTGGAAGTTTCATTTATATACCTGACTTAGTTTCATATTGATTGAAAACTTAATCCTCGTCACTGTCCTCATTTATTACAGGTACGCATTTTGTTTGTGTGAATAAACTCCTCAAAATTTCTGCCGGTCTGATAATTCTCGACAAATATGGACCATAAGCTAATTATAGTACACAACCGACGAAAATTGTCGGTACGATCAGCGAAAGTACTACTAAAAATAGCTGCTGACTTTGAAACGTGATTACTCTTTTCCAAAAGAAGCGAGAAATTTGTTTAAACCCGTTTAAAAAGCTTATTGAATTACGCGTCGAATAAGCCCTGATAAAGATATTTTTGATATTTTGAAGAGAATATACCACGTGAGAAGTTTAAAAAATGAAACAATTTCTCGAATTTTGTACCTGTAATTCAACTTATGACACGATCTGTGTCTTAAGGTCCTGTCTTTAATTTAAGCCAATAAGTCTTGCAAAATCGCCACGGGTTCCGGAGATACGTCTTAAAATGTCCAAGTCTCAAACTTCAATTTTCAGTCGGTGATTACTGTTGTCGACCGCGAAAGCGGTGATCGCCGAGAATTTTTCAGATTTTGTTTCTTAACTTCAATTCTTCTTGTGACTTACTATACTAATGGGAAAAACGAAAACTGACAGGATGTAATCGATGAAATCTCATCTTTAATTTAAGCTAATAAAACTTGAAAAATATTTACGGGTTCTCAAGATATGAGAGAAATGTTCAAGCATATCTGCTTCGCGTCTCAGCCGGCGATCACAGCAGATGGCCAGACTTGCTGCTAAAGCGTCTGAAATTCGGCGCAGACACACTTGGACATTTTTAGTCGTATCTCGAGAACCCGTGAAGATTTTTGAAGTTTTATTGGCTTAAATTAAATATAAGACTGTGTAGTGTGAATGTGAGATTTTTGCTACAACGTTCCTAGGTCGTGCCACAAGTTGAAGTCAAGGTACACAGTTAGAGAAATTCTTGCATTTTTTTAAACTTCACACGTAAAAATATCATGATATCAAAATATCAAAAATATCTTGGTTAGGGCTTATTCGAAGCGTGATTTAATAAGCTTTTTAACAAGCTATAACTCTAGCTGTTATACATGAGGACAGTGACGACGATTAAATTTTCAATCAATAGAAACTAAATCAGATAAGTAAATAAAGCTTCCAAAAAATATCAAAAATGATAGTACGACAAATAATCGTTTTATCATTTCTTTTACAATGTATGTATACATTATGTTTATATAATGTATCTAATAATGTATAAATTTGGTAAAAAACTGAGATAGCACTTGAGTTTATCACAAAAAAGAATAAAAAAAAATTTGAACATTTTTTTTAGTTTGAATTTCGCGCCAAAATTTTTTCGATAAAATAATGCACGTTGAGAATGATTGAAAGAAATCGTGTGCATGCTTTCAGATTTTATCTAACAATAGAAACAGAGAAAAAAATAATAACTAAAATGGACGTTACCCCCCCCCCCCAACTCATTCAACATGGCGGCTAACGGTTTCAAATTTGCGGAAATTTTTTGTTTTCTTTTTTTGCTTTTTAAGTCTCTACCTCGTTGGGCTTGGGTGGATTTTTGACAGAAACAGGGTGTTTACTGAAGAGGCGAGATGGGTCAGCGAAAAACTTTTGATTCTCCCTGATCCACCTCTCCCTCTTCTGTATATATAGTAAAGTACATAGAAAGATTTCCAGAGGTAACCACTAAGGGCGCAGTCCCATGGAGGTAGATTAGTAGAATAGTGGAACAGTTTGGAACAATGAGGTGACTGCTAGAGCTTGTGCAGGCACCTCATTGGTCAAAACTGTTCCCCACTATTCTACTAATCTGCCTCCATGGGACTGGGCCCAAAGTGTTCGAATTCCGAACCTCTAACGTGAGGTCCGAGCGCCTAACCGTCTGTGCCACCGAGGCTCATTAGTATGGAGCGGACTAGATAAGGTATCAACTTGCCTACGAATCGTCTGCGAAAGGAAAATCATTGCGAGCGAAAATATTTGAATTTACAGAACGAAATTTACGTTGGTTCTGTTATTTAAATATTTCTGCTCGCAGTGGTCATATTTTCGTAGACGATTCGTAGCCAAGTTCATACCTTATCTAGTCCGCTCCCTACTCATTAGTCTTATTGAAATAGTGAAACCGGGTTTTCTTCATCAGTCACGGACTAAGTCATATGCTTGATCAGATGAGGATATTATGAATTAATTTAATACGATGTCTGAAATATTTTGTGACGATGTTGTAGTAGGTACAAAATAAGGAGCATGGTTCAGTTTGGAGTTTGTATTTCACCGCTGTAGACAGGGGTGGACAGGGGTGTCATACATAGGTGCTGATTGCCCTGATCTTGTTTGTGGAATTGAGAGAACTCTTCAGAATCAATCTGAGCCTTGTAATGAAGGCAATCATTAGGCTTTTCTTAACTATCGTATGCTGAATACCCTTAGATTCAAGAATACCCATATATTTATATGAATCGCCCTCAGCCATTGCCTCGATAACATTTTCGTACTCGTTCTCTAGCCCTGCGGTCCCTAATTCTCCTCTGATTAAATGCACTGTTCTGCATTTATCTAACCCGACCTCCATTTGGATATCATTGGAAAACTGCTTCGTGACATAGATCATTCACTGCAGTTTCTGGTTTGAACTAGCGTATAGCTTCAGGTTATCCATGTATAGAAGATAGGTCAGTTGATGATCCTCCTCATTATCATGTATTTTAAACCCATGACACATCCTATTTAGTGATTTGCTCAATGGATTCGACGCTAAACAGAAACATAATGCGCTGAAGGAGTCTCCTTAAAATATACTCGTCGTATTGCGTATTGACTTAGTTATCATTGGTTGTCCATGATCAAAATACTTGATTCTTTTACCCCAAGGCATCATCGCAGAGCTAGAGTGATATTTTTTCACAACTTAGAAATAAAAGTCAATATTAGAAAAATATTGATTTTAGACCAGTGGAAAAAAAAGAATTAACATCAAAATATTTAATTATATACATAATTTACTTTTTAGATATTGTGGCCAATTACTATGTTTACGCATAATTCTCGAGGTTATTGATTGGCCAGCATTTATCAACATACAGACATCATTTTAAGGATGGAATACTACTATCATGTAGTTTTAATCACCCAATTCAATTAAAATACAAAAGTTTTTAGTTCAATCTATCAGAACTATTAAAAAAATAATAATTTTCAACACGCGGACACTCCTGACCTCAACAGCTTTTCACTTAAATTTCTTACTCATTCAGCATCACCGGTTTTACTTTACGCTGGTATTTAAACGCATTACAGTGCACTAACCTAGCTTGTCAAGTACGCTGCGGAATTGTATGCGCTTCATCCTGCACTATTTATCAGTAGTTTTATTTGTGAGTATTCTTTCATATGTGGCTAATCACTGGGGGTGGCCAACGATGTCCATTTTAATCACCTTCTTGGTTGCTGAACCTCTGCTCTGCCCCTGGTTGAATCAGGCCATCTGCCTCTGGGGGATGTCGTGGTACTAGATCATCATCAGGTTGCGCAAGAATATTTCTCGCACGCGATTATGTTGTATTGCTTCGACGGCCATTGCTCGATCGTGTGATACAGCTTCCTTTAACTGACGTTCAATATCGACGTTTTTCAATGACAAATCAACCAGTCGTTTAATATCCATTGCTCGATCTTCTAAGATAAGGAGATTATTCTTGATGTCTTTCACCTTAGCGATAAGTTCTCTTACTGAAACTTCCTGTAGATGAGAATACTTTGCAGCAAACTTCGTTCTAAATTTGTATGCCTTTTCGCTTTTGGTTTCAAACTTCGCGATTTCCTAGTAGAGACGCAGCAATTCTTCTTTCATTGTAGTATTCCAGTTGATGCTCTCCCACGGTATTTTTGTTGAGATGGTTGTCTACAAATTGCTAACGCTAGCCAAAGCATCCACAGCAGATACAGTTGATGTTCCAATATTTACCGTTTGTCGTAGTTCTTCCTGCTGGCCAGCTTTTTGATTGGTGAGATCTGCCTGTACATCTCGCAGCTCACCATCACCACCGTCCCGCATGCTGTGCCCCTCAGCCGTGGCTCCAGGGGCGCCCCAACAGTCCTCGGGAAGCGATATGAGTTTCAAAATATTTAAAGGACTTTTCATTGTTTCTATAGGTTTTGGTGTTCCTCTTAGTCCTTTTCCTCTTCGTTCTCTGCCTGTCTGGTATAGGAAACCGTGGCAGTAGCAATGCTACCGCCAACATAGCCGTCAAGGTCATCAGAGGAAAGCTCGGGCCCTATCGCAACGCCAACGCGAGAATACTTTCAAAAGGGTTGAAATAGTTATTATGAAGCTCATTTTTCTCTCAGACGTAAGATGGTTACAGCCCAATATGTGAAATGCTTTTTTGTTGAAGTTGGATTTTTTTGAATAGTCTGCACGGGGCTGTCTGGGTATATATCATCAGTCACGGACGCATTTTTGTAATGCAATCAAGTGATCTGATAAGAGCAGTATGCCTAATTTGACATGTTGGGCAAAGTGTCATTTTTTACCCCACCACCCACGAACTGGGGTGCAGCCAAGTGCATGTTGTCCGAAATACCAGAACCTCGGTAAAAGTATATAGAAAAATTTCCAGAGTTACCGGCTCAGGGATCGAACCCCGGGCCTCTAACGTGAAGTCCGAGCAGCTAACCCCAATCTCTCCTGTGTACTTCTCGACGATATTTATGGCATTTTGAAGTTTGCCTTTACCAGAGGCATAGATCTTCAGGTCATCCATATAAAATACATGAGTGACCTTATGCTCGCGCTTTTCCCGCATATTATGCGCAGAGGTTTCATGCCAATCGCGTTAATTTTACTCTTGTCCTTTTCTTGACATGTCCATATCTCGCTACCGTATAGTACAGCCGGCACAAATAAAGTATTATATAAGGTTATTTTAGCTTTTTTTGATTTGTTATTATTTCTGAGAATGGACCCTGCTCTACCGATAACTTTCTTACCTTCATTAATGCGCATATCTAACTCCCCATCTATTTTTCCGTCGCTAGTGAGTAGGCTACCCAGATATATGTATTTGTCAACTTGCTCCAATCTCTCACCATTCCATTTTCCTAAAATTGAAGGACCTAGTATGCTCAACTCATTCTTACTAAAAAACATTAGAAACTATAATAGACCTTTAATTCTCAAAATCCTTAATTCTGAGTATAACCCTGTTATTAAGCAAATCTATAAAAATATAAACTTAAATTTCTATATAAAAACAAGATCCCAAATTGAAAGAAAAGTAAAGGAACTTACTGAAATTGTCAATGAAGCGGCTAGAAACAACATTCCTACCAAAAATGTGCAATTTTACAACGCACCCTTCCCAAAAAATATTAAAGTATGTATTAAGCTCAAAAATAAATTAAGGAGAAAGTTTCAGCAAAATATAAGTATCAAAAACAAAACAAATCTTTCAGAAATTCAAAAGTTAGTTGACAAATTGATCCAAAATTGGAATTCTCTACAACTGAATAACACGCTCAAGACTTGTAACCCCTCTGAAGGACCACTTTGGAAACTAACGAAAGCCCTCACAACAAAAAATTGAGATTCCCCCACTTGCTATTGATAACGAAATTTGCTATAAAAATAAAGAAAAAGCTTTGGCTCTTGTAAATCATTTCTCTTCAGTCAGTAAGGTAAATGAAAACCCTGGTTCTCAAAATTATGACAAAAAAGTATTTAATACTGTTTAAATATCGGAAAAATATACAGATTAATTTCAACGAAATAGACTTTTAGTAACTCCCGCAGAAATGAGAAAAACTCTAAAATCCTTAAAAAATAAGTCACCAGGTTATGATGGACTTACTGGAATTATGTTAAAAAATTTCAGTCGCAAAGCTATTGTTATGTTAACTGGTATCGTAAATGGAATGTTTAGATCGGATCATTTTCCTAATTATTTATGGAAAAAGGCTAAAATGATAGCGGTACCTAAACCGCACAAAAATCCCACATTACAGGCCAATAAGTCTCCTCTCTCAATTAAGTAAAATAGTTGAAAGAATTATTAAGAAAAGGATTGATAAATTTTTAATAGCAAACAACCTAATTATCAAAAAACAGTTAGGCTTTAGAAAAGATCATAGTCCTGTGGATCAACTTGTTAAGTTGTCAAATCACATCACTGATATAAGTTGAATAATAAAATGCATAATGGAGCAACAATCTGCTTGGGTTGTTTATTCGACCGAAAACTTACGTTGACAAAGCATGTAAACTTATTGTCTCAAAAAGCTACCGGAAAATTACTAACGTTATATCCTCTAATTAATCGAAATTCAAGCTTAAATGTTAATAGCAAACTAATTGTCTATAAAACGATAATTAGACAATGCATCACATACGCAAGCCCTGCATGAAGATTCACCTGCGATACTAATTATAGAAAATTACAAATAACCCAAAATAAATTCTTAAGGCTTATAGGAAACTTCAATAGATATACCATGATAGAGAATATGCATATGTCTACGTCTAGAATACATTAAAGACTACATAAGAAGACTATCAGCTAAGTATTTGGATAGAATTACAAAACATAGAAATGATCTAGTAAATAATGTTACATACGAATCTGCACATACTATGGCAGTTGCCAGAGAGGTTGACAGTAATGCAAAAAACTATTTTAGGCTACTCTGGTTTTTTTTTGTTCATAGTTTTTCCAGAAAACGAAACCCTTTAACGATATAAGTTATATTTTGCAAATTTTTATGTACTTAGTTTCTATTATCGATAAAAAGATAAGATGGTTAGTCGTAAATACGTTGGAACATCACCCTACAACATATGTAACATCTACTGTACCAAAAATACGATAGTAAAACTAAACTGATTATTATTATTATTATTTAAGTTGCAATAAATTGAAGTCAGAATCCACATATTCACAAACGAAAAATCGCGAGAGTCACGGCGTCATTTCATGTGGTAGCAGCAGCGTGCAGACGCCTGCGTTATTCAAGAGAAGCCATTTACTTTCAGCGGTATTTTCAAAATAAATTTGAGCTTAAGAAGGTTTTTTTTCACAAAACCTTGTTAGTGCCACTTTTTTCAAAGCACATTTTTATTTAAATTGTTCAAAAATGAGAAATACGTAAAAATATATACGCGCCATTCGATTTAACAAGTTAAAAATCTTTTTTTTTTCTTGAAAAATTTTCGATTAGTTTTTGTCCTGATAGATTGACAATTATATTATGAGAACACTTTTTTTTTTACTTTTCACAAATTATTAAAATTTTGATGAGAAAACACCAATTTTATTTTATATTAAATATTTTATAAAATTATATTAATTTTAATATTTCAATTTTTAAGAACGCTGTTCTGCTTTCTTGAAATGTTTTTTTTTTAATATTACATGCTTTTGCTAAATTCCCTTCACTTATACCCAACTTATTTAAATTTTGTGAAATCATCAGAGTACTATAGTAGTATAAATTTAAATTTATCCTTATCTAAATCCTTAAAGTTGTTTTAAGTCAACGGGACAATAAATTACACTTCAAAAATCACTGCTGTGTCTTATTTTGAAAATAGAAAATGTCTGTACCGTTAGAATTTTGAATATTGTATTGTTCATACACAATTATTATAAATATAACAATATAAATTGAGAAAAAATTTAACTTTCTTAATTAAAACTAAAAAACCAGCAGAAAGTATTACAAAAATTATTAAATTTTGTCTCCTTTATCAATTCATTGCTACTCAATAAATTAGTAAGGTAGTACTAATAAGCAGATTAGTAGAACACCCTAATTTATTTAGTTACATAAATCTTGGCATTTGATTTAGTAGAAAGTCAAAAAATACTAATTTACCAGTCAGACACAATATTACTAATTGCATTAGTTAAATTTCTACTAATTCGGATTTAAAAAGATGACGCTGAATCTAGCACCAAGTTATCAGCACCAAGTTAATTTTTTTAATAAAATATAGGTTGGTATCAATGAGCCAAAGAAATAAGTGGCGCCTGCGCTTTGGCAATGTTGACGTTTGTGTTCTTCCTAACCCATTTCGGCACAACCGAACACAAACGCACGCATCGCAATCACGAAAGTGAGGTTACGTTACCTCCGAGATTCTAAAACGTTTCTAAGTCCAAAACTGTACAATAAACGAAGATACAAGAGTCGCAGGTTCAAGCTTGAAATGCGCGCGCCGAGATACAATATTCTGACGTTTTCGTGCTCTGTATCTATATTTAAAAGCACGTTTTGGGCGGGGTTTATCCCTACTTTTAGCGTTTAACCAATAGAAATGCTGACGTCGCTCAATTTAAGTCCCAAATAACCAATCATAAATTAGGTCACTTTGCTCCTCCTACTAGTTTTAGGTAATTAAAGTGAGTAAACAGTTCAAGGACTTGGGTCCAAAGTTCGACTTTTCTACAGGATGCACTTCAATCATTTTCAGTGACGGTTTTCTGTTGAAAGTCCAAGGGTCGGTTTTTTATGGCGTCTGGCTGGCGCCATGACCCATTAACGATAATAAAAATAGCTCAATGTCTCAAGTTTCTAACCTTCAATTCACTCTAGGCAGTGAGACTGCGCATTACTATAACGAGTGCATTAAAGAAATTGAAACCTGATGCTATACTTACAACTTAGTTCTCTCATTTGTAATAAATCTATTATTTTGTTGATATTCGTATATCATTATTAATCATCTTCCCCCCTTTTTTAATTATTACTGTGAAAGGAAGCAAATAAAATCTCCTTTGAACTTAGGAATTCTCTACTAATTGTTCCATAGTACCCGTCGCGAGACTCCTGTAGCAGGAGTAGCAAATATGCACCCCGTGTTCGACCCGCACTACATATTCTAAATGATGCATCTCTTCAAACTTTTGTGGCACACTACTTTTTCCATTTAAAACACCATCTAATCCTTCCCGTTTACCAGTTAATTTTGCTGCCTAAACACACCGATATTTCATTCCTCAATAATGCATTCAGAATTATTTGACCTTGGTTTTAATTTCTAATTATTGTTGTTATTTTTTTTTTAATTTTCATTTTATTTTATTTATAAAATTTTATAATCACTTCTTCTCCCTTTCTCCTGTCCCCCTTTTTTTGTTTTATTTTACAATCCCCTCTCCTTTGAATTTAATGGGTCTTTAATAATTATTTGAATTCGTTATAGAGATAATGTCGCTAAACTTTACCAAGTTTCACTTAACTTAAATTTGCCTTAATTGGAATTATATAATAAAAAGAGAAGAAAAAAAAGCAAAATATTATTATTGTAAAATTATTAGAATTTCGTTATCAATATACCTGCTGCATAAATTCTAAGAATTTCGGCTGCTTCTTCGACGGTGACACTACCCATGGATTCCATGTATACTTATTTCTTTTGCTGTACTCACTAATTTTCAATAGCATAGCCATTTTTCACTTTACTCCCATTTCTTTTACTGGTTATATCTTTGCGAGGCTTACTTTTGGATTCGATTAAGAATACTGTGTGCATAAGGAATACACCGGCTAGCGCTGGTTTATGGGGCGAACGGGCCCGAAGATTCCCGAAAAAATTCGAACCCATAAAGTCCTGCCTCCTTTTTCTTTAATTTATTTCGCAGTTAAATAAGGAACTTATTTAAAACAAAAAAACATTCGCTCTCCTGGTTTAAGTGTCTCTGTCACCCTCCTCTCGATTCTCAGTTCGCTAACACGTTTTCCTTCTCTTTTCCATGCATCTAATCTAATCATTCTATCTCTTTCTCGTATTTCTTTTCTATGTTCCTTTCTCCGCCTCCTTCCATCTCTCCACCGCTCATCTACATAGCCCACTAGATGCACTTGACTTTGAGATGTCTATTTTCCCATTGCAACTAACTTACTTAATTTCTCTCTAAACCTTGAAGTAATAAAATTGACCTTTCTTGGAAAATCGTACACCCTCTCTTACATGAATTTCTAGTTTCTAAGTCTATTCTGACCTAAAAGATTTTCTTTCTCGAATAAAAATTATAAAACATTTTAATTATCCTTACAAAAAATTAAAAATTCTTTTCCTGTCAAATTACTTTATAATTAAATATAAAGGATTAAATTTAAGACTTATATTTTATCTTTTAGGTTATACATTTTTAAAGTCCATGTTTTAAAATCACTTTTAAGGCTAAACAATAATTATTATAATAATATTAATACAAAATATAAAAATTATTTTCTCTTTTCTTTTTTTTTTCTTGAACTTTTCAATATTTTCTTACTGAATTATATACATAAAATATGTATCATAATTTCATATTTTTATCTTAGGAACTTCAAAATTGAAATTCCTAACAATATTTTTAAAAATGTTATAAACCCTTCTTTCCTTTAAAGTAATAGCGTAACTTATTCATTCATAAAATTAAATTTAAAAAAATTTCTTTTGTATCGCTTTATTTTAAGCAAATTCTCTAATCCTTTTTAACATCCTATTATAACTTAAATAAGATAGATTAATATCATAGTTGATATTTCCTTAATTTTCTAATCTTAAACTTAATATCCTAATTCTTTCAATTTATAACATTTATTTTAATTGTTGATAAAATGCACTTATATACTATTTTATTCTTGTAATAATTTTAATTTTAATTTCGATTCATTCTGGTTAATTTCTAAATAGCTTTTAAAATTATTTTTAACCAAAATTCTCGAAAATAAAAATAAAAATTTCTATACATGCCTTCAATTTGCATTTTAAGGTATCATTCTATATATTTTATTATCCTTCATACATCATTATCCTTACACCCTTTCGAATCTCTACTCTGGAGGAATAAAGATTTTCTTTGCATTTTCAAGCCCTTTACAGCAATGGAGGTCCCCATTTTTCCTTTCTATATGTATACATACTTAATATATTTTGCAATAGTTAAATTTTTTTTTTCATTTTATCAATATTTATCAGGGATCATATCGCAAAAACGCGTGTTTTATGCGATTCATATGGACAACGGATGTTGTCCCGTCCCCCTTCAAGATTTCAACATTGAAATCACTAGTTATTCTGATAATTTTGTAGCGACCTTCATAATGGTCTCTCAACTTATTAATTCTTTTCTCGATCAGTAGGTAAATATATGGTCCTACTTTAAAATTCATCTCATTGATTTTTTAATCATAATATTTTTTACATCGTCTTTTTGCAGCTTCTAAACGGAAATGGACCATCGATTCAGTGGTAACGAGACGATTTGAAATGTCGTCTACCAATTTAACAAAAGTCATCGTGACTTTTTCCTCTGCGAATTCGGAAGGAAATATTGCTTTTCTTCCGAAGGCAATTTTGTGAAAGGTTTGTTTAGTTTGTAATAAAATGAGTTACAATTTGTTTGACTTGTAAAATTTATTCTGAAGATTGTGGCCTTGGTATCCACCCCCAAATTCAACACTATAATTTCATCTAATCACTTCAAAGCAAGCCCATTAAATATATGTCTAATTAAATCGAAATTTTGGGGTTAATAAGTGTTACTCTGGAAATAACAGACATTCTTTTTGGGTGAACATTCGTCACTTTTTAGATGAAATTAGTCACTATTTTCACTTTTTTGAACTCCTTTAGTCTGTGGCAGCCCTGTTGATACAAAATACGCGTAATTATCCTTCCGCATTCTAAGTTGATCCCAACATTCTACTATGATTGTAGGCTCTTGACCTACCTTTTGTGTATCTACTTGTTGCGTGTTCGGCGTCTGCCGATCAATACGAGTGTTTTCTACGCGGGGAATCTTTTCGTCACCTCTTGTTTGAGTTCTTTTGTCAGGGATTAATACTTCTTCCTCATCTAAAAAAATTTCCTCTTCGTCATCGCTTGAAAATTTATTATTAATTTCATTATTTTTATTTTTTAGAGGGTTTCCTTTATTATTATCCTGATATTCATCTTCACTTGATTCTTCGGAGGAACTGCAATTTTTATAAAGGGATTCGTGTATATTTTCTTTTGAAAATTCTGGATCTGAGTCTTTATTTTCAAAAATTTCTTGATTTTTACTTCCTTTTAAAATATTAGACTTGCTTTGATCTTTTCGAGCCCTTCCTCGTTTTGTCTTGGTTTCATGTTCTGGGACTTGAATTTTCTTGGGTCTTCCGCGTTTCTTCTTCTCTGAGATTGGGATTTCTTTACTAGAATTCGGAATTACTGGATTTTTTTAATTTACTATATTTTCTTGATTTAAATGTTGCTTTCTATGTTTACTTTTCTCTGGAACTTGAAATTCATGACCTAGATTTCTTGATTTATGACTACTTTTTTGATTTCCTACTTTCTTTGATTTATTTCTTAGATTTTCTGGATTAGTTTCATGATTTAGTAAGTTTTCTTGGATTTCGCGATTTTATTGAATTTCTCGAGTTTTGTGATTTCTTGATTTCCTTAATTTCTTAGAGCTAACTTGAGTTTCTGGATTTCTTAGAGGTTCTGGATTAGTTTTATGATAAAGTGAGTTACTTGGATTTCGTGATTTCCTTGAGTTTCTTGATTTCTTAGATTTCGCATTTTTCCTCTAGTTATTACTACATTACATTTTGAATTGATTATTTTATTCGTCTTAATTGAATTTACTGGTTCTTTTTCAAAATTTTCCATTTATTTAATTCTTGATTTTCCTAATATTTTCTTTGAAGTTTGCTGTATTTGGAATATTTATGAACATGTTTATCATGCCTAAAATGATTAATAAAAGAGGTTTCCAAATATTTGAAGAATTTTCAGGACTTGATTTTATATGGGCAATTTTTGTATTATCATGTGAAGTTTGGTTTGTTGAGTCTCTTCCTTCAAGAGCGTCATAATCGATTTCTTCATAGCACGTCAGATTTATATCTTCTCGTGTTCCTTTATTATTAGAATTTTCATTTTCATTATCTTCCTCTTCATTATCTTCATCTTCTTCTTCTTCTTCTTGAATTAGGAATTTTTGACTGATGGAATTTTCCTTACAAATTTTACTTGATTTATGGTTTCATTTTTGTAGGAATTACTGGATTTCTTGATAAAGCATCAGCATTTACGTTTGTTTTACCTGCTTTGTAAACTATTTCAAAATCGTATTCAGATAATTTTAATTTCCATCTAGCTACGCGTGAACATTGGTCGCTTGAATTTTGGAACCAAATTAATGGTTTATGATCAGTGACTATTTTAAATTTCCTACCATACAAATAGTGTCGAAAATGGGTTACTCAAAAGACAATTGCTAAAGCTTCTTTATTATATGTATCATATTTAACCTCGTGAATATTTAGTACTCTGGATACATATGTGCGTCTTTCTTCAAGAGCTGATTCAAAGGTGCTGCTTTCTTTGAAAATCCTTCTATAAATCGTCGATGATAACCGGCTAAACCTAAAAATTGTTTTATATTCTTAACATTTTTGGGGACTGGAAAGATCTTTACTGTTATAGTTTTCTTTGGATCTGGGCGTACACCATCTTTATCGATAATATGTCATGAATAAATTACGTCGGGTAGTAAAAATTCGCATTTGTCCGGCTGTAATTTTAAATTTGCTTCACGCAATCGATTCATTAGTGTATTAAGTTTCTTTTGATGTTCTTCTAAAGAATCTGCATAAATAATGATGTCATCTAGGTATACAAATAGTTCAGTTCCAATTAAACCTGACAGGGTAATATTCATTAGACGTTGAAAACAGGCTGAATCAAAAACTGAAAAGTATTGTGAATTCCCTAGTTGGTCTAAAATTTCATGAATATTTGGCAGAGGATATGAATCACTAATAGTTTTTTCGTTGAGTTTGCGAAAATCGAGGACCATTCTCCATCTTTTATTTCCTTGGAAATCTTCTTTCTTGGGAACGATCCATACAGGAGCGTTATAGGAGGATTGCGAAGGTTTAATGACTTCTTTTCGAAGTAGGTCATTCGTTTGTTTCAGTAGTTCTTCTTTATGAACCGGCGGAAATCGATATTGGCGCGTAAATACAGGGTGATCGCTGGTTGTTGGTATCTTGTGTTGGAGAACATTGGTAGCGGTCAATCGTTCTGCGGGAATATGAAATCTGTGTGTATTGTTTTCTATTAAATTTTCTACAAGTGTTAATTTTTCTGCATTTAAATGTTGTAAACGAAGTAGATCTATAATTTCCTCTGTTCTTTCTTTGCAAGAAGTATTATTAATTCTTTCTGTTTGAAATGGAAAATCTTCTGAATTTGTATAATCGTAAAATATATCTTCTATTGGTGTAAAAGTATTTGAATTTTCTAAATTCAATGGTTGTTCTGTAAGTTCTTCAAATTCTTCTAGAATTACTTCTGGCAATTGAATTTCTACTGGTTCTGATTGAGTATTTGCTATTTTCACAAATGCTTTACTTTTATTATTAGTTACTACTGAGTTCCCTAAAAATATCTCGGGCTTTACCGATATTCATGGAATATATCCTGTTGTTACCTCTGGATTTTTAATAATCAAATAAATATCTGAAATAGATCTTTCTGGTAAAATAATTTTGTTTTCTGATGAAAAAGGGTATTTTTTATCATTTACTTCTAGACATCTTATTGCATAATTAATATTAACACTCTTTCCGCTGCTCTCCGCTCCTCTCTCCTTCGCTTCACCACTCTACCAGCTGAGAATCAGCATCGCCTTCAGCACTGCTAGAGTCAAAAACCTTTCCACGCCTTTCAATTTTGCCACTAAACAGTACTGGCACTGTGTCCTTCTGGTAAGGCACTCTAACCTCACTTTCCACACATGCCGCTTTTTGTTCAGCCACTTTTTAAACCACTGCTTCACCTTCTTTCTCGCCTTCACTTCCACTGAATCCACATACCTTTCTTCGCCTTCCTAACCCTTCGATGGCACACTTCCTGACGCGTAACATAACTGGCATACTGGGGTCTTTTTGACCCCAAGCGAAAAAGGCTTCCAACAAAGAGCCAATTTATTATTTTGAGTAGCTCAATTTTTTACACACTCTTGGACAGTTACTTCAAAGAATGCTGTGGGTTATTTAGTTCAAAATTTATTTTAAATAAGAAAAAAATATTTTAGAAGTAAAAACATAGCGAAAAATGACATTTGTTACGGCAAAATTAATAACTTTCGTTTTTCTTTTTTAATAACCGTATAAGTACTATTTTCAAATGTTGAAGGGATTTAAATAAGGTTCAACATGTCTGGGGTCTTTTTGACCCCAGTATGCCAGCGATGGGTTAAAACTCCTTTTCTCACTTTACTCTCATTTTTGCCCATAGAAACCGTCCAAACTCGTCCTGACACCTCACACACGTCTACCTTACATACGCGCTGACCCGGAAGCAAAATTAAATAATGTTTATGATAGTATGATTAAGTACATTAAGCAATGATTTTCTATGAATTTTATTTTCTTCTCATTTTAAATGTAACTTGAATTAAGTGGGAATTGAAAGGGTATGTGTAAGGGTATGTCACGCATTTGATTTTAGTTTTCAACATCCTGGTTTCCTTATGGGTTTTAACTTGTTAAAAATTTTGTTTTTAATGCCTTGTAAAGGTTGTTGAAGGAATAGCGAAATATTGGTAGATTTTTTGTAAATGCTTTCGGCTTTTAATTAAAAAATAAATAAAAAGAAGAAAGGATTAGAGAAAAGGAATGGGATGTTTAGGTATACTTCTTTTCCTTTCCTCTATTTTTATTTATTTTTTTTTTCAATTTGAATGGAGATATTTAAGAGTGTGTTTTCTAAATTTGATCATTCGATTCTTGATTCTTTTTATATTTCCAAGAATTTCGTAGTTTAATTTAAATGTTTGACGTTAAATTATCAGACATATGGGATACACTCTGATTTGGGAGTTATATTGGAAATAAGGCTTTTATATCATTTAACTTAGTGAAAAGCAATTATGGACTGAATTTAAAAAATTTTTCTAATCTGCAGCTATCGGAACTTGCGAATTAAGAATGCTGATTCAAACGCTTCCATTTGATTTTTGTTTCTTGGGCGGTAAAGAACACCTCTGATTGATAAAATACGATTATACTAAACTTTTCGATTCTTTGTTTACTTAAATAGGTGAAAAATGTGACGTAAAGCTCGAAGTTCTTATCGATAAGAGGTCGGCATGTAAAATGAATTCTGGAGAGGAACTATATGATATTCTAGTTCTACACCTTGAGGGTGGAAAGGATATTTTCATTACAGTTACAGGTAAATTATTTAATATCTATCAAATTGTAATATTATATATAATATGTCATAATAAACTATTAAATTGTCGAGGCAAAGTTGTCTTTATAAATAATATCGCTGGTACTATAAACACAAATCTTGAAAATATACGTATTAATAGAGTGGATGATTCGCTGTGGTCGAAATATAACGTTTATAATATTATTAATTTATTAGGGTGGCCCAAAAATATACATTTTGAAATGTTCGACCGGCACATTCGCCAAATCGTTCTCTCGTGGAAACAAATAAATAAATATTTTTTTTATTTCGAAATAAAATTGATTTTTTGTAGTGCGTGTGACAACTTTTGTGTCAAGAAATTAATAGTCAATTTATATAACCTTTTATATACTTGTTCTCTCGTCAGTAAAGATGCATTTCGTCAAATTTGTATTCATCAACAAAGGGCCTAGGGGGATAAGTATGTACAAATGGCCCCGCACGTATCAAGCCTATATTGGCACCATATATTGACATCTATGTGAATATAAAATCCTGAAAATTTCAACTTTAAAATTTGATTTTTTTGGGAGATATGGAGGGGGGGTAGTAAAATCAAAAAACGTGTTTTTCTCGAAAACGGCTAAATCATTTTGACGAACAAGATATATGTTGTGTTAACCGAAAAGACTACTTTCAGAAAAAAGTTTGGATTTTTTTGGATAAAAAATGGGGGTAAAAAAGGCTTTCAAATTTTGAAAATATTTTTTTGAGGTTATGTTTTAGAGGCACACCTCCAATTTTTTTCCAAGACAAACCTTGAAGTGTCTGCTTCAACATATATTCTTGTCAGATTTTTCGTGGTGGTGCGTCATGGTGAAAAATGATGAAAATCATGCATGCCGCACAGCACGCTCTTGCTCCAGCCGGGCATATCGAACTCCACTGTTCGGTCGACACTTTATTAGTTTAATTTAACGGTCTGCTGGAATAATGGTGCACTTGTATTTTAGGGAATCACTTCTTTTTAATTTCTTTTGTACATAACATTATGAAAAAAAATGCGCATTTTTAAAACTTTACCCTGTAGTGAAATTACGATTGATGTGAAATTCCGTGACACACCAAACGAAATATTTGAAAAATATTCACGAAAAAAGGTTGGAAAGAATCTTACTATTTTATGTATATAAAGTATTTAAATAAGAATCGTCTGCAGTTGGCCTATAAAAATTATAGTTTTCAGAGTTCACCACGAGGAGGTTGTAATACGATGTAGAAGTCCTTATTGGGTTGCTTTTTTAGTGTGAGTCCCCTTGCCTCTCACAAAACGGGGTGCTTTTTGAGTATGAGTCCCCTTGCCTCGCACAAAACGGGGTGCTTTTTTAGTGTGTATCCCCTTGCCTCACACAAAACCGAATACTTTTTATGTAATTATTTTTGTTTTAATCTTCATCACTGTCACTTTCAATTACTGGAATGTAGTTATTTTTCTTGAATACATCACTTACACTGTAAAAAAAATCGATTGAATTTTACATCTCTGGACGATGTAAATAAAAGGACCCTCGTGTGTCAGAGTAAGTTTACGAAATTTTGTAAAAATCCACTTAGCGATGAATTTTGCAATTACAGCTGTTGCGATATTCCAATTCGATCGGTAATTTTACACACGAAAAAGTAAAATTTAATAGCGGTCATTCACAAAATACGTGATACGGTAAGGCCGTGGGGGGGGGGGGGGGGCTTTCAAAGTATCATGTAAACATTTTTTTTTCGCATATAGCAATTATATACCTGCGAAAATTTAAAAATTAGAAATTCGTGGTATTCATCACCATATTCAATATTTAAACAAATTTTGGAAAAACATTAAAAAACAAGTTATAAAGTCTGGTATTGAAAATAACTCAATTGAAAAATTCTTAGAATTGTCTAGTAAAAAGTTAAAAATTATTCTCGTAATTGTAATATTCATCACAAACAAAAATGTGAAACTTTCGCCATCAGAAAACGACCGTTGTAAAAGCGTAAACAGAGACTCTTGGGTTAATAACCTGACTGAAATACTACATTGTGTATCGAGGGCGTAAAGAAGGCTATTTTAACGAGTGTGAACACACTCGTCAAAATAACCGTACGCCCTTGATACACATAATACTTTTTGTCCTACCCTCCTTGAAAACAAGCATGTCAAGCCCGGCGTCGTAGTGCGCACGTGCGAACGTCACTGGGCTGGAAGCGGCCACGTTACGCCTGCTTCACATGCATGCAATGGCGCGTTTTCAAGGGGGGTCGGACAAAAAACAAATTACTGCTGAGGCTATTGATATTTTATTTATTTATTTAGGAAAAAATAAGCCCAACAGTCGAATGACCAATAATAGGGCAAAAAAGTGTACATCTCAACATATATACATTGCTAAGTAGTGTGAGAAACGTTACATCGCTCCATGATTGTATTAATATTATTGACGATGGTTAACAAATTGATAGTTTGCTGTGATGAACTGGCCAATAGACATAAAAAATAGATCAATGATGTGATCAAAGCCTGGATATGCATATAGTTCATTTACGTAGGTGCACGTACAATACAAGGGAGAACGACGGCTAAGAGCTGAAGGAATGTTAAAAGGTTTAGTTTGCTGAGTGGAATACTTCGGAGCATTGAGTGGAAGCGTCTGTAAGATAGAATGATAGTCAATTAAACCACATGCAATTTTGAAAAGGCATAAAATGTTCGAAAAAATGCGCCTGTCCTCCTGGGAACACACATCAAATCTAGATCTGAGCAGTGTATAGTCGGATCCTCCAGGTGGAAATGTGCCATCTTGCTTCCAAGCTAAGAATTGCAGGAATTTTGTATAGCAGCTTTCAATGTCATCAGAGTACTTTTTGGTGTGAGGAGCCCAAAAGTCAGAAGCATATTCCAACTTAGACATAACCAGGGATTGAAATAGTGTCTTGAGAGGTCCCGTAGTTTTAAAATTCTTGAATGATCCTATCAGAAATCCTAGAGACCTGCTTGCACCGAGAACAATCCTGTCAACGTGTGTATCGAAAGTTAAACTCAGCGTAATGGTCACGCCCAAGTCCTCAGTCACAAAAACTCTCTCGAGGTTAACAGCCTCAATCATGTGCGTCTATTCCAAAATAGACTTCTTCTTAGTATATGTCATGATCTTACATTTTGTTACGTTTAAGGTAAAATTGTTCTCATGACACCGGAGATTGAAATTGTTTATATATTTTTTCAAAACATCACAAGATTCTATGTTTGATATGGATATGTAAAGCTTAACATCATCAACAGATGGTAACAGTTTAAGTTAGGCGAAAGATCATTCATATAAATTATAGAAAGAATAGGACCTAAATTGGTACCTTGAGGAACTCCAGAGGGGGGAGTTAACGGAGGAGAGGAGTGACCATCATATTGCACTATGTTTGGTCTATTTATTAAGTAGGATTGAAGAAGATGTAAGAGTTTATGCGGCAGATCAAGATTGGCTAATTTCTCCATGAGAATACAGTGATCAACCTTGTGAAAGGGCTTCGAAAGGTCTGTGTGGATAATTTCCACCTGGCTATATTCGTTTAGGAGATCATGAATGTGTTGTGTAAATGCTAGTAAATTTGTACTGGTCGATCTCCTAGGAATAAAGTCGTGCTGATTCGTTGAAACTGAAGAAATGATAGAGTTAACAATCATGTCGTATAGACACCTCTTAAAGTCCTTCGAAAAGTAAATGCTGATTTTTAACAGACAGAATTACGGAAAGTACATTTGAGGGAAACTCGTAGACGCTATCAAAGTAATCTGCAAATAAATTCACAATATCAGTGGGTGAGGTATACTCAATTCCTGCATATCGCATAATGCCTGGAATTCTGGATTCACGCCGCAAGTTTTTCACATATCTCCAAAAAGTCGCTGGAAATATATTTATACTTTGACATATTTATACTTTGAAAATATATTTTGTAACAGAATAAGTCACAATAAAGCGAGCTCGGGGCGACCCTGCATGAAAAGAGTGCTAGGCCGCACCCGAATAATGGCGGAACCCGCCGAGGGGTCCCGAGGCTAGGAACAACGCGGTTGCCGTCGCCGGGCTTCGTCAGTCTCGCTCCGTCGCTAGTAACGAAACCTTTTTCCTTAGTCGTCTCATATGTACTGCGGTTCTGTGCCCGCCCTGTGTCTAGTGCCTGGGATCAACTACTAACTACTTCAATCTGACCTCGGAGAGGACTCCTTCCCGGTTATTGACCGCCTGCCGTGTGCCGACCCTCTCGCCATCCACCTTCCTGGGCCCTAACCTGGCCCCGGCTAATTTCACAACTCTCATCGTGCTTAGGTCTGCTACGTTCGTTGTAAGTCGAATAAATGTAATTTACTTTACATGACCGTCTTTTCAATGTGTTCTCACCTTTCTTTCGGCGACCACTTCCCCTTTGCTCCGCTCGATATTACCCTCCGTAATACCTGGCGCCCAACCCAAAATACCCATACTTTTCCTTCTCTTTTAAACTCCAAGAAACCTGCCGAGAACGAGGACACTACACACATTGAAAATGAAACTTCGAATTTGAACTCTCTACTTTTGACTCTTACTCTCAAACTTTCTTGATTCTTCTTGCATGCTATTGATACCGTTGCCTTGCCTATAATTGATTGCTTAATCAATGTGTACCAATTGATTGACATGCCTTGATATATTTATACGATGATTCACTTATATATGCCCCTGATATTTTACGTATATGTATGTTTATGAAATGATTTCTGTGCCTACAAAATTATATTTTAAACGATTTTAATCGAAACAAGGCAATTTCCATGTTATTATTATTATTATATCATTAAGCCGTTTCCCCTTCGGGGTAGGCATGAATTGCTCGGTGGTAAAGTAGTGATGTGTGGATGGGTATATAGGTGAAGGGTAGATAGGTATAAAAGATTTCAGAGAATTTGAAATTCAGAGAATACAAAAGACTTGGAGAAATTCAAAATAATTTAAGGTGTACTGTAGAGATTTCAAGAGAATTGCTCCACGGAAACGTATATATTGTTTACATACACGAAAAAGCAAGCTGGGCCTAGCAGGCCTGCTGTTGATTGCAACATCAACTATGAATACCGTGAGTAAACGCGCGCAAACGGTTTCAATTTTTTTCTCCACATTCATGAATAACTTCAAATAGAAATATAATTGTATTGCTCGAAAATCTTTTAATTACAGCAAAATGATCAAACTTCTTCGGGTTTTCTGTACTCTTACTGGAAAAAGGGGGTTGAATTTCAACGGGCCTGAGAGGCCCGGCTTGCCTTTTAACCTCACGATTTTAGCTTGCCGTAGTGAGGGTTAATTAGAAGAATTTCACTAATTTGGAACTAATTCTTATTGCGATTTGTAGTTAAAATCTTGTATATGCGTGGAAAGTCGTCGGAAATTAATTCCAAGAAAGACCATAACACAATTAAAAATGTAGCAAACATCAAAAATAAAAATTTAAAATGTAAGTTTTGAAAATTCTGGAAAAATGCCAGTAGAGTAGACCGTAGTCTACTTAAAAATTGCATACACAGGAAGCTTTTAAGAAGATTGAAAGGTTTCAAGAAAAAAAAACTTTCTTAAGATTCCTAGGCAAAATTTTGAAGACTTTATTTAAAAAAAATAGCTTAAAAAAAATAACTTTTCAAGAAATTTTAAGCAGTTTTGAAGAGATTAAAAATATTTTAAAACTAAAAGATTTGCGAAAATTTATCAAATATTTTGTAATTTCTTCTAAACTTCTAAAAATCCCTCATATTTATTTTTAAACTAACTCACATTTTTCCTAAAGTTTTGTAAAATCCTGTAAAATAAAATAAAAACTATTATTTTCAGATATATCTGAAATCTTCAAAAATCTTTTTGAATTTTTGACAAGAATCTTAGGAAAATTATATCCATATAATCTTAAAAATGAACGAATAAATAAAACTTAAAAAAGAAATAGTTATTATAAATTTTTATTTGTATTAAAAATTACTTTTACCCTCAAATTATAATTTGCGTGGAAATTTTCTTCTATCTCAAATGAAAAATATTTTTTGGATGAAAATTTAACTATCTTCTTGAAAATTATTCTTATTTTTTTTAATTCATCCGTTTTTGGCTGAGAATTTCACTATTTCGTTGAAAATTCGTCTTTTCTACTTGAATGCCACTCTTTTTAAATAAAAATAAAAATTTGTTTTGATTCAAATATCTACCATTGCGTTTATCGTTGAGAATATTTTCGTTAATAAATTTAACTATTTGGTTAAAAGTTGAACTACTTTGTTAAAATGTCTTCAAATATCGCAATTTGCACGAAGAGAAAAAGAAGCACATACTTCTTTCAAATAAAAAATAATTACAAATAGTTCAACTAACTACCTCTAATTTGAATCACTTCATTATCTTCATTAGAACTGAAGATAGTACAGTTGTATATTTATGTGCAAAAAATAAACAATTTGTTATATTCTGCAAATTTTTCAACGGAAATTTATTAAGAAATGTTTAAGGTACCACCAGGAATTTTTTCAGATTTTTCTTATTCTTTTTCAATAAAAAAACTATATTCCAAAGTTCACTGTCTTTAAAAGCTGTCAAATTTCCCTACTTTTTAACAGATTTTCGGGTCTGTATGCTATACAATTTTTTTTGGCATATTCGTTTTAGGCTCATTAACGTACAACATTTTGACCTTTAAAATGATCCTTCATTAATTAAGCTACAATTTTTTTCACCTACTTCTTTAACGCCAAAGCCAGAGGACTCGAATTTTCTCGTCGATAGTAGTGTGTTCGGTCGGTAACATGCCCCTCAACACTAATTCGCAAGCCTTCGCGAAAATTCGAAAGATTGATGCAGAACTGCCTAGATGAAGAATGCGAGAAGGTGAATTACAAAAACATAGTTTAATTTTTAATCGATCTTATCATGTACGCAATATTACCTGATTTTATGTATCAGCAACAAGGAAGGAAATGGGTTGTAAGTGATCTGTAAATAAGTAACATTATTCTTTAATTCCATTTGTAATCAATTTATTGTGAACTAATTAAAAAAGGTAAAGCAGTAGTTTACAATTACATTACACGTTCGAGGAAGGAAATGGGTTGTAAGTGATCTGTAAATAAGTAACATTATTCTTTAATTCCATTTGTGAACAATTTATTGGGAACCAAGTAAAAAAGGTAAAGCAGTAATTTACAATTACATTTCACGTTCGAGTAACTCCGTATTACATGCTGCAAAATGCCCTGCTTTTTCTTTGTTTATCACCAAAAGTCAAAATCGATAAAAATCGACTTGAATGCCATATACCGAGCATTTCTAATCTGATTCTTTATGCAGACTCACCCGAACTTAAGGATATACTAAAGTTATCTCGAGTCCAGAAAAGAGCACTGTTGAAAATTATTTATAAAATCGAGGAGAATATTACCATTCCTTTTGTTCGTATCTAATTTTGGAACAAAACTGAAGGCGAACTTGAGATATTTCAGGTTGAAATTCTTTATTTTACAATAATAACTTACGGCTTTATGTTTTTGCTTTAACTTGAGCTAAAAGTTGCAATTATTATTTAATCCTAATGTTACAGGGCGCATCTTATTCATTGAGAGATTCTCTAGAAATCTCACTGGCATGTTTTTATTAAACAAATTTTATTCAAGAAAAGTATTTTTTATAAGCCCTAAATAAAAATTTTTCAAATAAAAACGTACTAAAAAGACTTGTAGAGAATCTAGCAAGAAATAAAATAATAAAAAAAAATAAGAAGTACTGAAGGCGAACTTTAGAAAACAATATTTCAGGTTGAAATTATTTATTTTACAGTATTTATTTAGGGTTTTATGTTTTTGCTTTCACTTCAGGCACAAGTTGCAATTCTTATTCAATGCTAATGTTATAGAGCGTATTTTATTTTGAAGGAAAATTGAGGGTCTGGATCGAGAAACTCGCCCAGCGCTTGAGATCGGGTAAAAGTTTTGTCCAAATGTCTGGGTAAACGGAAATTTTACAAATCAACAAATTAATTTTTGAAAAATATAGACTTGTAGATAATGACGAGGCGGAACTTTTTTCTATCTTCTATTTTTTGATCAAGTAATTATTTTTAATAATAAGCCTAATAAACTAAAAAAATGTGTCCCCAAATTCAATTAGTTTTTAAGAAATAAATCGACCTATATACCCATCCACACATCACTACTTTACCACTGAGCAATTCACGCCTACCCCGAAAGGGAAACGGCTTAATGGTATAATAATAATAATAATAATAATAATAACAAGGATTTAAGACATGAAATTCCGAGATATTCCTAGAAATCTGTGAAATTCTTTGCACTTCCTTGAAATTACTGAAATTCGTGCAATTACATTTAAAAATCCCTTGAAACCCTTGAAATCCTGTGAAATCCTTTACATTTCTCGAAATAATTCGAAATCCCATGAAATCTCTTAATATATCTTTTAGATCCCATGGAAATAATTTTAAACCCTTTAAAATCCCTTGTAATTTTTGGAAACCCCATAAAATCTGATGACACTCTTATGCACTTCCTTAAAATCTTTAGAATACTTAGAAATCCTATGAGATCCCTTATGAGAAACAATTCAAAATCCCCCGACAACTCTTTAAATTTTTTAAATGTCACTTTAATCAATGTAATTTCACTGAGAATTTGTGACATGCCTCTGTATGTTTGAGTCAGTGAAAATTTACTGTGAATTAGTGATTATTCACTGAAATTCCAGTAATTTTCACTGGTTTTCCAAAAGAAAGGTCTCTGGATTTTCACTGAAACTTCAGTAAGTTTCTTCTGGCCGAACAGTGGAATATGACGGAAATATCTGTGAATTATCACTGATTCAAATAGCCAAAAGTACTTCATCGATTCTTAGTGAAATTTCTCTGCCTAAAATTTTAGCAGAGGATGATAAAATTGCTATGTTCACTTTTTTGACAAAATAGAGTTTTCTTCAAAAATCATAGTTTCTCGCTTTTTTACACTTATTTAATTTAAAAAATGAATGATTTTACATTTTCACCCTAAAATTTAGTATTTAAATGTATTACAATATTTTAAAATGTCAAAGAATTAAAACTGAATAAAAAAATTATACTAAAATATTCCATTTTTTTAAACAATTTAACCTCTCACGTTCAAAAGAGGATACACATGGATTCAGCCGGAGAACTATTGCCCTGAAAGTCAATTGTGAAAATCGTTCTCATTTTAATTTTAAGGACTGGTACTGGTAGAGAATTTTAAGGCGCATATTTTTTTTTTTTTTGCTTTTTCAAATATTTGTAGGTTTTGCACTTTTCAAATTATTTAAATAAAAACTAGATTTTTTGAAAACAAAAATGTCCATCATTTTCACTTCAACTCGCGCTAATTTAGCTAATTTTCAGAATCTATTAATTTTATTATTACTAAATTGCGCTTTCAAGTATTTTGAAACTAACTAAGAAAGGCGGCTACAAGATTGCAGCTTGCAATTTGAAACATTCATAACTGTTTAACCATTAATCCGGCTAAGTTAGAGCGAGTTGAAATGAAAAAGATTGAAATTTTTGTTTTCAAAAAATCTAGTTTTTATCAAGAACTTAAAAAACTGCAAAACCCAAAAATATTTTCAAAAGGAAAAACAATTCAATAGTTATCATGGGATTTTTTCTGATAAGTAGTGTTATTTTCTCATATAGTATAAATGAAAATACGTATTTTGAACGATTTTCTTAACGATTTATGCACTATTTTATTTATAAGACCAAGGATAGCTAATCGGTGTTAAGTCCATTGCTCTCCCATTAGATTATTATACATGTACAATGTACATGTAGCGCTGTCTATTTTATTATACAGTATTTACTAAACTGACCCATTCACCTATAAAAAAAAATAATGTACTCGATCGGCCTTAAATTGTTCCTCTAGAAAGGTTTTTTGCTTTATCTGTAAAATTGGGCAGTAGTTATTCTTGGAAATCATTCCCGAGTCCGTCAAAAGCCCTTCAATTCCATTGAAATCACAAGAAATCTTTTGGTGCATATGACATATTCTTAAATCCTATGAAACATCTTCAAATCTGTGATATCTGTTTTAAATCCCTCACAATAATTTGAAATCATTTGGAATCCCGTGAAATCCCATAAAACTTGATGAAATTCTTACTATCCCATAAAATCTTTTAAAATGCCTTGAAATCTTTAAAGTACTCTAAATCACTTTGGAATATTTTAAATACCCTACCGCCTTTTAAATTCTATGAAATCCTTTGAAATTCTAGGAAATTCTTTGAAGTCCCACGACATTTTGTGAAATCTTCTTAAAACCTTTAAAATCATTGAAAATACTAAGAAAGCCCTTAAATGTTTTGAAATTCCATGAAATACTGTCAATCTTTTGAAATTCCTTAAAATCTTTAAAATCCTTATGAATTCTTTCAAAATCCTTCAAATATGTTGAAATCCTTAAAATATGGTCTACACTCAAAACTCAACCCCAAGGGGTTAACGGGCCATTCACAAAATACATGATACATTTTTCAGGAACTATAAACTACTTGATGATTATTTCAGTTGTACTCAACATGAATACTGATAAATGATTCCTGAGCAATTTTGAAATCTGGTGGATAATCCCCAATGAAATCTCGGAAAATCCCCTGAAATCTAATGATGAAATTTTTATTCATTTTATTAAATTTTGTTTCTTCAAGTCAAAGAATGTAGAGTAGAAGAAAGACTGATTGATAAGAGTGAACGAAATTTGTTGAAATGGTTTTGTCATGTTGAGAAAATGGATGAAGGACGTTCAACCAAGCAAATGTATTTAGGTAAAGTGAATGGTAGCATACCCACATGTAGACCGAGGAAAGCATGATGAGAATATGTGAATGAGACTACACCAAGTCCTCGGTTTTAGAACAGTGTCGAGGGTTGCCTGCAAATAGCCTTGATCCTAAATCGGGGGAATCCAAACATAAACAGTCAGGGCCATCTGAACCGTTTTCAATTGGAATACATAATATTGCGCAATGTACGCAAGTGAGTACCCGCGCACTGCACCTTTCCGCTACGCTGCGGGATCCTAAACCGTGGGTTTGGTGTATAGCGAAAATATATAAAAAGCTATAGAAGCACAAAAGCTTGCATTAAAAAATGTATTGATGTAAGGGTAGCAAAAGATCTATATCAGGATAGGAATGTGTAGCGGAAAATTATTAATACAAAATGTATAACGAAGAGTGTTGTGGGGTAAAAAGTATGGATCTTCCTATAGGGCATAGGCTTTTAGTCATTTTGTAAATTAACGATATTACAGATCATAAAATATGCGAATGTTAGTGTGGCGACAAATAGTTTATGAAAAGAATGTGAGTAGAGTGAATGACGCCTGAAACAAAGACCTTGGATACTAATGGGCCCAAGTGGGGAACCACTTGCAACGCCCGTCCGAAAAAGTTGTGTTAGGAGGAGTTAACGAAAAATACTAATCTTAAAAGAAAAGATTTTTAAATTTTGTGAACAAATTTTTTGAAAAAAAAATGTTGAAAAAAAAATGTTTGAAAGAAAAATTTATGAAAAAAATTTTTTTTGAAGAAAGATGTTTGAGAAAAAAAATGTTTGAAAACAAAATTTAATGAAAACAAAATTTGGAGAAAAAGAATGTTTGAAAAAAATTGGTTGAAATCAAAATTTTGAGAAAAAAAATTTGGTAAAAAAATGTTATAAAACAAAAACTTTTGGCGCGTATGCCCTTTTTCTGTGCCAAATTTCGGCGCTTATGCCCTTTTTGTATGATGGACGAAAACGGCTACGAGGCCTTAAAAACAAAACTTCAATCATTAAATGATTTGTTCAAATCAAATCTAAATTTATTTTAAGAAGATACCAAAACCAGTGTTTAAAGTAACTTATGCCAGTGTCTAATGTACCTCAACTCGAAAGTGCGCATGCGCAGCTTTTTCACCAGTGCCAAAACTAAGCCATCTTCAAACTGCGCATGCGCGAAAAATGTTTCGCACACAGGCTGCTCAAATAAGGTCCTTTAATTAGGAGCATGAAGACGTCAACTTTTGAGGTGGGTCTTGCAAAAAAATTAATTTTACATGGAAAAAAAAGAATTTTCTACAAAACAGTTAAATTTTCTACCACATAGTTGAACTTTCTACCTAATTGTTGAATTTTTAAGACAAAAGGATGAATTTTCTATAAAAATAAAACATTTGAATTTTTAACCCGAAAATATGAAATCCCAACAAAAAAGTAGATTTTCAAGTTCAACTTTCGACGAAGGAGTTGAATTGTAATCCTAAAAAGATGACTTTTAAATACAAATGATAATAATTGATATTTCAACAAAAAAAGATTTTAATTTGAAATAACACAATATAATTTAACCAATAAAGACGAATTTTTAGTAAAATAGTTGAATAATCAAATAAAAGAGATTATTTGTCAGCGAAATAGTTACATTTTTTACCAAAAATTTTGATTTTTTACCAAAAAGACAAATTCTTAACAAAATGCATACATATGTAAGCAAATAGCCTAATTTTCAATAAGGAATATTAATTTCTTACCAAAAAGGGAACAAATAAATTAAATTTGCATTGAAAAACAATGATTTTCAATTTAGAAAAGCGAATTTTTTACAAAGGAGTTGAATTTACTATCAAATAGTTGGACGATTTCGTATAGCAAAACTCTCGCTCGAAATAGAGTAAAGCCAACTACTCTCCTATATAGCAATCCGATCAACCAAATAGACAAACTAAATACAGGTGTGGTGACACGAACTTCGAGCAACCTGCTGCGCAATTCGACGAAATCGAAGGAGAGGAGACAGAGTACCGGTAACGGCCCGATCATTTGATAATCTTAATATATATTGCCAGAATATACGCGGACTTAGAACTAAATTCGTTGATTAGCAGTATGCTGTCATCTCATCCCACTCTAATGATGACATCATAATTTTTGCTGAGACATGGCTCAACTCGAACCACTGTGATACCGAATTAGGATTGAAGTACTACGTTATCTAGATGAAGGACAGAGATAAAACACGACTTATTTTGAACGAGGAGGGGGCACTCATTCCAGTTCAACTCAAAGCTTTGTTGTTTTGTTTGTAGGATGACAATTTCCACTATGGAGCAGATTTTCGTCATTATACATATACCATGGATCTCGCGCATACTTTTTGGCGCAGTTTATTACCCCTCTCTCATCGCCAATTTTTTTTCCATTGCACCACTATAGAGATAATATGGGATACTTATAGACTTACATCAGCTGTTATGGTAGCAGATTATAACCTACCCACATTTACTTGGACTAATGACCAATCTCGATTTGGTCCTTACATCATTGGAAACTACATCAGCCTGTAAATCAGATGATCCATGTTGATCTGGCATGAATATCATCCTGCACTGAAAATGACACTTCTCGTGCAAATTAGTGAACTTGGAAATGCAAAAAGTTAGTATCTAGACTTCAAAAATGCAAACTACTCGGCGATCTCTTCGTTCCTCGCGGCTGTGGACTATGATCATGCATTTGAAGATCCTTCTGTCGATGAGAGTGTATTACTTTTTTACTCAGTATTATACGATACAGTAATGTTCGGAATAACAAATACCCAGTATATTTTACGCAAGAACTAGTCAAATTGCCCAATTTTTGCATGGCGAGTATGACCTCTATTCCTACAGTCCTTTTGAAGCAAAACTCTACTTCCGGGTTCAGGTCAAGTCTACTTAGTTACTTCTGAAAATATACCCTTGGTATCCCATTAAAAATAAAAAAATGGTAATTTCAGTAGATATGAATTTAAGAAAAGTAGGTATAGGAAAACTTTCAAATACTTAATATTTATAAAATATATATTTATTTTTAACAAAAGCATCAAACATGATTGCAAACTTTTACTGTAGATGAGAACTGCTTATGTTGAAGTCAATGAATAATAATATGTCTTGTATAAACTTACTTAAATATAATTATAATCAATTATTTAGCAACAAATATAACTAGTCAGAAAATAATTTTTCAATTTTATAGCTGTACGTTCAATTGTACTATAATCTTGACAGCTGAAAACGCAATAATGAGTCCGTTTTCCATTCAAATTTCACAAAAATGATTTAAGACAATTTTGAGAATTTCAGATGTATCCCTTCCACAGGTTGAAGAAGTAATGCATATGGATTATTGACATAGGGGATGGCAGTTTTCTCACAGACTTCAACTCTATAATTCTTGAGAATTTGGATAAGACCAACTTTCGTTTGATAGACTCCAAATCTTGCTCCTGAAATGAAAAAGAGTTTTTTTAAATAATCCTTATATTATAAAAAGATATCGCCACCGCTGTGTCAAGAATTGAGATACTATCTATTACTCATCCATATTTCATATACAACCTTTTCTCTTTCACTCTTCAGATATCACCTTTTGAAATCCACCTATACATATACGGGACATGTTCTATATATTCTTGACATATTTGGTGTATGGTACACCGAATATGTCAAGAAATGAGACTTCTGAGCGATGGTGTCCCCTTATCCCTACACAATTGCTGTTCTACCAAGAAATGTTTTGACAAAATAATTACCAATGCAATTTCTCGGACCATCTCCAAAAGATAAGAAAAGCATAGGGTGTCGTTCTTGCACTGCCTCATCATTAAATCTTTCTGGTAAGTCGTGTATATCTCTAGAAATTATTTCTCAGATTTACCGTAATGATAGTAAAGCACACTCGTGAACATTAATCCGCTGTGTGAGACAGCTTTTAAGCATTTTTTCAAGTTCTATTTTATAACTTTTTTCCATTTTACTGATTAATCAATGTATACACGTATGTAACGTACGTTTTAAAAATTTTAGGTTACTTTGATGCTTCGATTTTGTTAGGTATTTGCCGCTTTGTTGTGTTCTCTTGGTTCTTTTCCTTCCATTTGGTCCCATGATTGGATCATGATTCGGTCCCATTCCAGAATTCGCCACTTTCGTCTACTTCACATGAGCAGAAGACACTTGAAGTCACGTGACATTTAAAGTTTCATCTGGAACTGGCTGGATCGTTTCAGTTATCACTGCCGGCCGGTGAAACAAAGCATCGCACTTGCAAATCTCTGAGAACTCGGAATAATCAGCTTCATTGTTTCGTGTTCACGTTGGAACGTTTAAATCGCGGTATTATGGACGCAAAAAGAAAAGACAGTGACGAAAGTGAAACCAGTGAATCGGAAAGGATGGAGTTAACACATGCGTCCATTCTGTGGATTACTGCTGGCATCACCGAGATTATTCTCATTTCTGAAGTGGAAGGCTTGAATCCAGAGCACGCCGAAGACTTTGATCGACAGAAAAAATATAAATATTCGTTGGAAGACGAGAAGTTTGTCCACGTATATGTTCTCTGACTAGGAAGTAGGTACATGCTAATTTTGATCAATATTAATATTTACTAGGACAATTTACATTAAAATAAAAATACATTAAAAATGTTTCTATATTATACCCACGAAGTTTTTACATTATTGCTACTAGCAAATTACTCAATTATGAAAGTAGGTACAGGAAAGAATCAAATATCCGGAAAAATTATTCATATTCTAATTGATCTTTGATTTAAAATTGAGATATGTTTGAGTAATTTTACGCTTTCTTATTTTAATTTCTACTTTTAAGGATCAAATATGACATAAAAGAAATTATTCACGAAGGAAGTGCAATTCTCATTTCAATGATTGGCTTCAGTTTGATAAAAAATAAACAATAATCAAAAATGTACATAGCTTGAAATAATTGTGGGACGGAGTGGCTGTATGCTGGAATGCATCGAAATGTGTCGGCTATTGAGAAATGGGTCAAAGGGGAGAAATTGGCGCAAAATATTAAATATGTCAACAGGCCTGGAATAGCAGAAAAATGAGTGGATAGACCGTGAGTTATTGACCGGAGAGTGGAGGCAGAAAGGGGGGGGGGGATTTTAAAAAGATCACATACATATAAAAACTGTTTTATTTTCTTAAGGACAGATAACCTAATACCTTCGTCTATAATCTGATATCTTCGGAAATATTTTTAAATCAATCAAAATCGTTTTAAATCCTTTTAATATAAATTTATCTAAACTTATTTTAGTTCATTCATTTTCCAAATTTCTCTAAAAGTCCCTTAAAATCGAGCTTAAAATATATGAAAATTGAACCAAATTTTTGTAAATCACTCGAAATTTCCGATATCTTTTGTAAATATTTAAAACCTGGTAAAATAGCTCAAAATCTTTTAAAATTCCGTAAATCCTTTGAAATGATTAGAGGTCCTGTGAAGTCCCTTAAATATTATGAAATTCTTTCAAATCCATTGAAATCTTTGTGAATCCTAGAAAATTCTTTGTCATTCGTTGAATTTGTTCTAAATCTCTTGAAACACTTTGTAATCTTTTTGAGTAACTTAAAATCTTAACAATCGTTTGGAAGTTTTTTAAATTCTTTCATATCCCTTGAGATGGCTGAAATCCGTGGAAATCCCTTGAATTAAAATTGATTTAATTCCCTAAAGTTGACAAGAAATTCATTGAAATCCCTGTAATATTGATGTATTTAATTAATATTAATTTATTCAATGATAAAGTTTAAATATCGTAAATCCCTGGAAATCTTTGATATCCTTGAAGATTCGGTAAAATCCTTTAAATTTGTTAAAATTCGTTGAAATACGTTGAAATTTTTCGAATCGCTAGAAATTCCTTCAAATCGAGCTTTGTATATTTAGAAATCCTACAAACATTTTTTGAAATCGCATGTAGTTTTTGAAAAATCTTGAAATCCTATGAAATCTGTTAAAATAATTTTAAGTATTTTTAAATCGCGTAAATCCTGTAAAATAATTGGATGTCCTATAAAATCCCTTGAATGTTGTGAAATTCTTCGAGATTTTTTGAAATTTTGAAATCTCTTGGAGTTCTTTGGAATCTTTTAAAATACATAAATATACAGAATGTCAAAAAAGTTCCGGGACGCCTGGATATTTGCATAGGTAAAATATTTTCCAAAAACATTAAGCTCATTCTTGGAGTAACTTCTAACGAGGAATTCAATGGTGACCTTGGTTTTAACCTTGACGATGACCTTCAAGTTTATTTCAAGGTCAACTTTTCAAAATAGAAACCCCCTTATTTGATGTCGACAATCGAAAGAGCGGGAAATTTTACGTTCACAAATGTACTCAGATCACAGGTCAGGTGTGACCTTGATGTTCACTCAAAGGTATAAAGGTATAAAGATCGTTATGAATTATTTCCACAAGCTGTGCTTCTCAGATGTTTCCAAAACTTGGTTAAGTTTAAATAACCTTTGAGTGACCATCAAGGTCACACCTGACCTATGACTTGAGGACATTTTTGAACGTAAAATTTCCCGCTCTTTCGATTGCCGACGTCAAATAAGGGGGTTTATGTTAAACAAAAAGAAAACAAGTTGACCTTGAAATGACCTTATTGTTTTTGGAAAATATTTTACCTGGGGAAATATTCAGCCATCCCGGAACTGTTTGAACACCCGGTATAATCGTAAAAATCCATTAAGATTAGTAGAAATCATTTTAAATTCCTTGAATATAAATAAAATCAAACTTATTCATTAGAGTAAACGAAAATTAATCAGACTGCAATGGGAAAGAAAAGCTTAAAAAATGTGATCCGTAATATAATTATTAACTACATTACTAGCCTATTTGAAGAAAGGTCAAATCACACGCTTTCGGAAAATAAAACACTAAGTGCTCAGTTAGTTGACCGGATTAGCATGAAACCTCTGCGCATGATATGCGGGAAAACACTGATGGACAAAGTCCGAAACGAGATAATCCTCAAAGAATGCGATACAGGGGAGACACTAGTTGATATATGGGAAAGAAATCAGTTAAGGTGGTTCGGACATCTTGAAAGAATGAAAGATGTTATTATATATTATTATTATTATATTATTTATTTATATTTTATTATATTATTAGATATTATTATATTTTGTAATTTCTAGAAATCTAGAATTTCTAGCAAATTTTACTTGAATATATTTTTTTAACATGGTGGCATTGTTAATTATTTTCGTTTATTGCATCCTATAATGTCTAGTGTATTTGCAGTCAACCAGGGAAGAAGAGATTACTGATGCCATAAATAGAGATAATAAACAATTCGCAAAAAGGGTTTTCCAAGCGAAATAAACTAATTATAATGTGTAAGATGTGACATAACAGTAGAAACTGTTTAATAAACACTTCTGCTCAGCGGCTGACTGGGCTACGCCCTCTATCAGAGTGGAACAGAACTTTTGAAAATATAAATAGATTTTCCTCTAAATATACCGTTTATTTTCACATAGTTTTTAATATAATTTTTCTAGAAATACCTACTCTTTAAAAACAAATTACTGTTTGGGGGCGTTGAGATGCTTGGGGGAGCGCCAGCGAATAGGGCGCGGGTTGGCGACCACCCCATATACGTACACACGCCAGTCCGCCGCTGCAGTTCTGCTGACTTGTCAATCTGATTTGACAATCACTTCTACTGTCTTGTCACAGCTCGCTCATATGTCACATTGTAATTAATTTATATCGCTTAGAAATAGCGTTTTGAAAATTTTGTCATAATCTCTATTTATGGCAGAATTAATCTCTTCGTCTCTGGTTGACTGTAAAAGTACCAGACACTTGTTATTAAAAAAAGCTTTAGCACGGTATTTTAATTTCCCTACTTTTAAATAAGTCGAAAAGAAATACACGAAACGGTCGATAGTTTTTGATCGTGAAGTACTACATGCCCGTAAGACGTAAGGGGTTTACATTTTTGATTTCAACCTGCTTTAAACTTTGAGAATTTGAAATTTCTAATATTCTAAAGTTAATTTTTAAAACTTTCAAATATCGAACATTAGAAATTTTAATTAATTGAAATTTTTAAAATAGAATTATGACTGAAATATAAAGTATTAGCAGCAGCATTATAGCAAATTGATTCAACTTTGGGTTAAATTGTTAAAAAAGTCCAACATTTTTTTAAAAGTAAACGGGCACAATTTTTTTTTTTAATCCGGCATTTTTCAAAATAACGAAGATAAGTAATTTTTTTTTCTGATTCCTGTGAATATTTTATATTGATTTCTAAATCGACAAAGAGATTTGAAAAAATTAATTAAATTAATTATTATTTTTCTGCAAATAGAAAAGATGGGGTTTCGTACAAAAATATGCGAAATAAGTAAAAAGTCCAACGAAAAAATGTGTCCTTTTAAAGATCTCTAGCAGAAAGTTCTTGTTGAATTTTTCGATATTTCGGATGTTTTCATTCCAAAAAAAAAAAAAAAAATAAATAATCTCAGAAAGAAAAACCACTATTTTGGAAAAAATTCAAATTTTTGGAAATACTTGGAAAACAATTCGAAATATCGAAAAATGCAATGGTTACTTTTTGCAGAACTCTTCAAACAGAATAACTTTTCCCATGGACTTTTCTTCGTATCTCATATATTTTTCGAATAAACACAAATGTTTGAATTTGAGAAAAAAGGCATTTGTTTTTTGTGAACCTTTAAGTTATTCTGAAATATGTTTGATATTTACATTTTGTTTCCGCGAATTCGAAATGGAATATAATATTTTTTTTACAATAAAATAAAAGTTATTTTCAAATTAATTAAACACTGAACAAATCTAAGTAATAAATTTTAACTGTAACTGATAGCACTCAATAATAATATAATTAGAACTGATTAATAATAAATGATAAAATATTATTTGTTAATGAATAACAAAATTTCTCGTACAAAAATTTAATTTTTTATTTTGTTATAGGAGGAATTTCTGATGCGACCGTGGGAGCTGTATTTTATGTAAACACTTTAGTCGGGACAATTCTTTTTCTAACTCTCTCCCCACGATGGATATCGCTTCAACATGATTGGAGAACCATGGAGCAATACATAGACAGGTTGATTATTATCTTATCTGTCGATAATTATCAAGAAAATTACGATCCTAAATAAGTAAAACAGCTTTTATCAATACAGTAAATCTGTTTAGCTCTGGAAAAGTAAAAGAACATACAATATTAACATACAATATACAGGATATCTCGGCACAAAGACAGAAATTATGGTATCTGTGGGATATCCATAAGATTACGTCAGTAAACAAAAAAATTTTGATTTTTTTAAGTCTTGTCCTCTTATTTTGTGTTATTTGCTGAAGAAAGTAGTATTAGAAAGAAAGAAGAACCAGGAAGAAACCAGGATGTGAAAGTTCTTTTCAGTCAAAATTGGTTGGGCTAGGCGTGGGGTCGGGAGCCACCTCTAAAATATTTTTGAAAATCTCAAAAAATTAGGAAAATATTTTTTCACAAATAAACACAAGATGAGAGGGTGAAACTTAAAAAATCCATATTTTTGTTGTTGACCAGCGTAAATAAGATAACCTTGGATCTTGATCACACTTAGCAACATAGAGTTTCGCACTGTCTCATTTATGTCCCGAGATATCCTAAAAATATCTACAGAATATTCCATCAAGACAGAATTTTCGATATCCATGGGATAGCCTGGGATATTTTTAGGACATTTCATAGCAACATGGAATTCCGGGATATCCTATTTTCGCTCCAATATATCATGGGAACATCCTAGGGATATATACGGTATGTCCCAGCAAAACTGAAATTTTGATATCGCTATATATCCATCGGGATATCCTGGCAACTTTCTCTTAGCAACATTTGATTCCAGGATATTCCAGGATATTCCAGGATATCCCGTATATGTCCATAGATATCTTGCGATGTTTCTGGGGCTCCTAATAACAACAGGGAATTCCGGAATTCGCTATTCATATGAAAGTTTTAAATATCCCAAAAACATCCATCATACCAACAAGATAGCTACGGTATATCTTATCAAAACGAACATTCCGATAACCCTGGAATATCCATAGGATACTGGATGTTTTTGGGATACTCAAAAGTTCCACGTGCTTTATCTTAAAAATTGCGATACATCATATGAGCGAATCTTTAATATCCCAAAAACATCTCAGAATATCCTAATGTTTTTTTTACCAGGGATATCGAAATTTTCACTTTGATGGGATATCCCATATATATAGTCGAACTTCGATAACTCGAACCACCAAGGGAAGCAAAAAAAACTTCGAGTTATCGAATATTCGAGTTATCGGATTCGGTTTATCTCCTCTGCGGTAATGTTTACGGTCAACCTTTAATTTTAGTTTTTGTTTTTATTTATTAGAATAACAGTTAATTTTAGAATTGAACTGTCCCCTATTTGTATAAATCGGATGATTCTTAAACAAATAAAACACTACTAGTTGAATTTTCAAAAACAAACAAATAATTTTCAATAAAATTTTTTTATTTTGCATCATTTTTCTCCGCCATGTACCAAAATAATCATTAAGAATTTGATTAATAGTCTTTGACATTATTCTTTAAATAAAAAAAATCCAGTCATTTTTTTCGAAATTCCAAGATTTTTCAGTTTTTCCAGAACTTTTTTCAAAATTTCATGAATTCTCCAGATCTTCCAGGTATTTTATCAAACAATTAATAATTAACATACTCACACAGTTACAATTGGACGTTCGATCGAAATGTTCTTCAATAAATTTGGCCAATTTCAACAAACATTGTTTTTTTTTTGTTTTTTTTTTTTTGAGGAAAATTATGAAATTTCTTAAGATTGTACTATTTCCGGGAAACTTTCAAATGAAATTTTTCATGGATAAATTATCTTTGAAATAAAATTAAAATAGGTTTTCGAACATTTCAAACTTTAAAAGATTTTAAGACTGAAATTATTATTCAAAAGATTCAAAAATACGTTATTTTAAACTTGAAAAGATTTCAGAAAACTTAAAACAAAATGTTCAAGACAAAATATGTTGTTTTTTAAAAGAAATTAGGCGATACGTGTTTTTGCGATGTTTCGAACAAATATTTTTTACGAAGTTATGCGTATTTGAATTTTTTGCTTTGTTTAAAAAAAGCGCAATTTTTTCTTTAAACTTATATAACTTTTGACCTAATTAAGGTTTTACTAAAATATTAAAAGTCGATTTTCTAAAGAAAAAATACACTTATATTTTTTGCCAATTTTTTTGTTAAATTTGTACTATCATAAGAAAAATATCTTGTTTGTTTCATGCGGGATAAATAACTTTTGCAGCCAGGAGATTTTTTTTGCATAAATGGAATTTTCGCATTTTGTTTGCAAACAACAACAGATACGAAAAAATGATTACAAAATAGTTTGCACCGTTAAAAAAGTTCTACAAATGTTCTTACTTATTAATGATATCTTGGACCATTTCCGAGAAAAAAAATTATGTAAATTACATAAAAAAGATTAATTTTCTACTTAAAAAGACAAATTTTCAATGAAAATGATGAATCTTTGACCCAAAAAATGATCTTTTACCAAGGTAGTTTAACTTTTAGACAAGTAGTTTAATTTTCAACCAAAAAGATGACATTTTAACTAAAATGATGAAGCTTCAACCAAACAAGTGCATTTTTAACAAAATAGTTTAACCTTTAACCAAGGAATTGAATTTTCAAAAAAAGATGAATTCACAATGACAAATGTGATAGTTGATAATTAAACTAAAAATTGTTTTTAATTTCAAATCAAAAAGAGTTTAATTCATAAAAAAGATTAATTTTCATTAAAATATTTTAATCCTCAGTCAAAAAAATATTTTTATTTCAAACCAAACATTTGCAGTGTTAATAAAAAATGATGAAATTTCTATCAATAGAGATGAATTTTCGAACCAAAGAGACGAATTTTCAACAAAATGGTTGAATTTGCAAACAAAAAACATTTTTCAGTCCAAAATAAAGAAAATTTTGTAGGCAAATTATAATTTGAAGTTTACGAAAGTATATGTAAATTTTCACGATGTGTGCTTTTCTATCGCGAGGGAGTAAGTCCGCACGGGCGAACGCAGCAGAATTATGTCCAGGACGTAAATTTGGACAACTCGGGACTCTCGAGTATAAGTCGTGCCAAACGATGAGTTCCGGAGACGCCCGAGCGGCCTCTTACCAATGGGTGCGCATTTCGTCCGTTTTCATTCTTGTCATTCTTGTTTACGTTGTTTTGAATGTCATATCTCGTTGCAGTGCTCGTGTCCAACTTGGAAATTTATGAAAGGTAATTATATAAAAATGCTATGTCATATCTTTTATATACGCAATATACCTCTGATATACAATATACCTCTTTATATACAATATAACCTATGAAAAGTTGTGAATACTCCGGGGCCGAAGGAACGTAGGTTATCTATCTTTCTCGCTCCTTACGGAGCGTGCATGTAATGGTATTAGAGTAAGCGAGACACAAGCATATGGAAAACCGTCATTTGTTTTCCACATGCTTGTGTCTCGCTTACTCTAATTCCTTTACATTCACACTTCTTAAGGAGCGAGAAAGACAGATAACCTACATTCCGCCGACCTTGCCTCTGAACAGTAGCAAGGTGGCCGCAGGTTAGAGAAAACCTGCAAAAAAGAGAAAAGTGAGAGAAATGTATTAATCAGGGAACGTTAGGAATAAGTCAGAGATAAGAAAAATATATTGAAATTTGAATAACTGAAAAGTTTCTGGGGAACCAAACTTCGAAATATCTTTTCGATTATAAAAGCTAGGAACAAAATTCAACGAGATTTCGGAGATTTCCATTAATATTAGATGGCAGATGGAAATTATTATATAACGATACTTATTGAACTTTGTTGAAACTATCACACGTTAATTGAATGAAATTCGTTGTAAATTAGCATTTATTATTTTTTCGTTCCAAGGAATTCGTATTTTAAACATTCTGTTTTTGTTTTTCGTAAGCATTGATGGCAATGTGTATATTTAAATGGGGCTGTTTTTCAGTTCAAAACTTTGACATAATTTTAAATATTTATATTTCATACATTTCAAATTATACCATTTAAACATTTCAATTACAGAAATTTGATCTGTAAAAAAAATTTAACATGTAAAAATAATTTATTCTCGACTCGACAGAATGAATTTTTAAATTGTAAGACTGTCAAGAGGTTATGTTCACAGGGATCACAGTTAGTCCCCTATTACCCCTTTCGCCCCTATTTCCCCCTATTTTTCTCAAAATCCCCTATAATCCCTATATCTGAGAATTTTGTCCACTTTTTCCCCTATTTTTTTTAGCTGCGATTAATTTTTCAAGAATTCTAAGAGACAGAAACGTATGATGCTTAAAAATGCGCACCACAATGCTGCAACATTATGTATTATTATTATATTATATATATAAAAAATAAGGTTAACAGCCACCGCAGGATCCCACTGGGAGAAACTGCCACCTAAAAAATGACACCGGCTCCCAGTAGGACCGCGGTAAGTCCCACTTATGGCCACGTCTCACAACCGTGAGATGGGTGGTCACAGGACATTCATAGAGGGAGGTTTGTAATGACCTAAATTTTCAAATATACTTTTTTGACATATTTTGATATAATTCGACCCCAGAAACTCGAAACTAAATTTTCTTTTAATGACCGTGTGTGTAACTTTTTTCTGCTCACCATATCTCAAAAAGTAAAAAATCTACGATCAAGAAATTTGGATTAGGTGTAGCTGCGATTGATATCCAGGTCTGATAGGATTTTGAGGATTCTGAGACGCATCGATCAACCTATTGTTGAAACTTTTATGCCATACTACCAACACAGATTTTCGAAGTTTAAAAAAATGGTTCATTCTGTTTATTTACGAAAAACTCTTTTGATATGCAAAATACAACAATATTAAATTCAGCGAATTTGTTCGCCTCCTCGAAAAGCATCGATTTACCTATTGATGAACATTTTATGACAGAACATATCCCAGCTGAAAATTCCTGTACAGGTACCTCAAAAGATCCTGGATATGTTTCTGGACATGATCATGCACACGAACCTGCACAGGTAATCTTGACGATTCCTGTGCAAGAATTTGGCAAAGGAATCTGTACCGACAAAGCAAACTTTGAATGATCGAGTATATATTTCTGTACAGATTTCTTTGCGAAGTAAATTGAGGCGCGGGTTCCCGTACAGAAACACGTATGAGGTCCTTTACAGAAAGCCGTCACGAGAAATCATTACGCTTACATCTATAAAGTTGCTTTCGGTTTATTCCCTTGAAGATCGAGCTTACTATCGAGAGATCCAAGCCGCCAGCGAACCCTCGTGGATAAGATCCTATGCAGGTCACGTATAGGATCCTGAACAAGTTCCTGTACATGAACCCGCGTCTCAAATCATTTTGTGAAGGAACCTGTACAGGGTCATTCAAAGTTTATCTTGCATACAGTTTCCTTTTGATGATCATGTACAGTGTTCTTCGCCGAATTCCTATACAGAAACTGTTAAAATTATCTGTACAGGTTCGTGTGCAGGTTCGTTTCCAGGAACATGCCCATGATCCTCCGAGATTCCTGCAGAGTAATTTTCAGCTGAAATCAATTGATATTTTCTGAAAGACAGGAACATAAGATTGAAAAATAATGAAAGTATCCATGTTTCTTTTTTGTTAGTGAAAACCTCCCTCTATAAGGAACCAAATTTATTTGATACTTATGAGGAAGTAAAATGCTCATAAAATGAGCACAGATAAATACAGCCATGCTGAATACGTCCAGAGTACTTCGCAGCCGTATTTCAATTTATTCTGGAGGTACTTAATTCGAGCTGGTTTAATTAGAAATCCTTTAAGCTGGAAATTGTGCTACTATCAAGTCTTTCAATTTGATATTCTCTAATTTCGAATAATTAAAAAGAACAGAAAATCGTCTTAGATTAAAACTAGGACCACACAATTTATAACTGACTGTCAAACGTCTTTCAATACTTTTTTCTTTGATTTTCGAAGTTATTTTCTACGACTTAAATAAAAAATACGCGTCCTGACGTAAAGTGGTTGTAAAATAATTTGCAGATGTAATGTTAGTGAAAAATTTTGGACATTAAAATTTCATTGTTACTCAAGTTGAAAATTCAAAACGATGGTAGAAAAATGTTGGTGTAATTCGTTTTTATTGAATACCGTTTCAAATAAAACAATTATGCCTGGACAGCACAAATGTTTTCCTGAACATTCCTGGAACATTCCAATGAAAGTTTAAGAGAATTCGAAAAATTGTTCCAGGAAGTTTCCCGGAAGCAGGTAAATGTCAGCGTATCGAACAACATTCGCAAGAAAGGTTCGAGAAATGTTCTTGAGAAATTGATTAATTAATTAATTTCTCACGAACATTCACCTAACCTTCCCTGGTAACGTTCTTTGGTACGCGGACCTACTTCATGAATTTTCCTGCAACATTTTCTGAATACCCTGAACCTTCTATTGGAATGTTTCAGGAATGTTCCGGAAAACTTGTTTGCTATCCGGGTGTTGTTAATTTTAATATCTACGTTTCTACTTTAGTACAGCTCCTAAGTAATACTTCTGTATACACATAGAGGGCCCCGAGATCCCTTTTGTTCGAAAGGTAAAAGAAATGATTCATTAACAAAAAAATTATGAAACCATTTTTGGCATCTCGTAGCAAAAATAAAACTTTTTTTCGTAAGATAAATTGTTTGCAATTGATATTTACACAGTTGTAGCTCAGAATCTATTCTTCACAAAAATCTTAAACTTGTACCTTGCCTATATAACCGTCTAGAGTTTTTATTTGTTATTAAAAAAATCATCCAGGCCAACCAGCGTCATAATTTTTTTAAGCTGTTGCAGCCTTTCAGGTAATATATTTTTCATAAATTCACGCACCCTGGAATAATTGCAATTTTCTATGTAAACTAGAAAAATGTACAACCGACAAAACTTTTGGAAATCGAAAAGAGAATTCTTCTGAAAAATAACTCATAAGAACCCTGAATATGCATAATTAATTCATAGCCTATTGATCTATTGTAATTTAAAAAAAATGGTTACTTTTATCATCTTTTCGCAAACAATTAAAAGGCGATAATAATTCAAAAATAGAAACAGACTAGGTCGCGTTAACAATTTCTCAATATGACCTTATTGTTGCAGGAAAGTTAAAAATGGTATATTATCGCATCGTTTCATAAAATTTTTTTATTCTTCACGTTCTTCATGTTCATAACCTTTTTTTTAAATCAATATATACATTCAAAAATAAATGTGTATATTGTTACCAGTCAATTAGTTGTTTTTCACTATTGGATGAGGAAATAGCTTGACTCGTCGAAATAGTAACTTTTTTACTGATCTTTAGTGGACAATTTTTTGCGAATAAGATTTGTAGCATTTCACTATTAATTAGTTAAATTTCAAAAATTTTGATTCAGAGAGGCAACAAAGTACCTTTCGCGTAAGAAAAAACACTGTACAAAGAATAAACTTCTTTAGACACTCCAGTTCATCCGTGTTCAAGGTAAATTACACAGCCCCACAGGAAAAATTAGGTTGTCCAACGAACAAGAGTAGTTACATCCTATGGATTTTGGGTCGCTGAATCCAAATGCAAGGTCAGAATTCCGCCATCACCTTCAGGTTTTTTTCTAACCTCAAAAAACATCGTTGTTTTGGCTATTTTTGCATCGAAAAATATGTAGCATTTCGTGTCGCTGAATCCGAATCCGAACTGAGAATTCCAAAATTAGCTTTTTTTACTTCCTAACCTCAAAAAAATTGTTTTCGTGTTGATTTTTTTTAATTCCCTTCTCACTTCCTTCTTCTTCTGTTTACATTCCTCATCCCATCCACTTCTATCCCCTCCTTCACCAACTTATTTTTTGCTTGTGCACTCTCACGCTCGTTTTATTTCTCCTATCATTATTTTCATTTCCTTGTTTACATTTCCTTCCCCCATTTTGATATTCCTGACGTTTTCTTTGAACTGTTCTTTACGTTTCATTGAGCAATCCCCTCTTCCTACTCTTTTTACTTTTGCTTCCTTTTCATCCTTATTTTTATTACCCATTTCTCCCTCTACTGTCACTATTATGGGAAAGTGATTCGCATCTATATAGTTTCCTAACTCTAGTTTCTTAACCTTCTCCCTTACCTCGTCGTTCACTACCACATAATCAATTACCGTTTCCCTCTTTCCTCCTGAACGTGTATATTCCCCTTCCTCACTCCCCTCTATACTTGTGTTTAGAACGAACCATCCTATCTCCTCGAGGCTCTTCAACAATTTCTTTCCTCCCCATTCAGTATCTTGTCTTAGGATTTCCTTCCTCGCTCTCCACCCCATTAAAATGTGGTGAAACTCTGCTCTCTTATGTTTGGGAATACTGCTGTCCCGAACAAAAGAACGTAAACGTACTACAGTAGTCGACCCGACTTCGACTGAAACGAAAAATTTTAACTTTGAAAAAGTTAGGCTAAAAGCTTTTATAAATTGAAGAATAATTGTTTATTTAAAGTAATATTGATTTAATTATTCATTTTGTTTCTGAAATTCAATATAATACATGTATTCTAGGTTTGAATAACATAAAACAAGACTTCATATAAATTTGGTGTCTATGAAAACTTGATGATGAATATGCCCAATACCTACCAGTAAAATTGACACAAAACATAAGAAAATCCTTATATTTGTTAAAAAAGATCTCCATCAACCGGCGCGGCGTGTTTCCAGAAAAAGACGCAACCGGCTTACCGAATTCTGGGACTGCTGTTGTCCCAAAAGTTTGGCGCGCCGTTCATCCCTCTATCAGATCGCAACGTTCTCAAACTAAGAGAGTAGACGTCTTGAACAAAGGGCGCGCTGGCGCTCGTGTGTTTAGCTCTGAAGTGATACTTATAAGTACCGCAGTCGCCCTAAATTTCTTCCCGTGTACCTTTGTTTCTTGTCTCTCTTTGCTTCTTACTATTTTTTAATTTTCCTATCTCTCGTTCCTTTCTCTCCTAGTTTCCCGGCACCTCATTTCTTACTATCCCTTCCCTTTCTTTGTTTCCAATCCCATCACACTCCTTCTAGCTGTATTCTGCCATACTCAACCCACGGTCTTTTTCCCTTACTTCTTTCCTCTTCCGCTATTTGCCTTAACTTATACTGCATATTCCTTTCTAACCATGTCAAATCATCCTCTATTTTCTCCGAGCCTTCATATAACAACCTCTTTTTTTTCATCGCTTCCCCCTTATGTTCCCATTTCTCTCCTTTCTTCAATTCTTTCCCTTCTAATCTTAGACCCTTTATCACTATGTTTCTTTTCCTTTAATCTCTTTCTTTCCTTTATAATCTTCTTTCTATTTCCCTTATCCTTTCCCTCTCATTACTCCCACTCTCCCTTACACCAATCTCCCGTTTTGATTTTTCGATCTTCATTATCTTACCTTCTACCTGTTTTCTGTCATAAGTTCGGCCATTTCCTCCCTAATTCCGTTCCTTATTTCCTCTACCCTTTTCTCCTGCTTTTCCTCATATATCCCCATTACTTCTATTATCACTTTATGCATGTCATCTACCTGTAAATTTTCTTTTTCTATTTGGTCTTTATGTTTAACTTTTTCTTCGTCTTTCCCCTTGTCTTTCTCTCGCGCTCCATGTTCGTCTTTTCCCGGTGGTGTTATGTACATTTTCGGACATTTAGGGTGGATCCTGCTTCTACTTTATCTTCAAAAATTCCTCTCTCCGCCCTATCCCTATTCCTATTTACGAATGGCTCCATTGAGCCAAAACTCTCCGCCCTCAGTCTCCCCCTTTCTACTGCTTTTCTGTACTGCCCTCTCTTTTTTGTCTCACGTTTCGGCATACGGAATACTTCCTCGCCCGAATCCCTTTCATTCTTGCAATCGCGGTCTCCGTTACCCATAAAATCGATTCGGAGTAACCTCTGTCCGTAACGCCATACGTAACTTTCGTTAATCCTATCTTCACGGCGCTACCCCACCCTGCTACCGTACCTTCTTCCGTCCTTCTCTCTACTTTTCCGTCCCTGTCACCACTACTCGGCTGCACTTGTCTCTCCACCCTTCTCCTCACGCCAAGCAAAATAACCTCCCAGCCTACCCGAAACATTCTCAAGCTCAGAAATTATCACCAAACTCTTCACTTCTATTATATTTTACATGCAATCTCACACTAACAAAACCGTTAAACATACTTCTCCCATCAACTCACCTCAAATTCCACTTCAATTTCAGGGTTTTCTGGGCTTAAAAAAATCCTGCTCATTTCCCGGTCGAGCGACTACTACATTTTAAAATTATTAGTTTTAGGGTAAAAGTTCAGAATTCGAAATGGGCATAAACTGCATTTTTATAAAAATTGTCTTCATGATTTTGTTAACATCAAAGCAGATCAAGTTATATATTTGTTAAAAAAAAAATTAATTTAGAATTTTTTTTCCATACTTCACTTTTGATTCATGTTGGTGTTTATTTTAATAATTGTTATACTATTTTTAAGCAGTGCATATATAGCAGATGTTTTATTTATACATTTTTTGTCTAATCATTTTTCTATGTTTTGTTTTTTGTAATCCTTAATTTGAAAAGAAAATATTTTATATTGAACATTTTTTTTCACAATTTCAAAAATGAATCATTTATTTTTTATAATCAAACAATTTGCATTTTTTTCAAGATAGGGTAAAAGATACAACATTTTTGCATCAATTATTTAGTACTAGCTTTAAATATTTTTGACCACTCTTTTAGCATTATAGGGGAAAAAGTGTAAACATTAACATTTTCTCGGGTTTATATACCGTCGAATATGATCGATTGTTTTACAAAACTGTACTGATTTTTTCTCAATTTCTGCCAAGATCTGAACTCTGAAGAAATAAGTCGTAACAATTTTAAATTGTAAAATCTTTTATAAATTCAGTGTTCAAGTATAAGAAATTTTTGAATATTTGAAACCCATTCTTCTAAATTCAGACTCTTCATTTCAAGGTATTTTCTTTACAAATAGAATCATTTTATTGTATACATTTTACTCTAAAATCTTCATATTGTTGAATCGACAAGGACTGTTTTTCTACATTCCTGTGAAAATTTCCGTGCATTTTCTTGTCGAATAGCTCTTGATGGAATTTTCCGAATTCTGCTTTCTTTACTTCGGCTGTCAGAAGTGAAGCATCTAGATGGAATTCACTTCTGAAGTTGAAATTCAGGCTAAGGGTCTCAGCTGCCTGCCCCGCGGCTTTGTAAAGGAACGCTCATTTGCCAACCATCTCATGATTCCTGACCATTTTCAGGAGAGGATTTTTTCCATTTGCAACGATGTAAGCTGTACTGAAAACAATTCGGTTATGAAGACACTGAAGATTCACAAGTCCGTTTCCGCTTCGGAGAGACTCCTTTACTGATGTTACGTCCTGAATGCGGCTTTGAGGCACGGCCAGGTATGTATAGGGCTGTCCAGTGTTGAGATGCCTGATAACACTTGTATCCACAAGCTCAGGGTCCTTGGGAACGCCAACAAGCTTTATTATTATCATTATACAACATTATATTATCTTTCTTCAGATGAATTTTGGCACATTCTTCCAATCCAAAGTCCATCCCAATCTCTCCGGTGTACGTCTTGACGATATTTATGGCAGTTTGAAGTTTGCCTTTACCAGAGGCATGGATCTTCAGGTCATCCATATGTAATTTGTCTCATCGAATTTAACGTTAAATCATCATTTTTTCAATGTAATAACAATTAAAATTTCTAGAATTTCAGAAACATTGAACTTGAAACATTCAATGCAGTTTTTAACTTCAAACTATCAAATTTCAGGGGTATTCCACATCAAAGGCAACAAGTATGTCACCGATTTATTTTACTGTTTGTTTTGTATAGTGATCAGGGTACTAAATACTAATGTCTATGGGTTGTCTAACTTTGTAATAATATTGGCAAATATTGTTAATTAAAAATTACAGTTTCAAAAGTTGGACCTATTGATCGAACGTGAAAAAATACTTTTTAACAAATTTATGCAAAAAGTGTTGAAATTGTAGGAAATTAGAAACAATTATTCAAACATAAATTGTTATATTCTCATTTATTGAACAATTTGTAACTATTTCCGGACGCTAGGACGACTGTGAAATTGAAAACGAAGTAAATAAATCTCAAGGTTGAAGTGTCCTTGATTTATCAACAAAGATGCAAAAACGTATTTGTCGATATATGTATATATTTTTTTAATTCTGGAAGTTTTTTGGTATCAAATATAAAAAATGGGTTACTTGTTATAAAAAAATGAATCAGGAAAAATGCTTTCTCAGGGGTTACAAGACTCAGATGTTTTATTCCATAAAATTTTCTTCGCAATATATATGAAAGTGATATGGAATGCACTAAAAGTTACTCTTCAGCAACAATTTTCAAAATTGCTCTTTTCTCCAGGAAAATTTGTTAATTGTTTAAACAAATTTAATTGAAAAATACAAAATTCAGACATTTTTTAACATGTAAACTTTGTTATTTTCAGTATATTAAATGTCAGTATCTGCACAATAACCTCCTACGTGAATAATTTACCAGCAGGTGAACGTTTTATATTTAAATAATTTCATAACCTGAAGTACCTCCATTAAATAACAGTTAAAAAGTTATTTTGTGTTGGAAAATCCTGAGCGCAAGTCGCTTGTACTTGTGCTTAGGCAAAAAATTTTTCCAAAATTCAACTTACCAAAATTAGGCAGTTACAATACTGTTTTTCAAAATTCCAATATTACAACTTTAAGGAATAAAAAATCAGGAAGACGATAACTTAAAATCTTAAGCACATAGTGCTATTGAAACTGATCCTCATCTCCAAATTGAGTTCCAACACTGACAATCGAATTTTTATAAATATTGACTAATTTCGCATCCTAAATGTTTTTAATCCTCTTCGACTCCAAAATTGTAACTAACAACTAATTAATCGCCTGATAAGGATAGCGGTCCGCTATCGAAACGTAGGATTATAAATACTAACCTTCTTAATAAAGTCTGGAAGAGTCGTAAAGAATTAGAATTTTTTAATTATTTTTTGGTTCAAAACATTATTATGTTATTTTGTTATTTAGATTTCATAATAGAAGTTAAAAAATAGTTAATTTGTAATAAGTCGTAACTAAATATTACTTTAACATATATTGCGACGAAAATGTTATGGAATCATTAATCATTAATTTTTTTATAATAAATAAATTTTGTAATTTGCCCACCATAATAAGTGAGCAGCCCTAAAAACAATCCACACTCATTTTAAACATTGCTGAGCAATTGCAAACAGTTGGAACAAAATAGTAGACTTGGATTTTCCAGCAAAATAATTTTTGTTCGCGTCCGAAGAACTTTGAGAACTTCTTTTCAAAAATTAAAAAAAAATGTACTACTTTTAACATTTCAAATATCATCTTTATTTATTTGTTCTTATGCTGAAATAAATAAAAAGACCGTCAAGCAGCACTGGACGTATAAAATAAGATCTCTTTCAACAGCGAAACAGCGCCTTGAACGGCAAGTAAACCGAACTCAGGAAAATTCAACCTTTTCTACTTATCCTTCCCGTCTGTTCAATAAGACGTCACGTACCGTGATAATCCGCCTAGTCGAGAAGAGATTCAAGTCTTCTGTAAGAAAGTATATGAAGATACTTATCAGCAAAATGAAGACGGAGAACAAACCATTCCGCAGTGGCTAGTGGCAGGACGCACGGAATTGATCCCTAAGACAGGAGATTTGTCAAGTCCAAATAACTACAGGCCCATAGCTTGCTTAAACACCAGCTACAAGCTATTTACTGGCATCCTAGAAGAAAGGATATTAACATCTATCGAGCTGATATGGAGTGCAATAGTTGAACAACGTGGATGCTAGAGAGGTCTGGCAGGTTGCAGGGAGAACCTGTTAATAGACAGGTGTTTTACCCAAGACTCGATCAGTTATCGACGCAATCTGTCCATGGCTTGAATTGACTAGCGTAAGGCATTCGATAACACGAACCATCTGCTACTCATTAAGCTTCTTGAGTGCCTGGAGATGCATTAAAAAATAGTGGAATGCATAAAAGAGCTTATGCTCTTGTGGCGGACAAGATTTGTCATAACATCTGATAAACAACAAGTGACTACCAGTTTCATCACATATAAGAGGGGGGTCTTCCAAGGAGACTCTCTAAGTCCGATACTTTTCTGCATCTCCCTCTCGCCTCTATCTATTGTGATCCGAAGCAAAAGCTCTGGGTACCTATGTGGCCCGCCGAACAGAAGAGAATATAAGGTCAACCACCTTTTATATATGATTCAAAGAAATCCTTGAATTCAAAGAATTCCTTGAATTTAGAGAATTCCTTGAATTCAGAGAATTCCTTGAATTTCAAGAATTTTTTAAATTCAGAGAATTCCTCGAACTCAAAGAATTTAGAGAACTCCTTCAATTCACAGAATTCCTTGCATTGAGAGAATTCCTTGAATTCAGAGAGTTTCTTGAATTCAGAAAATTGCTTGAATTCAGAGAATTGCTTGAATTCAGAGAATTCCTTAAATTCAAAGAATTTTTTGAATTCAGAGAATTTCTTGAACTCAGAGAATTCAGGAAATTCCTGGAATTCAGAGAATTCCTTGAATTGAGAGAATTCCTTGCATTGACGAAATTCCTTGAATTCAGAGAATTCGTTCAATTCAAAGGATTCTTCGAGTTCAGAGAATTCCTTGATCTCAGAGAATTTAGAGAATTCAGAGAATTCCTTGCATTGAGAGAATTCCCTTCATTGAGAAAATTCCTTGAATTCAGAGAATTCCTTGAATTTAGAGGATTCCTTGAATTCAGAGAATTCCTAGGATTCAGATAATTCCTTGCATCGAGAGAATTCCTTGAATTCAGAGAATTCCTTGCATTCAGAGAATTTCTTGCATTCAGAGAATTCCTTGAATAGTCGAATTACTTGAATTCTCGGAATTACTTAAATTCATCGAATTACTTAAATTTATCGAATTACTATAATTCCTCGAATTACTTATATTCACGGAATTCCGTGAATTCTTCGGTTTACTCCAACTACTTGAATTCCACGATTTACTTGAATGTTTCAAATTCTTGGACTTTCTTTAATTCTTCGAATTACTTGAATTTCGAGAGTTGCTTGTATTCAGAGAATTACTCGAATACTTGAAATTATTTAAATTCTTGGAATTATTAGAATTTTTTGATTAACTCGAATTCCACGATTTACTTGAATTCTTTGACTTATTCGAATTCTGCGAAGCACTTGAATTCTTCGATTTATTCAAATTACTTGAATTCCTCGATTTAATAGAATTACTTGAATTCTTCAATTTAGTTGAATACCTCGACTTACTTGAATTTGTCGAATTACTCGATTTCTTCGAATTACATGAATTTTTCGAATTTAAATTATTCGAATTGCTCGAATTCTTTGATTTACTTGAATTCTTCGATTTAATAGGATTACTTAAATTCTTCGATTTAATCGAATTACTTGAATTCTTGGATTTCGTCGAATAACTTGAATTCTTCGATTTACTCAAATAAGATAACTTATTAGTCCGGGTCCGGACTATTAAGAACTTAAGGGGTTCGGGTCCGGACCCTTGCCCTCAAGAATTTAAAAGGCATGGTTGTGGACTCGAACCCTTAAGAACTAGAAGGATCCTGGTATGAATCAGGACCCTCAAGAATCTATTTTTTTTGTTTTCTATTTTTTTTCTACTTTTTTCGTAAAATTGAAGTTTGGAACAACTGAAACAATGCACCCTCTAAATCAATTTAGTTCGGTATCTCGATCATATTAGAACGCCTAAAAAAGGATCCCAGATAAAAATGAATGCCTAGTTTTTACTGTGTGATGAATAGGAATCTATAAAATAAAATCACACTCACCCCCTCTCTTCCCTTATCTTGAATCTTATTTAAATCACCAAGTTGATGAAAAATAAATTATTTTACTACTCATTATAAAATAATTGATTGTTATTAAATAATTTCAGAAACTATTCATTAGAAAAGAATGGACGATTCAAAGTTCCATACAATATTTTTCAAAATAAAAAAGTAATAACTCACTCATCTCTCAAATATTCCATGAGAGGATTTGCGATATCCACAAGAATAAAGGAAAAGATAATGAATAAGGTATGGAAGTTAAGTGGGATTTAATTTCGGAATTTGCATTCCTCTCTTTTAGGATTTATAGGATTCGAGGAACATTTAAAAGCAGATTATCCCAAAATGCACTATGCGATTGTAGCTTATATAAAAAAGCAAATATGAAATGAGAATCAAGCTCGTACGATCAAATATCAGAGGATGTTTGTCAAGTTTTCAAATATTGGAATATGGCACTAATGATGGTATATTGTCAATATTAATCCAGAATCGAGTTACACATATTTGATGAATGATGATTTTGATCACGATTGCAGTCTATAATTTCGTCTGATTGGATTAAAAGCCTAACATGCTCTAAATTATGATTTATTGTCCCTAAGATATTGTTTTACTGGTGATTCAATGTAAATAATCAGTTTAGTAATCAACATTATTAGTATTCAAAATATTAATAAACAACTGCACGGAGAAACTTTGTTCATTAAAATTTACCCAATTAGTTCGGTAAATGGAGGACATTACTGCATTGAGATAAAGTTCATAATTATTTTAGGATTTAATACAAAAGATTTGTGTAAAATCTCAAGTCCGAAAGTGCAAATTCTGATATGTAATAATTGATATCAGGGTTGTATTATTTTCATACCAGTATATTATAAAATGATGCAAAGTATTGTAAATTTTTATCAGATGAATGATATAAGGTTTACTTTTGTGTGATGTTAACGATTTACTTAAAAGAAAGCATCGATTTCAGAATTTTTACCGAGATTTTCACGTTTATTATGACATTTCACCAATCAGGTGAATTTTCAAACTAAAAGATAAATTTTCTATTAAAAAAAAGACAAATTTTCAACTAAAAACATACATTTTAAACAAAGAATAGAATAGTTTAATTTTCAGTTAGAGGAGTAAGTTTTTAAACAAATAAAATAAATGTTTAACCAAACAAATGTGTTTTCAACCAAAAAGATGTAACAGCTATAAAAAAAATTTGACGAAAAATGGAATATATTGAAATTTTTAGTTAAAATTTAATTTTTAAACTTTCATTTGAAAAAAATAATTTTTGATTTTAAAAATAATTTTCAACTAAATAAATAAGAATTTCAACCAAAAAGAATAATTTTCTACCAAAAAAGAATAATTTTAAAGAAAATACATGAATTTTCCATCAACATTTTTTACTTTTAATGGAATTTTCAACTCAATAGTTGCATCTTCAACCAAAAAAGTTGATTTTCTATGAAAAAAGATGAATTTTCAACTAAAACCCATAAATTTTCAACAAAGTATGGACTAGTTTAATTTTTATTTTGAGAAATAAGTTTGCAAGCAAATAAAATAAACTTCCAACTAAACAAATTAATTTTTTACCAAAAAGATTGAATTTGTATAAAAAAGAATCTTGATGAGAAATTGAGTTAAAGTTTTAGTTTGATAACGGAAAGGGTAGCTTGGAAGTTTATTAATGAAATGAGAAAAAAAAGACGGCATGATGGATAAGGTAAAAGAGGAAGAGTGGAGGGAGTATTTTGAAGAATTTCTTTTCGGAGATCCAGTCGAAAAGAAGAAAAGAAAAGAAACAAAAGGGAAGGAAGAAAAAAATGTAATCCACTTTAAAATTGTTTTCATTGCCTTTTTTTTTCAATATAATTTCTGAAGTCCATGTATGAGTGAACGTCCTCGTTTGTTCGAAGCAAATTGCTTTTCCTGAAGTACTCCCCTAACTCTGGAAAAGTGAGAGCAGCCAACTCGATTAACGAGCAGTCGAGGAAGAACAATGCCGAGTGCATTCGCAAACCTGACGCACAATTATTCGTCCGTGAAACATAAAACGTTATAATGACGAGCTTGGCGTGGAATAAATGGACGAATTAAAATTTTTTTTCTTCAATTTTAAACTAATAGAGATAAATTTTCAATTAAATAAACGAATTTTCAACAAAATAGTCAAATTTTCAAACAAAGAGATCGATTTAAAAAAAGCATGATTTTTTTCAAATTTTCACAATATAGTGTAATTTTCAATTAAGTAGTCAAATTTTTAACCCGAAAACTAAATTTTTCATCAAAGGATTGTTTTTCTATGAAAATAGAGAAATTTACAATAAAATACATGATTTTTAAACAATTAGTCGAAGTTTCAACTGAAAAAAATTAATTTTTGACCAAAAAAATGAATTTTCAGCAAAATGCATGAATTTTTATCCAAGAAGTTGAATTTTTAACCAAAAAGATTAATTTTCAACCCGAAAATATGATTTTTCAATAAAAAATTTAATATGCAATCAAATAGTTAAATTGTTTTTAAATAGTTTATTTGTTATCAAAATAGTTCAATTTTTCACCAAACGAATACATTTTTTACCAAAAAAAGTATAAATTAAAAAAAATGGTGAAATTATTAAACATAAAAATAATTTTTTAACCAAGAATAATAACTTTCTACAAAAAAGACGCATTTTTAACAAAGGAAGACAAATTTTCAACCATAAATGAAATAGTTAAATTTTTATTTAAAAAAAAAACGAATTTTCAAACTAATAAATACTTGTTTTCAAGGAAATAGTTAAATTTTCAACCACTGAAAAAAAATTTCACCTAAAAAGATGAAGTTTAACGCAAAAAGATGAATATTTAACCAAGAAATTTTAATTTTTATTCAAAAAGATTATTTTCAGCCAAGCAGACTAATTTTTAACAAAAAGAAATATCTCCAACTCAAAAAAATACATTTCTAACAAAAAATGGAATAGATTAATTTTTAGTGAAAAAAAAAATTATTTTCAACAACAAAAAAACGATTTTTTGATGAAATAGTTAAATTTTTAACCAAAAAAAGTGATTTTTGTAAGCAAAGTTATAAAACTTCAACCAAAAAATTCAATTTTACACCAAATACTTGAATTTTTAACTAAAAAAAAATTCTCCAGCTAAGAAGATAAATTTATTACCGGAAAATATGAATTTTCAACTAAAAAAAAATTTAAACAGAAATGCAAAAGTTAAATTTTAATTAAAAAAATAGTTTCCAAAAAAACGAATTTTTAACGAAATATTAAAATTATAAGCAAAGAAAGTAATTTATAAGAAAATGAGGTATTTTTGCCAAAAAATGAACTTTTTAACCAAATAAAAGATTTTTTAAATAATGAAATAAATTTAAAAAAAATTAATTTTCTTCCAACAAATACGCATTTTTAGTCGAGGAAGATAAATTTTCAAGCATAAATAGTATAGTTACATTTTTACTGAAAAATATTTATAAAATAAATTTGCAACAAAGTAGTTGAATTTTGAACCAATAAAATGAATTTCAAAAATTTTCTTCAAAATTAAAAAAAAATTTAAACATTAATTTTCTACAAAGTAGCCAGATTTTTAACAAAATATATCAATTTTCAACAGACTTGTCTAATTTTGAAGCCTTAATAACAAATCATTTACAATACAGTTAAATTTCTAAACCGAAAATTTTCTACAAAAAAACTCAATTTTTAACAAAATGCATGCATTTTTAACTAAATAGTGGAATTTTCACTCAAAAAGATTACCTACAGTCAAAAAGTTTAATTTTCTACGACAAAATGCGAATTTTCAATTTAAAAAAATTCAACCAGGAATGGAAAATTTGAATTTTTGACAACTAAAAAAATTAATTTTCAACAAAATAGTGACATTTTCAACCATAAATGGAATATTTAGATTTCCAACGAAAATGATGAATCTTCACCAAAAACAATAAATCTTTAACTAAGAAGATTAATTTCATACAAAAAAAATCATTTTCAAATAAGGAAGATAAATTTTCAACCGTAAATGGAATAGTTAAATTTTTATTGAAAAAAAACAACAATTTTCCATCGAAAAAAAACGAAGGTAAAAAAATCTGAATTTTCAACCAATGAAACGAATTCTTCAGCAAAATGATGAATCTTCAACCAAAAAATCAAATTTTTAACCAAAGAAATTAATTTAGTACAAAAGCACGCATTTTCAACAGTGAAAGTTAAATTTTGAACCATAAATAAAATATTTTAATAATTGATATTGCCGATTACTGGTCAAATAATTTTCTGGAGAAATGAGAAAAAATCTGCCTCGGTCCGGATTTGAACCGGAAACGCCACTATTCATGAGTGGAGCGTGAAACATATACGCCACCGGGGCTCCAGCATATAGAGCCCCGGCGGCGTAATTGGTAGACGCTCTACTCGTGAACAGTGGCATTCTCGGTTCAAATCTCGGCTGAGGCAGATTTTTTCTCGTTTCTCTAGAAAATTATTTGACCAGAAATCGGCAACATTTAACATCAGAAATTAATTAATTAATTACCCTGGTCGACAAAATAACATCAATTATTAAATTGTATTCAGATTCGTTGAATTTATTCAGACTAGAATTAATCACTGATATTTCGCAGGTTATAAGGATCAGACTCGCATCGTCCTGTGGATGTGGGAGAAACGAGAAACTACCTGTTCGAGCCCCGGTGGCATTCCCGGTTCAAATCCCGGCTGAGGCAGATTTTTTCTCGTTTCTCAAGAAAATTATTTGACCCGTAATCAGCAATATATTACATTATAAATTAATTCATAAATGAAATGGTTGAATTTTTACATACAAAAAATATATAATTTTCAACAAAAAACCAAATTTTCAACTAAAAACTGATTTTTCAAAAAAATCACGAAATTTTGAACAAATGTTAAAAATTACATTAAAAATTAAAATCTTTTGTTGAAAATTCATGTACTTTGTTAAAAATTATTTTTCATTGGTCGAAAATAAATCTTTTCGGTAGAAAATTAATCTTTTTGGTAGAAAATTAATTTGTTTGCCTAAAATTGAACTATTTCATTGAAATTTTATATTATTTGGTTAAAAACTTATTTTTCTTAATGAAAATTAAATTATTCTATTTTTTGTTGAAAATTTATTTTTTTCAGTTAAAATTCACCTTTTTTTTTAAATTTGTCTTTTTTTGGTAGAAAACTAACCTTTTTGGTTGAACATTCTTAGTTTGAAAATTCCATTAAAAACTAAAATATTTGGTTGAAAATTCATGTATTTTGTTAAAAATTATAAATTTTTTGATAGAAAATTCTTTTTTCTCATTGAGAATTAATTTTTTTTGGTTAAAAATTTAACAATTTCGTTAAAAACTTATTTTATTTGCTCAAGAACTTATTTCTC
>JAABKJ010075445.1:33863221-33868221 GCA_011634705.1 Andricus grossulariae
TTTGGTTGAAAATTCAACTATTAGGTTAAGAATTACATTAAAAATTAAAAGTTTCTGTTGAAAATTCATGTACTTTGTTAAAAATTATTTTTCTTTGGCAGAAAATTAATCTTTTTGTTAGAAAATTCATTTGCTTGCCTAAAATTTAACTATTTGGTTAAAAACTTATTTCTCTGACTGAAAATTAAATTATTGTATTTTTTGTTGAAAATTTATCTTTTTCAGTTAAAATTCACCTTTTTTCTAAATTTGTCTTTTTTTCTTGTAGCAAATTAACGTTTTTAGTTGAAAATTTCATAAAAATTAAAATATTTGGTTGAAAATTCATGTATTTTATTCAAAATTATCCTTTTTTGGTAGAATATTAGTTTTTTTCTATTAAAAATTAATTTTATCGACTAAAAATTTAACTATTCCATTTTTTTTCGAACGTTTTTTTTAGACATTTAATCCTTATGACTTGAAAACTAAAAATTTTGAATGGTTTTTTGTTTTTTATTTATTGTACAATTTATGTTGGTTAAAAATTCAATTATTTTTCCTCATTGAGAATTAATTTTTGTTTAGTTGAAAATTTATCTTTTTTGTTGGATATTTATCTTTTTTGTTTGAAAATTAACCTTTCTGGTTGGAAATTTCATTCAAAATTAAAATATTTGGTTGAAAATTCATGTATTTTGTTAAAAATTATTCTTTTTTGGTAGAAAAATGGTTTTTCTAATTGAGAATTAATTTTTGTTTTGGTTGAAAATTTAACTATTTCGTTGAAAATTTATTTTACTTGCTCAAGAACTTATTTCTCAAACTGAAAATTAAAATATTCTATTTGTTGTTAAAAATTTATCTTTTTTCAGTTGAAAATTTGTCTTTTTTGGTAGAAGATTAACATTTCTGGTTAAAAATTCCATTAAAAATTAAATTATTTGGTTGAAAATTCATGTATTTTGTTACAAAATTATACTTTTTTGGTAGAATATTAGTTTTTTTTCTATTATTCTTTTTGGTTGAAAATTCATCTTTCTGATTGAAAATTTACCTATTATATTTTTTATTGAAAATTTATCTTTTTTAGTTGTAAAACTCATCTATTTTGTTGAAAATTTAACTATTTGGTTAGAAATTTATTTTTTAAATTTAAGATGCATCATTATATATTTCAAAGTTCATTTTTTGTTGTTGAAAATTTAACTATTTCGTTGAAAATTTATTTTATTTGCCTAAAAATTTATTTCTCTAACTGAAAATTCAACTATTCTATTTTTTGTTGAAAATTTATATTTTTTAGTTAAAATTTTTTCTATTTTGTTAAAAATTGGTATTTTTTTGGTATAAAATTAACTTTTTTAGTTTAAAATTCATGTATTTTGTTAAAAATTTGTCTTTTTTAGTAGAAAATTAATCTTTTGGATGAAATTTAAATTGTTTGGTTAAAAATTAGTTTTTTTAACGAAAATAATGTTGTTTAAACTACAAATTTAACTTTTCCATTATTCGTCGAAATTTTTTTTATAGATGTTTAATTTGTTGGTTAAAAGTTCATTGTTTGGTTAAAAATTGAACTATTTCGTTGAAAATTTATTGTATTTGGTCCCAAATGTATTTCTCTAACTTAAAATTAAACTATTCTATTCTTTGTTAAAAATGGAACTTTTCTAGTTAGAAATTCATTTATTTTGTTGAAAATGTATCTTTTTTAATAGAAAATTCATCTTTTGTGTTGAAATATCAAATATTTGATTCCAAATTTAATTTTTTTATTGTATATGCATACATTTAGTTAAAAATTCATTTGTTTGGTTAAAAATTTTACAAATTTCATGGAATATTTCTTTTTTTGTTGTTGTAAATTCAAATTTTTTAAAAATTTGTCTTTATGACATGAAAATTCAACATTTTAAATTGTTTTTTGTTCTTTGTTGAATGAACTTTTTTTATCGTTTAAAAATTCAATTCTTTTGTTGAAAATTCGTATGTCATAGTTTAATTCAACATTTTTTTTTTATTGAAAATTCAACTATTTTGTTGAAAATTTATCTTTTTGTAGAAATTTTTTTTTTCTTATTGAGAATTTTGTTGTTGTTGAAAATTTAACTATTTCGTTGAAAATTTATTTTATTTGCTCAAGAACTTATTTTTCGCATTGAAAATCTATTTTTTGTAATAATTTATTTGTTTCAGTTGAAAATTTGTTTGTTTTTTTTTGGTAGAAGATTAACCTTTTTGGTGGAAAACTCCATTAAAAATAAAAATATTTTGTTGAAAATGCATGTATTTTTTTAAGAATTATCCTTTTTGGCAGAAAATTAATCTTTTTGGCTGAAATTTCATTTTTTTGGTTGAAAATTAAACAATTTAGTTGAAAATTTATTTTATTAGGTTAGAAACTTATTTCTCTAAATAAAAATTAAACTATTCTATCTTTTGTTCAAAAAATTTTTTTTTTCTAGTTAAAAATGTATCTATTTTGTTAAAAATTGGTCTTCTTTTTATAGGTTGAAAATTTAATTTTTTTGTCGAAAATTCAACTATTTGTTTGAAAATTTCATTAAAGATAAAAATATTTGGTTGAAAATTTATTTATTTTGTTAAAAATTATTCTTTCTTGGTAGAAAATTAATATTTTTGACTGAAAATTTATTTCTTTGGTTGAAAATTTAACAATTATTAAACTATTCTATCTTTTGTTCAAAAAAATTTTTTTTTCTAGTTAAAAATGTATCTATTTTGTTAAAAATTGGTCTTCTTTTTATAGGTTGAAAATTTAATTTTTTAAATTCAGTGGAAACCATTAAATTAACCCCTGGAACCTGTCAAAAAGTCCTAAAAATGCCATGATTTTTATAAGAGGGGAAAAGTAGCTTTGAAACTTCCTTGAAACCATTAAAATCAATCGAGAATTCCCTCGAATTACAAAAAAATTACAATTTCAAATTCATATCACTATAAATTGATTGAAAAAAATATTCGAACATTGTCATAAAATGCAGTGGAAACCATTAACTTAATCCCTGGAACCTGTCAAAAAGTCGCAAAAATGCCATGATTGTTATAAGAGGAAAGAAAAAGCTTTGAAACTTCCTTCAAAACATTAAAATCAATCGAGAATTCCCTCGAATTCAAAAAGAATTACAATTTCAAATTCAATCATTATAAATTCATTAGAAAAATATTCGAGCATTATTATAAAATGCAGTGGAAACCATTAAATTAATCCCTGGAACCTGTCAAAAGGTCCTAAAAATGCCATGATTTTTATAAGATGAAAAAAAGCGTTGAAACTTCCTTCAAACTATTAAAATCAATCGAGAATTCCCTCGAATTCAAAAAGAATTACAATTTCAAATTCCAATCACTATAAATTGATTAGACAAATATTCGAACATTGTCATAAAATTCAGTGGATACAATCAAATTAATCCCTGGAGCCTGTCAAGAAGTCCTAAAAATGCAATGATTTTTAAAAAAGGAAAAAAAAGCTTGGAAACTTCCCTCAAACAATTAAAATCAATCGAGAATTCCCTCGAATTCAAAAAGAATTACGATTTCAAATTCAAATCACTATAAATTAATTAGACAAATATTCGAGCATTATTATAAAATGCAGTGGAAACCATTAAATTAATCCCTGGAACCGGTCAAAAAGTCGCAAAAATGCCATGATTGTTATAAGAGGAAAGGAAAAGCTTTGAAACTTCCTGCAAACCATTAAAATCAATCGAGAATTCCCTGGAATTCAAGAAGAATTCCAATTTCAAATTCAGATCATTATAAATTGATTAGAAAAATATTCGAGCATTATTATAAAATGCAGTGGAAACCATTAAATTAATCCCTGGAACCTGTCAAAAAGTCCTAAAAATGCCATGCTTTGAAACTTCCTTCAAACCATTAAAATCAATCGAGAATTCCCTCGAATTCAAAATGAATTAGAATTTCAAATTCGAATCACTATAAATGGATTAGAAAAATATTCGAACATTTTCGTAATATTACGTGGAAACCATCAAATTAATCCCTGGAACTTGTCAAAAAGTCCTAAAAAGGCCATGATTTTTATAAGAGGAAAAAAAGCCTTGAAACTTCCTTCAAACCATTAAAATCAATCGAGAATTCCCTCCAATTCAAAAAGAATTACGATTTCAAATTCAAATCACTATAAATTAATTAGACAAATATTCGAACATTGTCATAAAATTCAGTGGAAACCATCAAATTAATCCCTGGAAACTGTCAAAAAGTCGCAAAAATGCCATGATTGTTATAAGAGGAAAGGAAAAGCTTTGAAACTTCCTTCAAACCATTAAAATCAATCGAGAATTCCCTCGAATTCAAAAAGAATTCCAATTTCAAATTCAGATCATTATAAATTGATTAGAAAAATATTCGAGCATTATTATAAAATGCAGTAGAAACCACTAAATTAATCCCTGGAACCATGATTTTTATAAGATGAAAAAAAGCTTTGAAACTTCCTTCAAGCTATTAAAATCAATCGAGAATTCCCTTGAATTCAAAACGAATTACAATTTCAAATTCAAGTCACTATAAATTGATTAGAAAAATATTCGTACATTGTCATAAAATTCCGTGGAAACCATTAAATTAATCCCTGGAACCTGTCAAAAAGTCCTAAAAATGCCATGATTTTTATAAGATGAAAAAAAGCTTTGAAACTTACTTCAAACTATTAAAATCAATCGAGAATTCCCTCGAACTCAAAAAGAATCACAATTTCCAATTCAAATCACTATAAATTGATTAGAAAAATATTCGAACATTGTCATATAATTCCGTGGAAACCATTGAATTAATCCCTGGAACCTGTCAAAAAGTCCTAAAAATGTCATGATTTTTATAAGAGGAAAAAAAAGCTTTGAAACTTCCTTCAAACCATTAAAATCAATCGAGAATTCCCTCGAATTCAAAAAGAATAACAATTTCAAATTCAAATCACTATAAATTGATTAGGAAAATATTCGAACATTATTATAAATTTCAGT
>JAABKJ010075445.1:33870721-34050567 GCA_011634705.1 Andricus grossulariae
TCATAATTCTTTCAATCTGTTCCAGGGTTTCTTCTAGTTCTTCCATTTGCTTGTTGGGAGAGGCGTAGCACCCATAGATGGTGAAGGATCCAGTGACAACATAGGAAAAGCCTTTGCCTTTACCCTGTCCTGTTATCAATATTTTCGGGTCTGTGACTTTTATAGCCGTATCCAGATCTTCGTCAGAGGTCCAGTCGTTTCTGTTCTCTATAGCTTTCCTATTTGGTTCACATAGAACCACTATTCCTGCCCCCATCTCCTTGGCTGTAGCCAAGGCAAGATCATGAGCTGGATAGCTCCTATTGCAATTTATCTGGAGGATCTTTACTCTGGTCATTTGGCCTATTTGCTACCGCTGGCTTTTCTTTATCGCTTACAGCGTGACCTTTCGCTGTGAGTGTTTGATGTCCTTCCTGTTTGCATAAGATGCAGAAGGGCTGATTTTGACATCTTACGGCTCTATGACCTTCCTGTCCGCATTTCAGGCAGAGATTCTGTCGGTTTACTCCGGTGCATTGTTCTTTAACGTGTCCGAGTTCCCAGCATCGAGAGCACCGTATCTCCTTCTTCCTTTCCATAACTCTGCAGTTTGTCCAACCTATTTTCATCATACCTTTTTGCAACAGCCGGTCAGCGTCAGACTCGCGGAGCACCACCGTCACATTCTGTCTGTTTCCATAGGCTGGTCGCAGTGCTCTCACTTCGTATTCCTCTGATCTTACATCTATAAGCTTGTTCACGGCCTCTCTTATTTCCTCGACTGTTGTCAGTTCGTCCATGTCCTTGACATGGATAATCTTCTTTCTGACGAGGAGTGACGTTGAGGCATCTGGCATTTTTTCTTCCAGTTCCTTCTTCAGCGTTTCCACCTTGTCCAGACCGTTACGAACTGTAAGCAGGAGTTCTCCTTTCCTGGTGCTCCTGATGTCTTGGATGTCAACCCCTATTTCGCTGGGATTTATTGCCTGCTTGACCCTTTTCAGGGTTTCTGCGTAGCTTTTGCCTCGCATTTGCACGAGTACTGCATCTCGGCTTGGCTTCTTTTTCTTCGTAATTTTTGTTATGGTTTCCTGTCGTTCCTTGTTGTCCTTTGTTAAGCTTCCTTGTACAGCTTCGTGGCTGTCTTGCTTTCTTTCCTTCCCAGTTTTCTTTTCATGTCCCGTTTTGAATCTTTCGATCTGCACGTCAGTGTCAGTGAAAAGAAACTGCAGCATTCTCGTAGCCACAAGTCCTGTAATATCCTCCATGTCTGGAACAGCCACTTTATTTTGCTTGTTTTTCAAAATATCTTCTTTTATAGTCTTCAAGGCTTGAAACAATAATTTATCATTGTTTTCCCCCTTGGACGCTCGGTCACTCAGAATTGGGAAATAAATTAATCTTGTCGTCTGTTCAAAGTTACCTTCTTCATTTGGAAAACCAAGGGAGTGAAGCATTTTCGCGACTTCGCCTTCCTTCTTTTTTTGCTGTAGAAGTCCTTCCTTTCCACCAAATATTTCGATGGCTTTATTCACCTCTTTATTTCTCGATGAGATGTTTCCATCACATGGGAGGATGATGGTACAGTTTTCTGGTGCCTCCCAAATATGGCCCTGCCTATCTTCGGGTTTTCTGAACATTTCGTCATTCCAATCATCTTCTGTTATTTCTCGGAAGCTCTCGAAGCTCTCTTCACTTTTGAGCTGGAGCCTTCTCGCTTGGGTCCTTTGGGATCTCACGCACCGTTCGCATTTGACCTCGTCATTTTGTGTTTGCCATTCTATCAGCTTCTTTTGATTTGCTTTCATACCCGTAATTTGTCTGCGAAGCCTCTCGGAGGTGCGAAACTATCACTGGTTCGTAACCTTAAAGCCATTCCCGCGTGCCAAAAATATGCCACGGCACTTTCGAGATGGATGCAGAAAGCTGTCATTCTTGGGTCGCTTCGTGTCCTCAAAACACACGAAAATTTTGGCGACCTGTCGTTGTGATTTCGTCGTGTCCTGTGACCACCCATCTCACGGTTGTGAGACGTGGCCATGAATGATATTTACCGCGGTCTTTCATCAACAACAAAATAAAACGATTTTCAACACAGCAGGTCAATTTTCAACCAAAAGGTTGAATTTTCAATCAAAAAGATGCATTTTCAAGCAAAAATGTAATTCTGAACAAAGTTTTTGAACTTTCAAACAAGAAGTTGAATTTTCGCCAAAAAGAATGAACTTTCAACCAAAAGTACTCTGATTTTCTTATTGGGTTCTAATTCAATTCGCCTCTGAGCGAAAAAAACGAACAGAAAAAGGGGCAAGAGTGGGTGTTTCTTAATGATAGGGAAAAGAAAAAGAATTCTTGAAAGAGAGCAAAGAAGGGGATTAGCACAAAAAATTACTGTAGTTCAAAGTAGAGTCTCGAAATGGAAAGGAAAGAAAAAGGAGACTAAAAGTATAACCATTGTATAAGAATCCGGAAATTATAAAAAAAAAAAGGAAGAATCAAGCGATTTCGAGGTCGGCATTGATAACCTATCCGAGGCTTTAATCATCCCAAGTAAAAAAAAATGTAATGATACGAATTGAATTGAAAAGACTAAGACACCCTGCAAATCCCACTTTGCGACAATGACGCCTTGGACCCATGTGCCAATGCATGCCAATTCGTGAAGACCGCATTTCAATTTTCAATCTTTCTATACGTACAAATAGGGTGCAATAATCTAAAGTCAGCGAGTACTCTGGCTGATAGAAGAGGGATCTCTGTTTTAAGTCTCGATGTATGCACTTTTTATTAATTTTTTTCTAATTGACCTTGACCACGCATTCATATAAATTCACACGCAATTCAATTCGCGTGTCTCAGTTCATCCAAATGTGTCTCAGTGCGTTTCAACGAATCAGAAAACGGGATTCTCGCGCACTAAAAAAATGTGAATTCGCCCCAATCCGTGTAAATTCTTTTTTTTTACTGGGGCAATATAATTGCGACAATTTTCAAGTGCCTACTAAGCATTTTTCAAGAAACGCCAATTGTATAGGTGAATCACATTAATTTTTTGCACATAAAGTAAGGATTTGTGAAAAATAATAATCTCTCTTCATTCCGGAAAAAATTATTCAGGAGGATAAGCATTGTACACTTGAATTTCTTCTTGTATAAATTTTTCGAGATTATAAAAACGTCAAGGAAAATCGTTGTAGAAAAGTTCTATAATAAGAACTTTATGGTTTAAAATAAAAACATTTACGGTGGTACAACGTTATCGCAGATGTTAAACTTTACTACCATTGTTTACTCCCGCAGACTCATGATTTGAAGTGGTAGAGAATGTAAGCAATTAAAATCTGTGCGAACGTCAAACGTCTTTATCAAGTTTTCCTTATCTTACATTTAAAAAGTACACTTTTATCTGACAAAACCCGTGGAATTTTGTAAGAACAAAATTATTTTGTTGAGTAATATGTATTTTAGATACACCCAGACAATTTTTGAACTTGAGAAATAACTTACTGAATCTACGTTCTTTAAACGATGATATTTACCCCTAGACAATTAAACATTTTTTTAATGTAGCCTCTGAGTCTATAATAGTGAAATTTAACTAATTACTAACGCTATTCTACTTATTTAATCACATAAAAATGAGCCACTAAACATCAGGAGAATATTTCTAATTCGATTACTTGTAATATTTTGTAATTCGATAGTGGAAAACTAGTAATTGTTCGTGAAAGTATAAGCATTTATTTATGGCAGTATATATTTATTCAAGGGAGATTATAAAAATGGGAGACACGACGAACAGACTAGTTTAATAAAAGAACTGGATTGTGTTGAAATTAGACAGAACAAAAGAATGGTAGATTTACTTCAAATTAGAATTAGCTACTTCGAATAAAAAATGCAAGATAAATCTTTGAGTTCTTTTGATTTACTTTTAATTATTCTGCATTGTCGTAAACCTTTTGGTTTTTTAACTCTTTTTCAGGCTGTGATATTCTTCACATCTGTATATAAAATTAGGGAAAACAAACCAATTCTGGTTCCTACCGTTTTTTTTATGAATCAGCTTTCACAAAAAAATGGTAAGGGCTAGTATTAGTCCCCTACCAGTATTAAATATCATTTGTATGGTTGATAATAATCATTGAGATAAGTTTGAAATGCGACATTTCTATTACTAAAATAAATACACTTTTGGGTGAAATCCACATTTTATATTTAAAATTATTCAAATGCTATGATGATTAAACTAGAACAATACGCAGTAAACTTAAGGATAGATTCCCGGTTAAAGCGTTAATGTTGCCGCTTTCCATATTAATTTTCACACGTTTCATATCCATTCACCATTGGGTGTTGATAATACAATTTGTTCTTCAGATGGCACAGGCGTAAACGTCTTTAATTCTATTTTAATTTTAATTAATTCATTGGCAGAACAAGTGTACCTGCGAAGTTAGAATAACCGGCGCGCATTCGCAAAGGCAGTAAGCCGAAACGTGAGTTTTTGAAGAAATTTCAATTTTATTTCAATTTTAGTAACTACTTTACACTCCATGTAATTGTGGAGACCTACATTTCACAAAATTTCTTCTCAAAATCATTGCGATCAGTTTGAAATGCAACATCACTATTACTGAAAATTATTAATAGTTTGGGGTAAAATCTACATTTTATATTTAAAATTATTTAAATGCCATAGTGAGTAAACCTAAATCATACTCATTAAAGTTAAAGATAGATGCCCGGTTAAAGCGATAATGTTACATGATTCTCTACTTTATAATTCTTCATGATTGGACGGGTGGCACCTATTGGCGTATCAATGATTTCTTCTCGGGTCAGTGGGGTAACCGTGTCGCTTTCCATATTAATTTTCACACGTTTTATAAAGCGAACAACATATTTATAAATTCCAGCAAGAAGATTATGAGTCTCCAATATTGCAAAGACGTCACCATCGGCTGTTGATAATACAATATGTTCCTTGGTTGGCATAGGCACATACTTCTGCTGTTCTGTTTTTATTTTCAATCGTTTATCGTCAGGAAAAGTGTATCTTCGAAGCTCGAATCTCTGATGTGGATTTACAAGGGGAGGACAACACGTCAATAAAGATAATTCTCAAGTTGAAGTCCACCTCGAATCATTTTTCGAACTTCAATCCAAGATTGGTACGGTCGATCAGGATATTTCACACGGAACCTATACACCTGTGATACCAGTTTGCCGCGTCCCCGCAGACGACTCCTCGTGCTTCCGACGACGGTTACCCGAGCCCGAAGCCAAGAGCCCACGCAGCAGATGTGCTTGATGTTGTGTCTCCGGCCAGACATCTCCAAGCCCCACCCGGACGTCACCATGGACCCAGCCACTGGACAGCCGAGGTAAGTATGCCAATACTCGGAATTAATTCCCCACTGCTAGGTTTTACGCCGTACAATATTATAATAATCTTATCGAGAGCTTTTTTCTCTTTCGCGCTCTTGTATGCTTTGATAACTTTTACCCCGGTCCCTGTTCTCACCCTGCGAACCTAATTCTGCAGAGACAAATAGAAACAGATAGTAATTGGAATAATTAATACTGACTAGAAAGACTTCCAATCTCAAATATTTATACAAATTCGTAATAATCAGATTCAAATCACCGATCAAAAATCAAAATTTTTTGTAAGTATTTCTCCATTTGTATTTTGAATTTAACTCGCAGGGTTCCACTGGGGACAACTGCCATGTATGAAGATAACACTGGCTTAAGTGGACCCGCAGAAAATCACACCTATGACCACGTCTTACAACTATGAGATAGGCGGCCACAAGGCACTGACCTCCTTGGCCAGCCTGTCTTGCACATCGCTTTAGGAGCTGTAGGCCCGCTTCGCGCGCGATATGACATGACCGCATCCACGCCCCTTGGCTCAGTACAGCGTTCTGCGCATCAGGTTTCAGCCTGTCTTGCGCATCGCTTTAGGAGCTGCCGGTTCGCCTCATGCGCGACACGACATTGCGGGATCTACGTCCCTCTGCTCAGTTCAGCGGCTTGCGCATCAGGTTCCAGACTGTCTTGCGCATCGCTTCAGGAATTGCGTTTTGCTGGAGGGTCGGCCTTACACCGCCTTCCTCACAGTTTCGCATATCGAGGCGCATCAAATCAAGCTTTGCCTTGTGCGCGAAACAAGATTCTGGCATCGGGGCTATCCCACCTTGCAGAGCTCAAAAGCGCAACTTACCAGCCCCACATTGCGAATCTAGCCCCATCTACTTTCACATATGTAAGCACTTGTGCACGATGAGCTGGCCTTGAAAGTCGTTGAGAAGCTATTCTTCCTCAAGTCGTTCGTCCAGGGGCAAGCGGGGGAAATGCTGAACTGCATCCCGATCACCCACCGAATCACGCGACAGCTTAGGCCGCTCTGGAGTCTCGCCACGATCAGCGACGGGTTCTAGTACACGACCACCTCTGGGCGATATTCTACATGAAGGCTTTGAAGGAAGAGTAGGCAGCAGTGTTGCCAGGTTCCTGCTTCAGCGAGTCGCAGCTTGGGTGCCCCCGAGTCGCATGAAAACCGCGCACGCTTGAATAGCCCAAAATCGCGCACTTTCGACTTGAAGTAGCCCAAAGTATAGACTTTCACACGCGCGGTTCTCGCTGACGTTGCAATTGAGATTGCTGTTTACGTTAATGTTTCAACCAATCAAAGCGCAGGAGCTGAAGTTGGCGGCTGCGATCGCAAGGATAGCCGGCGGGCAGGAGTGCCAACTCTTAACCGGAGAACGACGTGAAACTCAATCCTTGCGGTTTGCAGCCAAAATAGCCCAATTCACGGATCTCTCGCACTTAAGTAGCCCAAATTGCGACTTGTCGCAAATCACGTATTTCATTCACGCACAGAGCCTCTGAAGTAGCCCACTTTGCGATTAATCGCGCGATCTGGCAACACTAGTAGGCAGCAAGGACTCAGCGGCTCCTGGATGAGCTGGAACGGCACCGCAGCCAACTCGCCTTCTTCAGCCGTCCAGTCGCTCAATCGGACTATTGATTCATCACAGCAGCGAGCCTGAACATGGAATTCAACACAAGATGCGGTTGGGAAGAGCAGATTAGCCCAGCCGAGAGGCCCACGGCACTGGCCGCGCAGCACTTCTTGACGTACGACCAGCTCACCACCTATCTCCAACAGGGCTGTCTCATGCTGCAGTCGATCAACACAGACCGCACCTCCGTGGTCACGGGTGTCTCGCGAGCCGAAGCCAGCTCCCGTGCTCTCAGGAGCTTCGCGGAGACCTCCGGCGCAAGCAATCCCTGTTCCGCTTCCTCAGAGGCGCACTACCTTGGACACTGCGAGGTATTCAGAGGCCTTGCCGTGCCAAAGCGCAAAGGCCTCGTCATCAGCCACAGGCCCTGCTTTAATTGCCTGAGGGTCAAACATAGCGCAAGAAACTACCTCTCTCAGTCGTCGTGCAGAACGTGTGGCGAGCAGCACCACACGTTGATCCCAGGTTCGACACTCCTGGGGGAGTGGACATCATTCGCGGCGCCAACCGAAGAGCATCCACCCGACAAATTCTCGAGCCTGCACGGACTCCTCAGAGGCATGGCGCGCTACAGACGAGGGCTCCGCCGACGTTCGATCCGACCACGCTCAGAGTCCGGGCCCCTGTAAGAGCCGACGAATTGAACCGAGATTATGTGATCTGCGTCAAAACGAGCCAGAAGATACGGGAGGCAGGCGTCAAGTCTGTGAAATCTCATCTGCGAACAGTCGCCGGGCCCCGCAAGGTTACGTTCGAGGAGTTTATACTTAACTTTTATCATGAATACAAAAATCATTTTCAGCTTATTCTTGCCAGTGAAGTAGTGTGAACTGCATAAACTCCATCTTGTTTATCACTTGCCTCTTCACTTTCGTTGGAAATTCAAATGTTTGGTTGAAAATTCATGGATTTTGTTGAAAATAATTTTTTTTAAATTTAAAATTCAACTTATCCACTTGAATATTCCTTAATTTGAGTTGAAAATCCATCTCTTCGGTTGAAATTTTTCTAAACTAGGAATTTAATTATACAATTTTTGGTTGAAAATGTATCGTTTTAACCTGAAAATTCATGAATTTTGTTAGAAATTCGTCTTTTTTGATCGAAAATTAATCTTCTTGGTTGAAAATCCATCTTTTTGATTGAATATTTAATCTTGATTATCACTAGCCATCGTGACACGTATAGTCATTGTTATTGGTTGACGAAACACTCGCGGGCTTTCGTGCAATCTGACTCACGTGTTACTGCGTATTGCCGACCGGCATGTTCTGTAATCTGTACAACTGTATTGTACAGTCTACAAATATCAGTCATATGTACCGCGCATGAGCTAGGGAAAGGGTTGGTCCATCCTTGTAGAGCCCCGCGTGCAAGGATAAGGCTGCATACTCTGAGAGGTCGCCCGTATATATATAAATATATATACGGAAAATTTCATTTTCTCAACAACAACAAAATTCCAAAACAAATCTTATGGCACACATTGCAAACATTTTTCCTACATTCTAAATACATTTCGAAATTCATTTTTTAGCTTCTTCAATATACATAAACATATGCGTCTAACTAGTATTTCAATCAGTGAATTTTTCACTGATTCACGTTTAGAGGGTAGGATACTTTCGAGTAGTGTGTAAATCACCAGCTTCTTGATTAAAAATATATAACAAGTGTCTTCAAAGAAATAATGTGGACTTTTTCTTTGAAAAATTCTCAACTTTATTACTAAATTGTTAATCATCATACTTTATTTTTAATTTTCAATCGAGGTCGGTACTGAAATGTATATCCTGACCATTCAGAATGTTAGAAAATAACAGTTCGGAAAATCAACAGTTAAAAGAAAATATATTATCTCATTTATTATTTTTACAACGAAGTATCGCGAAATATCACAGGAAAGTGAAAGTTAATCTTTATTGCTAATGTTTCTTTTTCTACTGCGCTCAGCTTTATTTTGAGCTTCTGCTTGACGTTTTGTTGGCTCCTTTTACCTTTTTCAGGGCCGACGAAACGTAGGTTATCTGTCTTTTTCGCTTCTGGAGAAGTGTGAATGGAAAGGAGTTAGAGTAAGAGAGACAATCGCATGTGGAAAACAAATTGTGGTTTTCCACATGCGAGTGTCTCACTAAATCTAATTCCTTTACATTCACGCTCCTCGAAGAACGAGAAAGACAGATAACATTAACTGTTAGAAAAATCTGTGTTAAATATAATACAAATGTATATGAAGTTATTTTCAAACACGTTAGTTGAAATTTAATATTCATTAAGATATGAATAGCTGTTTTTATATTAAAAATAATATACAGGCCGGTATAGCAGCGTGCTCGAAAACTCAAAGTGCTTTTCTTTCTTTAAATCTTATCAAATATTCGCAATTGAAGCAATAATCTAGAATTCGTCGATTGAATTGCTTTTTATGATCAAAGTGTAACACGTGGAACTCTTTCAAAAATTTGCCCTGAATGGTAGAAATTCAATGCAAGTACAGTTGATTGTATTTGTATTCATTCAAAAAAAGTTTCTAGGGCTAAATAGCCCTCTAAGGAACATGATAATACAGGGTCATTACGAATTTGTGCAAGCACTGATCGGCAGAATACTTGATTAATCTTATAATCTAATCTATAAACTAAATAAAATAAATAAATAGAGTCGACCTCAGAATACGTATCAAATTAAGTATGAGATTATTGCGTAGTAATTAACATTAGGTGATTAATTAGTAGCTCGTGTGCATGTTAAGGTAGAAGTAAAGAGGGAAAAACTGTGTGTAAAAGAAATACATTGCAAAATTCAATGATAACAAAAGGAAATTCGAAGATGGAATGTTCAAGAACTAAATGTGAGAGTTTACCAGTGAGTAATTTCAAGAGCTGGGTTAAGAGTATTCTACAAATATTTGCAAAAGAGATTCTTGAAATGATACAGGGAAGGTGCATTTATAATATCGTATGGTATTTTATTCCATAACCAGGCACCCCTTACTATAAATGATCTTTGAAGCTGACACGTTCTGTAAAAAGGAATCTCAAGGAGTTTATGTCTTTCACGAAGCTTAGACTGTGCTGGAAGATCTCTGTCTGCAAACTAGAATAGGTTGAATAGATACTCAAGAGCTTTGTTCTGAAAAAGATTGTAGAGCAAATTACCCATTCAGAATTGTCTTCTCTTGGCAACATTAAGCAGAACAGCCTTAAGTCTGAATGGAGTTATGTGTTCGTATTTAGTCAAATTGTAGATAAGACGGATACAGGCATTTAACGCACACTCAAGCTTTAAATTTAAATCGTCGGTCAAATCATCATATACTAAACAACCGTAGTCAAAATGGGGCAAGATTAAACTCCTAACCAAAAGTATCCGTCCAACAACAATTGCCTGAGTTTTGCCCGGGTTAATAGTAAGTCCATTCTTCCAGGCCCAGACGATAACGCAATCGATATCCTCTTGGACTACAACAAGTAATCTACTTAATGAAGATATTGGTCCCGATAAGTAAATTTTGAAATCGTCAGCATATTTGTGGTATTTGCAATGTTGGAATTCACTTCCAAGATCAAAAGTGAACAAATTGAAGAGAAGGGGTGCCAGAATGGAGCTCTGAGGAACCCCACTCTTGACTTCCCTCCAGTCAGAAAGCTCATCACTACTATTGATGATTCTGTGTGACCGATTATTAAAATAAGATTTAAACCACTTGATGACAGAGTTTGACACGTTAAAAGATTTTAACTTTTGTAGAAGTAATTTATGATTTACCATATCAAAAGCCTTCGAAAAATCAAACAGAACAACAATCGTGATCTCCCTTTTATCAATTGCTAATTTAAGATCCGTCCTTACTTTAAGGGAAGCAGTATGAGTGCTATGCTTTGCCCAAAAACCTGATTGCATCGGGTCAATGGTTTTAGATAATTCGAAAAATGTAGAAAGTTGCAGGTGAACAGTCTTTTCGAGTGGTTTGGACAGTGCACATAAAATAGAAATTGGCCGGAAGTCTTTCGGGGAAGTAAGTTTAGAAATTTTAGGTATTGGACATATAAAGACCTTATTCCAGATATCTGGGAAGATACCAACCTTAAGGGAAGCGTTATAGATATGCAATAGAATAGGGAAGATAATTGGAAGAGCAAGTTTAATCGTTTTGATTGATATTCCATCAGTTTCAATGGCATTTGATTTGATTTCAAGTGTTTTTTCCAAAAGTATTTCAGGTGTAATGTCATCGAAAAAGAAGCCAGAGTCATTAAATGTTGAATTAAGAGGGGTAGTGGGAAATGATGATGGTAATTCTGGAACTGGCGATTTAAAAAAATTCTTTGAAAGGTCATCAGGCGGAAAATTACTATCTATAGATTCGTGCTTGGACGGAATTAGGTTTAAACGTCTAAGGAGATGCCAAATGTCCTCTTTTTTTGTCTTTATGTGCAATCTCGTGATAATTGTATTGATTGAACGCATCTCTAATCTCACTTTGAACTAGGTTCCTTAGCTTACGAAAATGAGCTTGTATTATACTGCTTTTTGTTCTTTTTGCAAGTCGGCGCTTGCCATCACGTTCCCTCATAAGATTTTTAATTTCGGATGTTATTTGTCTGTATGGGCACCAAAGCAGTGCACCTTGAATTGGTTAGCGATCTAACCACAGAAGCTTTTATCGCTTGCTTGGAAAGACTTTACTCTAGACGCGGAATATCCAAAACAATCCATTCAGACAACGCCACTAATTTTGTCGGTGCCAGTCGAGAACTCATTGAACTTTATGAATTATTTCAATCGGCTGAGCACAATGAAATTAATCAAAAAATTTTAGCTGAGCAAAAGGTCACTTGGAAGTTCATTCCTCTGCGATCACCCTGGTGGTCTTTGGGGAACAGCGGTAAAATCCTTCAAACACCATCTTTCTCGAACGGTGGGAGACACTTTGCTAACTTTCGAGCAATTTGAAACATGTGTTATCGAAATCGAAGCTATCCTTAACTCTAGACCTCTTTCACCCATGTCTCCCGATCCCAATGACCTTCAACCTCTGCGTCCTAGTCATTTCCTTATTGGTGGTCCACTAACGAGCTTCCCGCAGATGGACCTCACAGACACAGCCTCAAATCGCCTATCAGCCTGGCAGCATGCCCAAAAATTGTGCCAGCATTTCTGGAAAATATGGCAGAAAGAATATCTCCATCAACTGACCGTTCGTAGCAAATGGCAAGGAAATTCAAGTCCTTGCATCAAGTTGAATACCATGGTTGTTATCAAGGAAGATAACCTCCCACCCTTGCAGTGGAAACTCGGTCGAATTGTCGACACTCATCCTGGTCCAGACGGAATCATCAGGCTAGCTACTGTAAACACTGATACGGGGGACTACAAGCGCTGTATCAAAAGGCTCTGTCCTCTTCCTATCGAGTATTCTTCAGAAGCAGAAAAGGTGAAGAAATCTTCAACATAATTGACTTTATGATTAGTTTTAACATACGACATATTTGATATTTAGCACTCTTTGTTGAACGTGTTCGTTCAAAAGGGGCCGGCATGTTTAGTCGCACCACCTAAGTTTATTGTAGTTTATATATAGTTTCTGTCTATTTCAAATACTTTTCAAATTCATATTTGCTGTAAAACTCATATTTTGGTTTTAATCTTCTCTTCTATAGTTTTGGCACGTTTCGACACTTTTAACTTTCCCTTTGTAAACCTTTGTAAATTTACTATCTTTCGCCTCTCTACTTATATACAAATGCAAGAATGGCCTTGCCAGGGCAATTTAGCGCCAACCTTTAGAATCTTCGAAAATACCGTAATAAAATTGTATAGCCCTTTACTTTGCCAACAAATTTAATCTTCGGAAATTTATTATGTACTCGTAGCTGTTGAGCAAACACCTAGATTTTGAAAAACCCCATTTCAAGGGCCTCATCCCCATCTCCCACTACTCAATTTCCATGGTTTCCATTCCACGCCTCCTCCTCTTACCTCGCACTTCCTCGACCAATCAAGGCCCTCGGCGTCATCAATTCTCCCAACTTCCCAAATTTTCCAATTTTCGCACCCTTCCCTTTGCTGCATCGCCAACAGTCAATCAATTACATTTCGTCGGTTGTATCGAATTTATCTCTGCTTAAAACTTCACTTGTCCGTCACTTTGTCGAAACTTTTACTAATACTATACAGTCCACCATATATATATTGCCTGTATGTATACATAGACCTTTCGTTTAAAATATATGTATTAATCATACACATTCTCGTTCGTGTTTTTATTCACAGCATTCTTGCAAATCGATAAACTAAAGTGAGCAAAAACATTATCTAAACTCGTCGGTACAATTGATGGGCAAGTTAGGTACCAATTGTACATTGAACATAAATATATGATTCGCACCTAACAAATCACTCCCTTTTATAATCGTCGTCCCTTGATGATCGTATGACTGGGTATGTATACTGGCTTCTAAATTTAGTTTTTTTTTTTGGAAAATAAATTGTTTTCATTTTTATACAATTAAATGACATGCAATTATTGTTTTTTTTATATATTTTTTTCAATGATCGTTTGGTGACTTGTCTAAATGATTTGGTCTCTCATTTTCCTGGTGTACTGGGAGCTTGGCGTTAAAGAACTTTTGTAACAGGGTAAAGTTCCCTGTTACGCGACATCATTTCAGAAAAAATCACAAGTCTTTTCGTTACTGTAACATCTACTATGTGCGGGCTCATAACACTATTGGACATTTAGTACTTGGAATGCACTTCTTTTATTATGTGTTGACCAACGCCTAGATATCGATTTTGGAAGTCACTGCGCATAGTCGTTGATGAAAACTCGAGAGACTGTGATTTTTCAGAGTTGTTAGTTAGTCGACCAACAGTTCGGAATAAAATACTGGAAGTTGACGGTCAGTCTAAACATGTGTGATAAGGATAGGTTATGTGTGGGGTACTTGGAATAATAGATAATAGTTTACATTTAACTTTAGTTAGTTAACTTTAATTTGGGTATCATTCAGATGCATCTGTATCGTACGTGTGCCCATATCTTTAGAAGGGTAATGGATTTATAGGTTCAGGATGAAAAGTCTCAAGGGTGATATGTTATTAAATGTTTCATTTGCAAGTCAAGAAATCAAGCCGACGATCGGTGCTTCGAAGAGAAAGTTGCTTGTCTTTTGTTAAAAATTATTTTTGTTCAGCTATTCTGGAATTATTTACGACAGAATAATCCCTTCTTTTATTTTAAACCTGATATTGTGAGGGGTTAGGGTATTTACTTTGTGCCTTTCCATAACACTGGGTAGCTCTAACGTTAAACTCAGAATTTAGAGGTTAAAGGTTCATGAATTTTATGTCATGGTAACGATGTTAATAATTCTGCTAAATTCAAATCCTCGCAGCTTTTCTGGTCTTCCTTATTTAGGGCATGGCAAAGGTTTTTTTTCAACTTATTGTTATATCCCTCTAGTCGAGTTCATCAACGTATCATGTTTTCACTGCCATGAATACGTCTGGTATCGACCATTAGGAGTAATGAGGATTGGTGTCCCCTTTTTCTTTTTGTTTCTTGGCGTTTCCAGAGGTTTTTAAGTCCAGATTCTCTGTAGCCACTATACGAGCCTAGCTACATAGCATTCATTGTTGGTTTCCATAAGAAAATACGTAGGGAAATTCAAAAGAGATTTAATACAGCTCATTCTCTGGAAATCCGGACTAACTCGTCAGCCCTCGTGCTGTGTTAACCAAAATAAACATGTGTCTATGCTCAAAGCTCTAGAACGATTTTTATTTTTAAACTAGCAATGCGTTTTGCTGCAGCACGCGGAAAACCTTATATTTCCAATTACTTATATATTATATATTATATATTATTGCCTTTAATGTTGCTGAGAAACGAATGGTTTAAACATTTTATAACTACATCATAAGTATGGGAGCCTGTCTTTGTTTTTGTTTTTTAAATAGCACGTTTGGTGTAACAGTCCTTGAATTTCCAATTTGAAGTTTCTATAGTTGGATGTAAAGAAGCGTGGAACAGCGAGGCGAGCGTAACGTTTGAGTATTGTAATTTGGCGTCGCGGTGTCTAGCCTGAACTCCAGGTAAAAAACTTTCAACTATAGTCGTCGTCCGATCTTAGGCTCCAGCTACAGTCTATACATTGATACTTATGGTTCTATGTATATGTTATATACAATATATAACTCGGATTTTTTAAATGAGTTCCCCAGTTGATAGCAAACAACCAAGTGAGTCGGTAGACAAATTGAAAGATATATAATAATATACAGTTCAACGTGAGTTTAGTGTAAATTTAGCTACTATTCAGTGTGTAGCATTCAGTGGGAAATCAATTTAAATATTTAGTGCAATTCACCTAGTATTTGATGTTGGACTTTTCAAACTTAAAAATTATTATATATTATGATGGATGAGGAGTACGAAATTTTGAAAGAAAATGCCACATTTGGAGAAATTGATTTTTGGATCCGAAGTGAATGTTGAATGAACTCCTGAGAAGAGGAAAAGACTTTTCTTTAGGTCAGGAAAATAAAATTCAATCTCTGGTTGGGATTTTAAAAGCCAGAAATCGGAAATTCAAGAAGTTACGAAGAAGAGGAGCAGGGATCAATGAAGCTATGAACAAACAAAATATCAAGTGGAAAGACATGGAGACTGCCTTCGGGAGTCGCATTAGAACAGGTTTAATAATAAATTTAACTCAAAAGGATATAAATAGCTTTTTAGATACTGCAAAAAAATGATTACTGCCGTAATAAAGAATACTCTTAAAATTATGGGAGGTTTAAAAGTCAACGTTATTTTAGCTGCTAAATGCAGTGTATTAGAAGAAGGTAGGGAAATAGAAGAAATAAAATTTTTTAACACCAAAAACGAAACTATTCTTGAGTTGACAGTTATTGGTGAATGGTTTGATGTTGAAGAAAGAGATAAAATATTATTTAAAGTTGAATAGTTTCAACAAACAGAGTCTAATTTTAAATTAAAAGAAATCATAAATTTAAATGTGAATTTCAATAAATATACAACACTTTCGGTTGCCGGTTTGTCAACTTATATACGATTACCAAAATTTGTAAGAGATAAAAGAGGAGTTGCAAATGTAGAGAATGCTGATGCTTTTTGTTTTCTCTGGTCGGTAATGGGAGCTCTGCACCCCGATAACAGAGATTCTATCCGTATTAGTTCTTATTCTTATTTCAATACTGAACTCAAATATGATGGAATACAATTTCCTATTAGTTTACATGATATACCGAAATTTTAGAAATTTAACAACTTAAGTATAAATGTTCATAGTATAGAGTCTTATGAAAATAGAAAGAAAGAGGAAATTGTTCCGCTGCATTTAAGTCAAATTAAATCAGACAAGTCCACAATTCATCTTCTCATGATCGAATGTACATAAATCGATTAGGATGAGGAAGACGATGATATTTTAGAAAATAATCGAATTTATCACATTGCATGGATTGAAAATCTATCGCGATTGGTAAAATCACAATTTACAAAGGATCATTGTCGCACTTGGTTCTGTGATCTATGCTTACGTCATTTTAAATTTGAAAAATGTTTGAAAAATCATAGAGTTGACTGCGAGAGTATTATTAAATTCAAGGTAATACTACCAACTGAAAAGAATAACATATTGAAATTTAAAAACTATAGATTAGAAAAACAAGCCCCTGTGGCAATTTATGGTGATATAGAATGTTTATTAGAAAAAAATTCAGATCTACAATCAACCAATTACTAAAAACATGTCCCAAAAAGTGTAGCTTTTTATAAATATTGCAATGTTGATGATTCTCTTTCTGAACTTAAAGTTTATAGAGGTGTACACTGTATAAATTGGTTTATGAAAGAATTAAAACGTGTCTCTGAGATAGTATATTTACTTCTGAAAAATATTATCATAATGGAGCGTTTAACATTGCAGCAAGTGCATGAATTTAAAACGGCAAAAAAATGTCACATGTGTGAAAAGCTTTTTGCAAATTATGACATTAAACATCGCGATTGCGACCATTTTACAGGTAGATTCACAAGGAAAGGTGTTCTTCCTTCGGATTATATTGACAGTTGGGTAAAACTGCAGGAATAACAATTGCCAATAAAAGAGGCTCTTCATTCAAAATTAAACGATTCAAATATTTCAGTCCAAGATTATCAACATGCTTGTGAAGTGTGGAAAACTTTTAATTGACAAACTATGGGTGAATACTCTGATCTTTATTTGAAAACTGATGTTTTGCTTTTGGTTGATATTTTTCAAAATTTTAGAAAAACATGTTTTTCAACGTACAATTTATATCCATTACACTATTACACAGCACCGGGACTTGCTTTTGATGCAATTTCAAAACATATAGGAATTGAAATCGATTTATTCACAGATGTTGAAATGTTGTTATTCATTGAAAAAGGCATTCGAGGTGGGGTTTCCCAATGTTCAAATAGATATGCAAAAGCATATAATAGATTTATATGATGAAATTTCATTCCAAATGAACCAGAGTCTTACATAATGTACTTTGATATTGATAACCAATATCGTGCCGCTATGAGCGAAAATGTACCATACTCAGATTTTGAATAGTTTGAAAATTTTGATAATGAGCCAAAGTTTTAAATATTCCTGGCGATTCACCTGAAGGTTACATCTTACAGGTAGATTTAGAATATCCAGAAGAGCTTCATGATTTACATAAATACTTACCTTTATGTCCAGAATATTTCATACCGCCTATCACAAAATGCACAATTCCAAAATTAGTACCAAATTTTCTGCCAAAGAAAAATTATATAGTTCATTATAGAAATTTAACAAAACAATTATCCTTGAGAATGAAGCTAACCATGGTGAACAGATTACATTGATCTGAATACGGACTGTAGGAAAAATCAGTAACTGCCTTTAAGAAAAACTTTTACAAATTAATGAATAATTCAGTTTTTGGTAAAACTATGGACAATGTTGGAAAGCATAAAGATGTAAGTCTTGTAACCAAATGCGAGGGGCGCTATGGTGCGAAAAATTGAATTGCAAGGCCAAATTTTCATAGCCTCACCATATTCGGTGAAGACATGGTAATCGTTGAAATGAATAAAACAAAAACAAACTTCCTGAAGCTATTTTTCTTTGCATTGTGTATTGATTTCCTGTATTGTTTGATGACACGCTTTCGGTCTTGTATGTTCACGTGGTCTGCTCGAATGCAGTAACGCCTACTTTTCGGACAGCCATGACCATTCACTCTCTGTTCACCACACGACTTTTCCTACCTCGGGTAGCGCGAACGGACCTCTTAGTTTGTAACACTGGGAAAATCTGAACAGGCGAGGAGTGCGTTTGGAACGCATCAAGCGTTCACGCAGCATTTCGCTCCCAATCCCTAGGGGAAAACAATGGACCAATCGCATAGGACAAAATAGTATTTTCGTAATATCTTCGTAATAAATAATAATAATGATCATTTTATTATATCATTAAATAGTTCTTAAAAAATAAAAACTATTTCTCAAATACACTTACATAGAAAAAATTCGTTTTTACGAAGATATTAGCAAAATAGGACAAAAATGGACCAAATCCCATCCATTTGGTCCATTGTTTTCCCTCAGCACTCAACGAAATGAAGTTAGCTGGTAGTTGAAGTGAACATACCTAATTCCATTTATGGTTGGAAATTATTATTTTTTTAGTTCAAAATTCAACCATTTGGCTGGAAATTTGTCTTTTATAATTACAAATTTAACTACTTTATTAAAAATTCAGGTATTTTGTTGAAATATTGTATTTTTGTTCTTTGAGTGCAGATGCAATAATTCCAGCTAATATTGAGTTTCTTTCTATATTTTTCCTTGTCTATTTGTTTTATATAATATTACTTTGTAAAAAAATAACAAATCGCAAACCACAGTTATCTGAAAAATTTACTGCTGAGCATTTATAAAAAAAAAGTTTTAATTGGTCAAAAATACCACCCGTGGATGATTATGAACAGTAAATTCCCATTCTAGACAACCGTGAGGCGCTTGGCAAGAGTGGGATCGCTACGCTCGCGCTTTTGGCTGACGCGCCTCAACTGAGTATAATTTGAAATGTGTGCCAAACTGCGTGGCTTTAAAATTTCTGATCCAGCCAACCTATAATATTAAGCGAAAGGCGAATTTCCGTCAATTTCATGACGGACTCTATTACAGATAATAAATTCGACTACTGGCTAGGTGCATTGGGTGCGCTTTGATTTTCGTTTGCAAAAGCCTAGGTGCAGAGGGGCGCTGCGGAAAATCACTCGAAATTGAATATATGGGATCGGCAATCTCCCTCCTCATCTATGATATGACTGATATTTGTAGACTGTACAATACAGTTGTAAAGAGAATGCCGGCCGGCAACACGCAGCAACACCTGAGTCAGATTGTACGAAACTGGGAGTGTTTCGTCAACCGATAACAATTACTTTACATATCGCGATGGCAAGTGATAATTAGGTATTCCAGGTTCGGTGGCGGAAACCCAAGATGTCTGCAAGCCGAGGGCCAATCAATAATACCAATTGCATGGGACAAATCTTTATTTTTTTTAATAACTTAGAAAAAAAAGACAATTTTTCACCATAAGTGTATTTGGACATTATTCTTCATTTTCTAAAAGCTATTCAATTAAATTATAAAAAATGCATTTAACAAATGTGTAATGATTTTATCATTTAATTAAATAGCTTTTTCAAAATGAAAAAGTAATATGCAAATAAATGCGATCAGGGGCGTATCCAAGAGGGTGTTTTAGAGGGTTAAGAAAATATGCATTCGATCAGGGGCGTACACATGAGGGTGTTTGAGGGGTTCAGAAAATATAAATGCGATCAGGAGCGCAGGAAGGAAATTTGTGGGTTTCAGATACAAGATGAGTTTAGCGCCGCGAAACAGTAGAAATAGTATCGTGATCAAGTAAAACCTTGTCAATAAAAGCAAGTAATTTTATCACCAAGATTTTACTTTAAAAACGAAAACTCGATAATGTGCACTATTTGATATTATAATTTGTTTATAACAAATAATATAACTTATCAATCCTTCTTCGCTTGCACACACCCATGCGCCTTAAATCCAAGATATACTGCGAGCAGGAAAGTTGATTACCAAACGATAACAGAAGAAGGAAAGAATCACTATCTGTTCGCTATTTGGATTAAGATGAAATTTTAAACAAAATCAATTCAAAAATTGCTTGTCCATATCAATTCGAAATTCAATTCGAAATTTTTTAAAGAAACAAAATCTAAAATCAATAAAGAATTTCATTCTAAAAGTTATTTTGAACTTTGTCATTTTATTTTATCCCAATGTGCCGGACGTTCCGCATGGACAGTGAGGACCGCGCGGCTGCACTAAAAAATTAATATCTTTGAAAGTTAAAGAGTGTCGATCAATTTTTTTTTAATCAGCGCAGAAAATTATAAGGAATCGAAATATTTAAAATAAAAAGAAAATAAAGGCACGCTTTGGACTGAAAATTTGTAACAGCAATTTATTTTTTGGAGCCACTTTTTATTCTTGAGTTGCTTAAAAATACCTATAAATTGTACGCTATACCGTTGAAAATCATTCCATTTCATTCAGCGGTTTTGGAGATATGTTTAAAAAAAATCGGGTCTCAAAATTTAAAATCATGTAACTCCCTGAATTTTTAACAACCACTTTAACCATAAACTTCACTTATCCAACACAAAAATTAACTAAGTTTCATCAAAATCGCTAGAAACCCTTCAACTCTGATATTCAGGAAATAGAATGACCCTACAGGAATCAAAAAGGCTAAAAATGGTTAAATTTAACCAACTTTGCGATTAAATTATATGCAACTTGAATGCTGTAAATATTTCAAAAACGCTTAAATCGAAAATAAAGAAAATTTCTTAATCCAATTTTCATCGAAATATTTTTCTTTTTGTCCTATCTTCTTTTCTCGATGCATCTTGGTATAAAATATAGTCCTTCCCAGGTAACGCTTGTACTTGTCTTTTGTGCCGAATTGAGTAAAAATGTCGAATAAGTTTCCAAAAAAATGTGTTAAATTAGTCTAGGGTTGTTAGAGAAGTCGAATTTCAAAATTCCAGGACATTTACATGTCTTCCAGGTCAACTTTTTAAAAAACTCTATTCAAAATTTGATCCCAAATCAATTTCATAGCATTGCACTGTTTTCAATATACACTCAAACTAGTTCTAAAAGAAAGCTGAGATTTTTTCCTATAAGACCTCCAATTTTCAGAGTGGCAAATTAATATGTCTTTGAGTAATAAAACGATACGTAAACAAGATGCCACGATAGGGCGGGTGGCGCGCGATATCCCCTAGTGTGCTCACGCCGAGGATCTTTTACTCAAATTGAAATCTCCATCTCGTCATATTTCTCGCACAGCATACAGATGCTTCTTGAGATATCGGCCTAACAGCCTTGGTGTTTCTGGTTTGACGCATCACAATGCGAATCTGCAAATGGAGAACGGACTGTTGGTTTTTTCTCTCATATTGTTGCAATAGTGTATTATTCATCTCATGCTAGATACTTATCCAAAGTTTTTAAATCAGCGAAAATACTAAGTGATGTATTAAAGAAAAATAATTACATTCCAGTAATTGAAAGTGACAGTGATGAAGATTCAAATAAATAATTACATAAAAAGTATTCGGTTTTGTGTGAGGCAAGGGGATAGACACGAAAAAAGCGCCCCGTTTTGTGAGAGGCGAGGGGACCCACACTCGAAAAGCACCCCGTTTTGTGAGAGGCGAGTGGGCTCACTAAAAAAGCAGCCCCATAAGGAGTTCAAAATCGTATCGCAACCTCCTCGTGATGAACTCTGTAAACTATAATTTGTATAGGCCAACTGCAGACGTTTCTTATTTAAATACTTATATAAATACAAGTGCACCATTATTTCAGCCGACCGCTTAGTTAAACTAATAAAGTGTCAACCGAACAGTGGGGTTCGATGTGCCTGGCTGGAGCGAGGGTCTGCTGTGTGGCATGCATGCTTTTCATCATTTTTCGCCATGACGCACCACTACGAAAAATCTGACTAAAATGTATGTTGAAGCAAACACTTCAAGGTTTGTTTTGAAAGAAAAATTGGAGGTGTACCACTAAAACATAACCTCGAAAAAATATTTGGAAAATTTGAGAACATATTTTTAACCCCTATTTTTTATACAAAAAAATCTAAACTTTTTTCTGAAAGTAGTCTTTTTGTTTAATACTGCATATATTTTGCTCATAAAAATCGCTTCAGCCGTTTCCGACAAAAACTCATTTTTTGATTTTACTACCCCCCTCCATATCTCCCAAAAAAAATTAAATTTTGAGGTTGAAATTTACTGCATTTTATATTCACATGGATGTTAATATATGGTGCCAATATAGGCTTAATAGGTGAGGAGGCAATTTTTACATGCTTTGTAAAAAGAAGTTTAGCTTTATATTAAAAAAAAGTATAGAAATGAACAAGAATTACTAGGGTACTGGCCTATTTTGCTTTGATAGAAATTGATTGCCTCTTTATCGGGATACCCTGGGACACTTCCGATAAACGTAATTAATTGATTATTCATTTTAGTATACATTTTGTTAGAAATATAAAGGAAATTCTTAAAATTGCTGACACAGAAAACAGATTGGAACGTATAAATTTTTGTTATCTTTATTTTTTATCCTAATTCTTTCCAACTTTTTCAGCAAGGTATCTCGACCTTTATCTTCTTATCTCTTCTAGAAAATCGTGTTTAAAGAAGCGATATATCGTAAACTCCTAATAAAGCAAATTTGTTGTTTATAAGACAAAAAGTTCAAACTTTAATTCCTTACCGGAAGTTCCTTCGTCTATGTTCACAGAACCTTCGGAGTAAAGTGCGCTAAATGCGGTAGGAGCGTGGGTGCGGGCGATTGGGTGAGAAGAGCTAGGGAAAGGGTCTACCACTTGGCCTGCTTCGCGTGCGACGCCTGTTCACGCCAATTATCGACCGGGGAGCAATTCGCTCTCCTGGATGCTCGATTGCTCTGCAAAGCTCATTATCTTGATGTGGTCGAAGGGAACAACACGTCGTCAGATGGTGAGATTATGCCAGCCATTATCCAATAATCACTTTCTTCACTCCATATTCTCAAGATTAATTGGTATCCAAAAACTTATTCCATAAAAAAAATCTATATAGATTCAAATTTATTGCAAACAAATTTGCTTACCTTCTGATTGTTGTACATTTTCTATAAGAAATAAATGTATGCATCAAAAAAGTCGTTGCTAAATTTTATAATTATATATTTATATTAGAATTACAATCACAAGCCTGGATTCTTTCATATTAATATTTTGGAATGTTCTTGATATTTCTAGATAATTCTGTAAATCACGAAATGTTGTTAAATTATCTATAATCTTCGAGAATAGAATCTTGTGGCATGCTCTTGAATATTCTAGAATTCTCTAGAATGATTTAGAATTTCATTAAACATTCTATACAATTTCAAATTTAGGCATGCTTTTAACTTTTCTAGAATATTCTGGAATATTTGGAATAATTTCCAAATTCCTATTCAAGCCATCATTACTGAACAATTAAAGCAAGCGAACAAAAAAAATTAACATTTAATTTTTCACCATGTCAAAGTGGAAGCTTGTAAATTTAGCAATTCCGAAAAATTATATTTTGATACGAGAAGCCAAATAAAATGAGCGGCTTGATCTCTGAGAGTGTGAAGGCCCAGAACAAACTCGAACGTAAGGGGAGGCCGAACAGTAGGGAGAGTCCCGTGCCTTCGCACGAATAGCACCCACCCGTGAGGCCTCGTATATCGAATAATGTTTTTCTTTAAAAATTACAGTTCAAAACCTGAGACTTCCTACCTTATACAGACATCGAATATATCACAATGACAAATGACTAAGCCAACTTCACCCAGAACGAAGTTCACTTAGTGAGCAAAATGTTTTGGTAACCATGTGGAGAGCGTTTTGCTAACCGATGGGGGGGATTTTGCTCATCGTTTCCGCGCACGATACGGAATCGATCATTTTCGATGTCTGTAAACGGCGGGCAGTCGAGGGTTTTGCGTGTATGTGTAAAGGACATTAATATTTAGAATTATTAATAATGTGTTTTATAACTTTCAATAATCCATACTAAACATTTAACTATTAAGACATTCCAAAATAAAAATGATCTATTTCCAGACTTCAAAACTGGAAAAAAATCAAATTTAGAATAATTAAATTTTGAAATATTTAAAATGAAGTTTTGAAAATTGTATACTTTCAAGAAAGAATCATTTAAAAGTGAAAAGATTGAAATTAGATATCTCAAAAATTGAGAGGTTCGAATTCAAGTCTTCATAATTATCAATTTAATTGTGTAGAAATTGTTGATGTAAGTTGTTGGCTTTAGGGTCAGGTGAATTGAAGCAAATTAAGTTGTTTCAAACGTTTCGGCACACAATGAGTGAGTTTTATTAAATCTGTGGAAAGTACATAATATCTTTTAGGTAGAAATTTTTGTAATTGGAAGTATTATTCAAAAATTCATACCTACAAGATATTATGTACTTTTCACAGATTTAATAAAACTCACTGATGAGGGCCACCATTGTGTGCCGAAGACGGGATCAGTGGTGCATTTAAAGTTACTGCGCAAAAAAATTCAAAAAGTCACTGACTTATCAAACAGCCCTCGTAAACAATAAGGCGCGGATATCGAAAATGCTACCCAAGAAAATTGTAATGTGTACGGTAAAATTTAGGATATAAAAAAAAGGTAATCCTTAATAACTTGAAAATTGTTGGCTTTTAGGGGAGCTTATATTCATACAAAATACATTGTTTATAAGTCACAAGTTTTACATTCCGCTAAGCAATAGATTCTGATGTAAGACTGTGTAAATATGGCAATTTTGTTAAAAAATCATTTTTTTATAACGCTATACATTGCAAACAGTTCGTAATACGAAAAAAGTGCAATGCGCAAAAAAGTTTTATTTCTGCTGTCATGCTAAAAATGATTTTATAATTTTTTTTGGGAATAAATATCAAAATTGTTTTAAAAAATCGTCTGAACAAAAATTGAACTAGATTTCGAAAACCTACCCAAGATATTCGTAATCAGGGGACTTTTTTTGACCTTTTGAAAAAGAGTAATCTCTGGGAGCCATTAATGTATACAGAAGTGTTAGTGGCTACCGGATTGTTTATATGAGAAAAACTTGTTTGATATTGGGAATAGAACAGTACTGTATTTGATGTAAATGTTGGCGTTTTTAAGTTGCTTCGAAAAATCTATTGTGAAACCTTTGATGACATGTCATGATCCTTCAATAGCAATTTATAAAATTTTAAAAAGTTTTACTTTCGTTATATAAAGAAAACTCATTCAATATTTGAAATATAACATTAATGTAACTTAAAAAGTTGTTCGTGGCAGCAAGACACATTTATTGACCTTTTCATGGCCTCTCTGATTTCCTTGAAATACGATTTTCGGTGTAAGATAAAAACATCAACTTCGTAAAATAAGTGAAGGGTGAGTAATCAAGATGTTAAATTTTATTTCGATCAACTTGTCAATTTCTAATTATTTAATAATAATTATTACAAATATTTATCAGAGAAAAAAGATTCTCTTTTGTGTTTGCTACTAAAAATAAACCTCCTTCTATGAGGAAGCAAATATATTTTGATGCCTGTGAGAAAGCAAAGTGATCATAAAATGAGCACAAATTAATACATCTAAAGTGAATACTCTAGGGTGGTCCAACAAAAAATTTTTGTTACAGTGTGAAGCTCTCCTCCATTTTGTGAGGTTCGCGGAAAAAGAAATTTACTTTGTTTTCGAATTCGTCAATATTAAGACCTGCCCCTGGGTCCTTGAAATTAACATAGGATTTTAAATGGGAAAAGCTCAGTTTTCGGAAAATGCGGGAGAAAACTACTTGCTATAATGTTTAAATTTGACCCACAAATAAGTTTGTATTGTGCCGGGAAAATGCCCCGTAAATAAAAATAACAGTTTTATTTAAAATTCATGCTAGAGACGGGCTTTTTCGAATTTATCAGCATGAATTTTCTATATTTTATGAGTGACAAGTTTCCAAGTATTTTTGACAAATTTCAAATTATTTACACAATTATTATTTGCTAATAAATTTAAATTTCCCATGTAAATCATAAGAAGTCAGTATTTTTGGAATTAATAATGACACAGCAAGTGAATGTTGAAAATCATATTTTTTTATTAACTTATTTTAAACAATTGCTTCCTCATAGAGGGGGGTTTGTAATGAGCTAAATTTTCAAATATATTTTTTTGACATGTTTTGATATAACTCGACCCCAGGATCTCGAAAATAATTTTTTTAAATGCCCGCGTGTGTCTGTATGTATGTGTAACTTTTTTCTGTTCACCATATCTCGAAAAGTAAAAGAACTACAATCATGAAACTTGGATGGAGTGTAGCTCCGATTGATATACAGATTTAAAAAGAAGAATTTGACCTTGTTTATTTAATAAATTTTTTTTTGATATTAGAAGTACAACAATTCTGTTTACATAAGAAAAACTTTTTTGATATTCAAAATACGACAATATTATATTCAGTGTATTTCTTCGCCTCCTTGAGACGCATCGATTGACCTATTGATAAAACTTTTATGACCCACCAGTACCTAATTATGAATTTAAAAAAATGGTTCATTCTGTTTATATCGGAAAATCTTTTTTCATATTCAAAATACGACAATATTACATGTAGAGCATTTGCTCGAGTCCTTGAGACGCATCGATTGACCTATTGGTGAACCTTTTGATGACCGACCAGTACCGATTTATGAAGTTTAAAAAAATTGGTGTATTCTGTTTATATGAGAAAAACTTTGTTCATATTAGGAGTACTACAGTACTGTATCTGACATGTTTGTTTACTTCCTCGAGACACGTCGAATTACCTATTGACTAACCTTCTATAACCTCTTATGATCTAGCAATACCGATTTATAAATTTAAAAAATATGTTGTTTATCTTGCTCTTATAAGGAAAACTTTTTTAATATTGTGTATAAAACTATAATGTATATGATATATATGTTCGCGTCTTCGAGACGCATCGATTGCCAAAATTAAGAAGTTTTTATGATCTACCATAAACTATCAATATCGTCTTCAAATTTCTCAACGAAATTAGTTTCCTTGTTTATAAGAGGACTTTTTTATATTGGGAATATAACAGTACTGCATTTGATGTAATTGTTCGCATCTTCGAAATGCTTGGATTGATCTTTTGACGAACTTTCGAAGACCATCATTGATTAATAAATAGCTACTCAGAATGTCTTAAGAAAAGTTACATTGTTCCTATGAGGTATTAATTTGAAATATAAAACTATTGTAGGTCAAAAAGTTGTTAATTGTTACAGAACACATGGTGGCCCAGCTGAAAATTCCTGTACAGGAACCTGGGCAGGAACCTGACAGGTTCCTTAGGAGGTTCCTGCACAGGTTCCTGTACAAAAAGGTACGCAGGTTCCTGGTACACCGGTTCCTGCCGCGGATCCTGCGAGGGAACATGTGCAGGAACCTCCATAGGAACCTCCAAAGGAACCTGGGTCTTCAAATACCTGTACAGGTTCCTGCATTATCGTGCATGCTGCTGCAAGAAATTCCCTAGGGAGGATCCTGTACAGGTTCCTGTGCAAGTGGGACACATTTGCAAAAAGTAATTATGAAGGATGCTGTACAGTGCCTGAGCATGTGGGACAGTCGCAAAAATATCTATTTCAGACATGAATATTCCTGTACAGGAACCTGTAAAGGATCCTTCACACACATACACACACACATATATATATATATATATATATATATATCAAGGTATCAAGTGTGAGATGCCGCAAAAATATCGATTTCAATGAGAGAAATGCCATGAGGGAGAGATGCCGCTAGGTAGAGATGCCGCCGTTGTGACTTGCCGCATGTGAGATGGTATGTCCCCGACAAGACCCACGTCCGTACCCCTCCAAGAGCCACCTCCTCCTGTATATGCATCCCTTTACTCACATCCACTTCATATGCTTCCCTTCATCCTGATTTATTTGAAATATTTATAAAATTATATATACGTATATGTTTGTAAATATTATAATTAGATAAGGTTTTTCCCAGGGGATGATGTCAACGATTTCCCCAAACCTATAAACAATAATGTTTAAATATTTTGAATTTAAATGCAAATTTCAATCATTTTTGAATAAAAGACAATTTTATACTTCATGTGAATGTGTATGGGTTCCACTTATTTAAACCCCATACCGTATTAAAATAAGACATACCTTTTTAATTTTGAAGATTGATTTTAAACATTGATTAGCTCGTATCTTATTTCTCAATTATATATTTTTCACTCTCTTTAATTCTTAATCAAAACAATTAGAGTAAAATCATATCACTTTATTATTCTTTTAGTATTAGCTTAGAACTGCGAAGCCATAACTCCAACTTTAGAATATTTCATCACACAGACCTTTAAAAATGCTCCAATCCTTGTATTAACACACATTTCCTCGAAATTCCCTCTTCCGCCCTTCTTATCTTCTATTAATAGACTTTGAACAAACACATGCGTCTAGCGAGATAAGGCCCAGACAATCGAGGAGTGGGGGTAGGCGTCAGACGTCTGGGTAAACACCAAGGAGTGGGGGTAGGCTGGCGGCCGAACCATAGTTAATCCTGACTACTTGCGACACTTTCCGTATATGGGCATACATCTCAATGCACATTGGATAATTAGACCCCTACCACTCTTCTACATAATTATATCAACGCTGGTGGAACCAAGATGAATACCTACTTCTAATACCATTCACCCCTACGGGAATCTTAGGATGGATCTTGTGTATACATACAGCAGATTTAAAGGCAGAAGTTTAGTTTAGATCAGTTTAGTTTAGAACAACAAGTCATCACAACAAAGAACCATAAAAACCCTAAACTCCGGTCCAAGACACGCGGCCCATCAACTAAGTAACATCAGTGTGTCATAAGTCTTTAAAGCTTAACTTCTGTGCGGAAACCTTGAGTCAGAATTCAAAGTAGTACCTGCCATAAAGGGACAACGGAGGCCAGATTCATTGACCTGGTCACCTCAGCCTGCATTCTTCACATTTCACCCCCTACGGGTCGCACATAGGTACGTAGATTGAAAGACGAGCCACTTTCAGTTCAAGTAACGAGAGGGTGGATACACATCAAAGACAAATAAACACGTAAGTAATGTACTGTTTGTCGTCTCTTTACTCTATTGTTTGACTAACTAGTCATCCCTATTTAAGGTGGACTAAAACCAAGCAAGAAGGGGTAATCGAAGAAAGAGCACTCCAGCTGCATCATAACATTTTTTATCTTCTAACTCAACTTTTATATTTTATTTCAATCAATTTATAATCGTTTAAATAAATCTCAATTAATTTATAAAACTTAAATTCATGTTTAATTTATTTATTTCCTGTAGTCGGTAGTTATCCTCATCTCAGTTTGCCAGTTTATATTAAATTAGAATCTGAAACGAGGAACCATCTTTAAATAAAATAAAATATAAGGTAAGTTACATCTCTTGGGACGTAACAGCATTATCAAAATGAAGGAAGGAAAAAATATAGGAATCTTTTTAAAATACATAAAATTATTTGTATTACATTATAATACATACACATTAAGCTTTTTTAAAAATTTAATATTTGCTTGAAGATTCGTTATGTTAGTTGAAAATTCAACTTTTTTTTTTAATAGAAATATTTTATTAAAATATTCTTCTTTTTTTGTTTGCAAATTAATAGTTTTAACAGAAAATTGAACTATTCAATTTTTTTTTAAATTTTATTTATTTTTTATTTTATGGTTAAAAATGCAGATATTTTCTTAAAAATTCTTCTTTCTTATTTTTGAAAATTAATGTATTTGACTACTAAAATTATCTGATGTCGGATAATTGTAGCTTTCAATTGTTTGCAACAGTTTTATCCTCGGTTTGATCCAACTTCTGATAAAAGGTATCTCTGGGATTATTGATTTAAATTTACATTTATGTATCTTGTTGAATTTTTTTTTTTTTAGAAAATTATTCTCATTGTTTGAAAATTTATCTTTTTAATTGAAAATTCAACTAATTGGTTAGAAATTCGCCTATTTAATTAAAAATTCAACTCTTTTCCTAGAAATTTAATCTTTTTTGGTTTAAAATGCAACTTTTTGGTTCAAAATTAATAATTTTTTTTCGGTGAGGATTTAACTATTTTTTGAAATATTCGTATTTTAGTTGAAATATTAACTATTACATTTTTCGTCGAGAATTACTCTTTTTTGGTTAGAAATTCAACTACTTGGTGGAAATTTGAACTGCTTTGTCAAAAACTAGTTTTTTGGTTCAAGATTCATCATGTTAGTTGAAAATTCATCTTCTTGTTTGAAAATTTAACTATTTTATTAACAATTTTTCTTTCTTATGTTTGAAAATAATGGTTTTATTTACTGGGATTTACTATAAATGTATTATAAGGTAATAAAAATAGTTTTATGTACTTTAAAAAGATTTCTCAATTTGCCACAATTCCTTCATTGTTATAATACACCGACCATTGGATATAGCGCTTTTCTGATTTCAAGTAAATGTATAGTTATTGATTTAAAATTAAATTCGTCTTATTGCTCAGGTCACTTTGGGCATTAAGCCTTGAGTGCATGCAGTCGACGCAGGTAGATTCGTCTACTTGCCGGCATTTGTCCTATTGCCCTAGCATTAAGCCTAATACTGTATTCTGCTAAATGCCTTCGATATATATATATATACGTAAAACGGTGTTTATTGGGTCGGCGAGATAATGAGATTTTTCTTAATGGGATTAATAGAGGACAGTCTCCTGAGATGTTTGCTACCTTTTTTTTGTTGTTTTTCACCTTTTAGTAAATGCGTGGGAGGAAAAATACATAAAACGGTGTTTATCAGGTCGGTGAGGAAATGAGGTTTTGTTTAATGGGATTGATAGAGGGCAGTCTCCTGAGATGTTTGCTACTTTTTATTTTGTTTTTAACCTTTTAGTAAATGCGTGGGAGGAAAAATACATAAAACGGTGTTTATCAGGTCGTCAAAGTAAAACTGACTTGAGAAACATGTTGGACAAACCTATCGAGAGTTCTTCTCTACGTATGATGCCGTAGAATTTACCATGAAGGAGCTTGTCAGCATGTTCTCTTAGTAGAAGCGTATGTTCTGCTTCCTGTACACGACTTTTGAACATCGAAGGTGTTAGTGATGCTAAGTCATGTGTAGTGTCGCTGGAATCAAATGGGAGGTCAAGCTACTCTGCGGCCCTATTTGCGGCCCGGTATAGAAACGCCGCAGCATTGACGTCTTGTGGACGGGGACATCTAAGTCCCATAGCAGTGAGGTTATCTCATGTAACCTATTGTATTGAACCCTTGAATCTAATCCTTTCTGATGAGGACGATTTCAGCCATATAGGAATTTATTGCTGTATAGGGGATGTATACAAAATCATCTGGCGCACAGAAATGATTTCCAAAATGCTTTACTCTGAGACTTACTAGCAAATCACAGTCGCAGAGGATGTGATGTGCTTTCTCCTCACGGAAGCCGCTCTTTTGGCATCAAGGGTCGATGTTGATCTTCGTGTTAGGCAAGTGCTTTTCTAAGTGTTAATGGCCCTTGAGAATTTCAACCACTATTTTCACCTGTTTTCTTTCATCAACTTTTTAGAGTGTATCATACCTTTAACCATCTTCTAATACCTCGCCGGTTCGTCCAAGAGCGACTTTTCAATGGCGTCAAGAGAGCAATTAATATTTCGAATCCTACATTTTTGACGTGGTTTGAAATGTAGCAATTTACACTACACGCGTAAACGTCTTCCCCCCTCCTTCTTTTTATTGTCTTAAAGTCAAACAAGGATCTGATATATCGAGAACTAATGTTGGTTACATGGATTCGTAGAATTTACTTAGATTTGTCTTTATTTAACTAAAAATCCTTCGTCTTAACTGACAGTGGACAGATTTGAGAAATTCCGCGTTTAAACTTTGTTTTTGCTATTTTTATCGCAACGATGCGAACTTTGCCATCTTTACCCGGATGTCATTTTTCAATCAATCCAAGATTCCACTTGCCAGGTGTCAGGTCCTTATTTTTTAAGAGGACGAGCGTACCGGGAAACAAATGATGAGTTTCACATCTTCATTTGTGACGAGGTTGTAACATGTTTAAATAGTCGCTGCGCTAAAGACGCGAGAATTGCTCTAGCCTCTGCTGAAATAATGTCCAGCATTTAAAGTGTCGTTCATTATATTGCAAAATGAACATTCCTGGTAAATTAATCGGAGCTCCACCGTTTAAAAAATGTTCTGGTGTCAGAGATGCAAATGTCGTAATTGATAGATGAAATAGGACAGGAATTCACACATGCTTCAATTTGAAATGTAAGAGTGGTAAATTCCTTGAATGTCAAGTTGTGATCCTTGATAACACGTTTGAGATGTTCTAAAATTTGTTTGCAGTTCCCCAGTAGACCCTAAAAAATTCTTGGCGTTATAGATGTAAATAATTTTTAGATATCCTCGACGGCTGCCGAATCGTAGAAATGCTGCTATAAATCCTTTAGTCGTATAATCAGAAACGACTTCGATGTGGATAGCTCAACTAGCTAGGCAAATGAAAATAAACATAATATGCCTTATCAATGTTCGCTTTGCGAATCTTAGACAATTTGTAGTTAAATGCTCCAGCATAGTAAATCCCTGTATGTGTGAAAGTGCTCGCAATAAGGGAGTTACACGTGCTGGCGGTAATGAACTCATAATTTGAGATGCTGTGTGAGCGCGTTGTCGAGTGAATTTACCACATATTTTGATGCATCAATGTATTAAGCATCGTGCATGTACCATCTAAAGTGTTTGTCGTAATACACGCGCAGTCTGTTGTACGCCATCTTGAAATGTGCGTCAATGAGCATGCCGTACAATTAACGTACTGAGCGTATGATCCATCAAAATGATGGAATGTTTTTCAGCGTTCGATAAGGGCGAGTTCTCAAGACGACCTTCTACTCGAATTAGGCCATGAGCATCCACGAATTGATTCAATTGCTTGATAACGCTCGATTTTGAACAGTCTGTCCTTTCTCAACGTACTTAATTCTTTGCCTAATACGTTATTTTGAATGACTTTATAACACAAAATACGGGAGTCATAAGTGAAATCCGAACCATGCTCAACCACCATCTGTAGTTTCTCTCGTAAAGTCGGAGGCAATTTAGCACTAGATTTATCAAGGGATCGCTTAATTTGACATTTTATCAATTTTAAACAGAAAGCTGTTACCCTCAATAATTTTGGCCAACTGGAAAACTTCTCAGACAAAGTCGTTTTTATATCAGAGTCCGATTTATCTGATAGATTGGAATTTACGATGACCGCGTGAGCATGCTTCACCTCATGTAATGATGGATGAGCCTTGTCTTTTCAGACAATTCAGAACCACCAGGCCAATTTTCAGGAAATTGGATCAACCAGTTTTGGCCATTCCACCAAAGTGTATTTGACGTTATTTCAGTCGGAGAAATTCCATGTGATGCGCAATCAGCAGGATTATCAGCAGTAGGCACATGATGCCATGAAGCTTTTGAAAGGCGAGTGACTATTTCAGACACTCGATTAGCGACAAAAGTTGGCGACAAAACTTTTATCTGATGCCATGCGTAAATAAACAGATGCAGCATAAGCTTGCGTTGATGTATCAGCGAAACCGTGTATTTCCACTACTTTTGAATTTGATGTAACCCAATACGGAATAGACACAATTTCAAAATTCTTTAGCTCTGTGCAATAAGATTGCCATTCCATTTCAAACTGAAATCAATCCATTTTTGAACCTAAAGGATAAAGGGCGGCTTCATCATGAGCGAGTTGTTTCATTACATTCAAAGCGAGATATGAAGCAGCTGCAGTTCCGTATCTTACAGTTAATAATCGAAAAGATTGTTGTGAAATATCAGGATTATCGCGGTGGATAATCCTTTGATAACACAGGCCACCAAAAAAAGTGGGTTGTGCGAGAAATCAGAGTATGGTACCTATACGTATTTTCGGCCGCTGAACACGAATCTGACATCAGTTTTTCCTCAGCACGTAAGAATTTTCCCCTAGCTGCAGAAAATTCCCTAGTAAATCAACTTTTTTGGGTATAAATTTCCCTTGGTATTAAAATCATCTGGAAACAGATCAGGCATACCATTTGTGCGTATTTTGGGGCGCTGAACACGAATATGACGTCAGTTTTCCCCGAGCACGTCAGGATTTTCCCCTAGACGCGGAAAATTCCTTTTAAAATCAGCTTTATCGGGTATGGAATAATTATATATATACATGCGCACATCTATACATACACATATATACATATAGATATTCTACTTGAAGCATAATTCTTGAAATATAAATGTAATAGTCAACTTTTTAGAAGAATTATCATAGTAAACAAAGGACAAAACGCATTCTGAAATAAAAGTCAAATTTTCCAATTTTAATTTTTGAATTTTCAGCCAAACTGAATGGATAAAGTCTTTTAACATTGGAGTTACCATAATTAAAATAATTGAATTGAGAAAAATGATATGTTTTAAAGATATCAACCCCCCCCCCCTGATTATTTTTAGCATGAGTGATCTAATACTCATCATTGATTAGACTTGGATTCTGCCTTATTCTCCAGGAATTCTTGTTAATCTTTTAGTGGTATTTTTGAAAGAGAACTTAAATAATGCGTACACTGAAAAACAATTATAAAACAATCCTGTACAAAAGACCGGTTCAGTGGGAAAATAGTATTTTATTTTTCGATATTTAGACCCGTCCGCTTTTAACGACTAACTGCGTTAGACTGATACCATTGTGACTAAACACATATTTCTTTTGGAAGGAAACACAAAAAGAGGGTCTTAGCACATTGAAAATTCATCGAAATCCTCTCAAGCAATTTTAACAATGTAAAAATTCGTTAAAATCGTTTAAAGTACTCTAAGTCTTGGTATATTTGTAAACATTTGAAAACTCCCTTATAAATCTTGTTCCTGCTTGGAGTAATCAAATCAAAAAAGTAAAATAATTTAATTGAAAAAACTATAGGTTTTTTAGAGAAAAATCCATGCATTTAAAATGCTTTTAAGAATCTTGAAATGGCGCATCGAGAAAATCTTCATCAGTTAATTTTTAGAATTTTTTAACCACTCTAAATTTCCTTTAGGTATCAATCCCCCCCCCCCCCCCCCCCAGGATCATCAAAATATTTCAATTATATATTTTAACTTTTTGTTTTGTTAGAAATATTAGAGTTAACATAATTAAAATAATTGAATTGAGAAAAATTATATATTTTAGAGATAGCTACCCCTGTAAACTTTTTGTTTTGTTTGAAATATTAGAGTTAACATAATTAAAATAATTGAATTGAGAAAAATTATATGTGCTGATTAAATTAGAGTGGGAGTAATTGTCAGCTCTTAACAACCCCCTTTTTAGATTGAACTCAATCTCTAAGTTTTGTTTTTTATCTTTAAAGGTTTGGTTTTTTGAATTATGCTAACGGTTTCGTAGTTTCTCAATGATTTGGGAGTTGGTTGGGTTTGGTATATTACAATATGGAATTGGTGGACTAATTTATTTCTATTACTGAATAATTTGATTGTTTTCGAAAAGCATCCCTTTATGCAATCGAGGATACCTGATTTACCTAAAGTACACAGAGTTCCTAGTCCTAAAGCGGCTTAAACTAAACATTGTAACCATTCTATACTAGTTTCTTTCCAGGTACTGAGCCTTCTGTGGGTGGCAATAGTCTAACATATTTTCAGTGTCGTCTAGGCTAATTCTGGCTTGCTTAAGTTCTTCGTGTGATATTGGTTTCGGAAGTTGTACTAATTTTTGTTCTGACTTGTCAATGTCTTTTTGTTCAAAATTTATCTCGTCTGTTACATTGAGCTATTGCGTCATATGAGTTTCATATGATTTTTCTAATTCTAGGGTATCGTAGCTGTTCTACACTTGGCATCCAAATCCTGTAAGTTTTTGGGGTTCGGAAATTTTGTCTGTTTTGACTGAATCTTCGCAGCTTATGTCTAAGCCTAATGGTTTGGAGGGTGATATAATATAACCATTCATTATAGACATAAAAGTCTCCTTGTGTAGCAGGTAAGGTGACTGATTACATTTGTTTTCCGAGTATCTTTTAAGTAAACTGGCTTTGCAAGATTCGCTATCTATTTACTTGACATTAGGTTGGTTTCTTCTACATATTTTATATACATCTATCTGTTTACATTTTTCAATAGCCTTTATTTACTTGTGTGGGGATAGGGACTATTCTTTGCAAGGAACCTTCTTCTTTTTCAATTACTGGTATCTCCAGTATGTATGTAAATTGGCCATGGATTACTGCTACGGAGAGTGCACAGATGTCTATAATGTGCTGGTAGATCTCTTTTTCATTGTCACAATGGTATCGCGTACGTTGAGTTGCCTCGAATTCTCTAATAGTTTCTTTCAGCATTTTGGTGTTAAAATTTGGGGATGTACTATCCCATGCTTTCCGTCGTTTATGGCGTTGATCGCTGTTTCAATATCCTCATTTGTTTCATCTAATAGTATTGCTGCTAATACCAATTTGGAGTTGACAAAACTATCCCTTGTTGGAGAATTCAGTCCGTGCGTGATGTTTTTTACAAACTGTCTTTCGGCATACTCCTAGGCAGCTATCCATTTATGGTCCGTTGATGAGGAGTCTAAGAATAATTTGAGTATTTTTGTGTGATTTGACAGGATGCTAGCTATGTTTTTGTTATCTCTATAAATGGTGTCGAATTCAGTGTTCATTTGTTTCATGTCGAATTCATTCAATGTTCCGAACAGAGTTTTGGATATATCACCCACAAAATTCGCCAATCCTCTTTTTTGACATTGTTTGCCTAATAATTTGTGTAGGATACTGCTTTCACTAGCTAGAGCCAGCAGGAAGGTTCAGAAGGGTGTCATTATCGTCTGTGAAATAGGGTATTGTCTGATTTATATGAATTCGGATAATTTTGTCCTTATTTCTTATTCCTAAATTATTATTGTTTAAGTAGTCAATGACTTCAAAAGGGCCTTTTCAAGAGGGTTGTAGTTTGTTAGACTTAGTATTGTTAATTATTTTTACTGTGTCTCCTGGTTTGTATAGGTGGTGTTTGTGAGTGATATTTTCGTCGAGTCTTTTCTCCGTTTTTTCTGTTTCTATTTCTATTCTTTCTCTAGCCCTTCGTAGGTTATCTTCGTGTTCCTTTTTCCACTTTTTCACTAGTTCCGGATACGTCAGAGTTGGTGAAGACGCTACCGATGATGGTATGTTAGCTTCTCTTCCAAACATAAGTTCAAAGGGTGAAAATCCTGTTGTTTGGTTCTTTATTGTGTTGATTGTAATGTTAATAAATTTCAAATTGTCATCCCATTCATTGTTTCTTTCTGAGACGCTTGTTTTGATTAGGTTCCCTAGGGTGAAGTGCATTCTTTCGATGTTTCCGTTGGACTGCGGATGAAAAGCTGTTGTTTTTACATGAGTGATTTGTAATGCTTCTTCAAACTGTTGCATCATTTCACAATATCGACCAAAGTTATATTCTTCTATACAGAAAATATTTTAACGTCATTTCAGACAAGATGGAAATATAAATTGAAAACTTTTCAATTAAATTTTATTTTATTCATTTTATGTGTGGATTTCTCTTTTCGATACGTTACCTTCTCCGATGATAATATAGATTTCTATCAAAAATTGATATATAACATCTTGCTGAATAAAGCTTGATTCAGAAAAAAGAATTCTTCCTCTGATCTCTCTAATAGCTCAGTGGTTAGAGCACCTGACCGGAAATCATTTAATCTGGTGTTCGAATTCCAGCGAAGTGAAAGGAGAAGATCTTTTTTCTGAATGAGATTTGATTAAAAAATTATGTGACTCTTAGTTGATAAACAATTCGTAATAATATGATAATAAAGAGATATTCGTAAAATCGTTTTTTGAAGTGAAACCTAGTCCGCGCATTCCTTATCAAAAAGGATTCCTTCTTCCAGAATCGCGCTCCCCTTACAATAATGGATCTCGGCAGCTTACAGGTACTATGACGTGGAACAGTAAGGACCATTTTTTTTACGAAGTTTTGACTAGCTAGATTGTTTGTTGTCGTTAGATATGAAAAAGACATGATTTTGAAAAATATTACATAGTAGATTGTCCATAAAAAATGTTTTTCTCTTGGCAACATTCAGAAGGCCAGTGCGCGTATGATGTTATATGCTCATACTTTCATATATTCTAAATTAACCGAATTCTAGCATCCAGTGCCTGCTCTAATTTATTTTTGAGTTTGAACGATATATCGTCGTAAGCGATACACCTAAAGTCGGAAAATGGTAGAATTAAGCTCCTCACCAGGAGTAACCTTGTAGGTGTTCCTTGATATGTTTATCACATGCTCTTTTCAGATAAAAGTACGGTTAAGCATGTACATCGTGCTCCAATACCGTCTACTGTTTGCGTACTTATTTTCTGTAATTCTATACAAGTCCTTCCCGACATTGTAAACACTGTTCTATGTTGAATTGGTGAGCTAAAATATTCAATAACATAGCTGTCTGTACGATTGTCTTTCAGAATCTTTCCGAGATCTGCATCCGTAGCTTTCCGTTACTATCAAATTTCATTTACAAATTTTGGCCAGCAAGTGCAAGTTCAGGCAAATAGTTTCTGAGTTAATCATAAATAAAATTAATAGCACTATAGCTTAGAATTTTATGTTGCTTTTTTCACAAATTTTCGGGAAGAATCAGATGCAGATCTCGAAAGGGTTCGGAAAGAAATGGAAACGATTAAATAGCTGCGTGCAATTTCGTAATTTTGAATACAAATTGAGTGAGTCATAACATACATGGTGTCCCAGACTCAAGTAACCGGACATATATGACTGCATAAAAATAAAAATTAAATAAATCGAAAATTCCTCTTCCAAAAATCAGTTGCAGTTTTCGTTTTTAAGTTATAAAGTACTGTCGATGTGTGGTCAACACCGCATGCGGACTCATCACTGATCAGGAATAAGAGGTTCCTCTTTTGCGTTGCGAGGCAAGGAATATGGGAATTTAGTCTGGAAATAAATAAGTCCCTTATCGCGCAAGATTAGTCTCATAATTTTTAATTTAATACTTAAATTAAAAATTGATTTAAGAAAAGGTTACAGTAAAGTTATTTCCTAAATTATGTTGAATCTCTGAAATATTGAAGAGTTCATTGTCCATTCTTTCAATCAACGTATCCTGTAAATGACTATTCATTCTGCAGTAGAGTACAGGGCCTGCGGAATTCTTGACCTTTTTCACGCAGCCATTTAGTTACAACTGTAATTAAATAAACCTAATATTATAAGAGAACTTTTTATTTATCATACAAAAATTGCTAATAATGATTGCAAGATGAATAAAATGCCAGTTTTTTCAAATGCCCTACAGACCTGAAAGTTTTGTTATGCAGCTGATACAGATACAAAATGTAATGCTTAAGACCAATTGCAACAAAAATTGGAAAATTTAAACCAGCTGCTTTTACAATATCGTCACTCGGTGAATTTATCATTAAATGATATTTAAAACAAAAATTCAAAACTCATTTGCCGATATTTTCAAGAATACTAGAAATTTTGAAAAACCATTTAAACCGTAGCCATTATCTGTCCTTACTTATAATGATTAACTTGACTGACAAGGAGAGGATCGCCCCCATCTACAATTGTTTTTGATGGAACTCAAATAGGTAAAGTACATTGAAATCCATTATGTATGTATTGTTTTCAGCTGTCACTGGGCGATTGTTTACCAGATATCAGCAATAAACTAATTTGATAAATAAATACAAAGTTGAGACAATTTTTTTGTGTGAACATTATCCTGTCATGTAAATGTATTTATGGTCTAACACCCACGCGGAAAATGCATCTTCCAAGGCTCCTTGAGAGTCGACGAAGTTATCGATTTATCTATTGATAAGGCCAGCCGGAGGGAAACTCGATTTTGCCCACCAGTGAGAGAAGTAAATCAGAACAGTGTGGTTAGGAGTGGATTAACTTCACGAGCTTCACATAACCTGCATTCGCTGTTGTGTCAGGTGTCACTTCGTGTCACTTAATGAGTAAAAGATAAAAGTTTATGTATCAACGAATCAGTTGCTTTCAGAACTTTTAAATAAAGATTCTTCGAAAAAAGTAAAAGGCAACGAAAAAAAATCAATGTGAAGAATTTCTTTCCAGGAAAATCGCATAAAAATACAATCGCACGTATACCGCTTCTATGCAATATATAGATGAAAAACAGTGTAAATCGTCTTTTTTTGTGAGTTTAATTTCATAAATAGATTGGATAGTGATTATAACCATACATTATTTTTCTGTTAATGTCTGTAGCTGATTAAACTTCTTTTTCATTAAAAATTTTATTTCCATTTTTAGCTAAAAATTTATCTCTTTTAGTTGAAAATTCATCTTTTTATCTAAAAATTTAACTATTAGGTTGAAATTTTGTTGTTGTTGAGAATTTAGTTTAGAATTTATTTGTCAAAATTTGACTTTTTTTGTTGCAAACAAATTTTTTTACTGAAAATTGAACTATTGAAAATGTAACTATTATGTTAAAAATTAGATTTGTTTTACATTAATTTTTTTCCTCAAAGCTTGTCCAGAAGGTATTGGTTTTATGTGAAAAGTGACTTTCGTGGAATCCATCAAATGTCGACGTTTTGAGTCTCCCTCAGTCAGAAAGTATTGTTCAGAGTAAGGTCATCTTGACTAGATATTATGCAACATATGTCTGGCAATAATTTGTAGCATGTGTGTAAGTTAAATAATTAGTAATATTAATATTATGCCAATAATATTATGCAATTCATGAATACGAACTTGAAGTTGATGTTCGATAAAAATGAAAATAGAAAAGAGTATAAGGTATAAGTTTAAAATAAAAGTTATTACTATGGTTTTATTTCGTAGACACTCCTCTTCAATCCCTCAAAAACTTAGCATGTTTCGATCAAACCCGGAAGTATGAGTTAAATTTTTTGAAAATACAAAATTTCCCCGTGTTAATTAAATGGGATTTTGAAGTGCCCTTATTTTTCTGCCTGCTTAGTGTATAGAAAAAATATATTAACCATTTTTTAATTTTTTAAACAAACTGAATTTATTCAAACAATTATTTTATCCCAAAAATGTTTTTAAAATCGTATTTTATGAATTAAACATAATATTGAATGATTTTCAGGAGTAGTGAATTCTGCTAAAAGCTTCATGTCATTGTTTAAACAGTGAGTGATTGTTTTATTTTTATATTTATTATATATTTATGATTCAGGTTTCAAAATTTTCTTTGAACATCATTTTTGTGGACGAATTGCTGTATTTTAGGTAATTTATAATAATTGAAATATTAAAAACATTACTTTAGCCAACTTTTTACAATTAGTAAACTTATTTGCAAAAATTTGAATAATAAAAAGCATAATACAATCCAATTGTGAAATTTTCTTTGTTCCTTCAAAAATCGGCAGTGTGAATAGAATAAAAGATTATCATTCCCTAAATATGTTTAAAAAAAGCACTTCAAATTTTTTGACAAATTGCTTTTTTACATTTTCATACTCGTTATAAATATTAAAACGTGTTGCTGATGTTCGTTTTAGCTTTATACGATTATTTATAAGACTTTTTTCGAGCAACCCCAGTGGGCAAAAATACATTGTCATCCTGTCGACGTCGTAAAGACATCCCGAAGACGTCCATGTCAGTCCAATTGATGTCCCAAAGACGTATCATGTTTTAAAGACGTCTTTTGAATATGAGACGTCTTTAGGAAATCAATTGGACTGACATGGACGTCCTAAGGACGTCTTTAGGATGTCCTCAGGATGACAATGTCTTTTTGCCCACTGGGCAAAAAGACATTCATTCAAATTCAAATACAAAATCAAAAAAAAAATCAAAAAATCAAATTCAAAATACATTCAAATTTTGAAAATAAACCATAATTAATTGTTTAAATAATTACATGTTTTTTTAACAAATTTAGCACCCCAAACAATGACCCTCTATTACATTTCATTCAGAAAATACCATTATTTTTTATATTTTTTGGGAATAAATAATTGTTGATATAATTTACATTTATTTAAACAATGAAATGTTGTTTAAAAAGTCTTCGTCGATATTCAAATGGTCCATTAGTAATTATGTCTATTAAAAAATATTACAGGAATTGCTGCATATTAACAATAATAGGTCAAAATGTAGTTTTTTGTTTAATGGGTCATATTTGTGGCGCTTGGGGGGGGGGGGGGAAAAACAAAAGTTATTAGTATGGTTTCATTTCGTAGACACTCCTCTTCAATCCCTTAAAAGCTTGGCACGTTTCAATACCCTGAAGCATGATTTCAGTTTTTCGAAAATCCAAAACCCCATGCTAATTGAATGATATTTTGAAGTGCCCGGCGGCACGTGTTATTATTTGAATTTCGGAGAAAAAAAAACTAAGGATTTTCTTCCTCCGGAAATGGAAACATTTGGGGATAGAGTGAAAAAAAATTTTGCAATGCATTTTTGGACCACACTAATGAAATATATATGGTAAAAAAGACATTTATAATAGGATAAAATCCTCTTCACTTGAATTTAAAAAAGGTCAAAGGCCAAAGATGCCAAAATATTGTATTTTTTTCCAATACAATAAAGTTTATTAATTTCATTCAGTATTTTTGCAGTTATATTTATTATATAACCTCAATTCATACTTCATTATCTCCATTCGTAGTATATAATTATAATTTTATTAATTTCTTTTTTTCCAGCTGCACAAAAACCTTTTGCCTAAACAACTGGAAGGCTTGGTAAGATAATAGCAATGATTCTTTTTTTCATTCAAGTGAAGAGGATTTTCTCCTATTATAAATTTCCTTTTTACAATATATCTTTTTATCTTATATATTTATACCTTATACTTTTTTCTATGTTCATTCTTATTGGACATTAATTTAAAGCTCGTATTCATAAATTGTATAACAGAACTGGCATATTATTATTATTATTATTATTATTATTATTATTATTATATCATTAAGCCGTTTCCCTTTCGGGGTTAATTATTTAACTTACGCACATGGTAGACGAGTTTTATTCTTTTTGCTATTTTTAATTATTATGAAATATGAAAACTCATGTAGGACCTTTATAATGATTTTTATTTTATCATATATATTAATTTTGTAATTATAATATTCATTAGTCATCTTTGCAATTTCACACCACTTCTTTTATCTGTGAAAACATTATGTTGTAGAAATTTGTAGCCTTTAAAGGTTCCAATAGATGTTTCGCAATTCTAATGTATACAAATTCTTAGGATGTTACAATTATTATATTGTTCACTGGTAAAAACTTCAAAGTTTTATTATATCTTTTAACAGAAAACAACTATTCTAAACCACGTATTTACAAAATGTTCATTCCGCCAATTTTAAATCCCATAGGTTTTCCTTTTTTTGTACTCTTAGATTATTTTTAATAATGTAATTACTTTTTATCAAATTTTATTAAGTTTTCAGTTTTAGACCATTCACTTATTAACAACAAACTAAATTTTACATGACTTTTATTAATATTTTTAAGTTCTCTTCCATACCACATTTGAATCACCCGTATATCCCGAACTGACCCGAGTGGTGCCGAACCAAAACATCCATAAAAAATGGCGGCTCAGGCGCCTTCAAGTAGGCACACGCGTTTTCCATCGAATCCTGTATCCAGTTGATTTGGATAGGTCTCACAGTTAGTAATATATGGAAGAGAAGTGAGTGTCCAAATTGCAATCACCAAACGTTGGCAAACTTTTACTATAAGAGTTTTGTCAGTAAGCAGATAAAAATCGCGAAATTAAACAAAATTATTAATTGTGCAATTAGTAATTTGAGAATAATACCCAGGAAACAAAAATCCATTCACTTGCGTTTGAATGGGGTTTGATGAATTCTGAATTGCGTATCTGTCACTGGAATTCCAGATTGCCACCCATTGGTTAGGCTGACTTTTGAATGAGAACATGAGCGCGTCAAAATACATAAGGATAAAGTGGTCTTGTCAAATAGTCCTCACCTTTTTTTTTGTAAACCAGTGTTATTTGTCTTTTAGGAAATTTCTTTGCTTATAATTCCTGCTTGGATTAAATCTTATATTCAAATAAAATTATGCTGTATACAGCTTACTGAGAGCCGTTTGAAATTCTTTACCAAAGGATTTAGATATTTTGACTTCCTCTTATATTTGTCGTCAAATCTAGAAAAGTGGATATAAAAATCGACCACTAATGGTATATTTACTAAATAGTGCAAAGCCAAAACAACATGTAAAATGTTGAATAAATTTGGGGGTGGTGGTAATTTGAAAAATTGCAAAAAAAGTCTTTGTTTTTATGGATATTTTTCTACAGAATGATGAAAAAAACTCAAAATACTAATATAATTATACCGATGTTGAAGTCTTTATAATGTTATTACAATATTTCATTGTAATTGCTTAACTTTAACGTTATACTATAATTTTAGATATACATATGGAATTCCATAGGGTTGAATTGTTGAAAATATAACAGAACAGTAATAAATGACGACCCCCCCCCTATTTCACAAATCGTAACATCATCCTCTCCTCCTTTCTCTTAAAAGCTGTTATGTTTTTTTTGCATGGTCCATAATGCGAAGTATACATCTGATAATATTACCATTAAATTATTCTTTTTATAGTCCTTTCACCTAATAGTCTTCTATCTCAGTGCGATACCGTCGCAATAAATTTTGATATTCTCGGAATAGAATAATTTGTTTGTATCAAAAATTGATTATTCTTATTCAGCTTTCCTATATCTCGCGAGCTAGTTTTTATTTATGTGAAAAATTGAAAATTCGATTTTCAATTACTACCGTAAACGGATTTTCAAAACCTTTTACATTTTAATCTCAATATTCTTGATCGATTTACTCGGAATTGGTTGACCTTTTAGATAAAACGTTTGTACCCTCTTTCGGAAACTCAATATCTCAATAGTAAGTTTTACTTTTTATTTAAAATAAAGATTACATTTTTTATTGTAATCCGTAGTCGAGACATTTCCATGTATATTGTGGTCAGTGTGACTAAAATTTCCATATGACAAATCTATTTTCTCGGAAATGAATAACTGATTCCAATCAATTTTTTTTGGGCTTAAATCCGCAAATTGTCATCTCGGAAGTGGACTTCTGTCTTATCTTTAAATGATGATTTCGACTTGACAGAATGTTTTTTTCATTTTTCTGAAAAAATCTGATTTTGTTGGTTATCTAGTTCTGTACTGCCACCTTTCAGTTATTTTTATTTTTACCATCAAACTGAGACATGTCACACTACGTGTTTCAAGCCATGGGGGCGCGACAGGTTTCATTTAAAAAATCGACATTTCTGGTCGTTATTTTGTCACTTTTTAATTATCATAAATTATTGAACAAACAAAATTAAGTTTCAGTTCCACATTTAAATTCTTTGCAAGTCAAATTTTATTTTTAAAAACTTAGCTTCAAACCAAAAAACAATTGTTGTGGATGACCCTATTATATTTAAAGTTGTCAATTTTTAAATATTTCAATTAAAAATGTGAAACCCTTTTATATTCAGACTAGCTTTTTAATAATACTTGAATTTTCCAGATGGGTGTGTATGACATGTTTGAAGATTCAGCAAGTTTCACCCACTTCCTTAACAGGGAAAGAAAAATGAAACTCGACATACTAATTCAAAAAGTGATCTTCAACCTGGACGAAAGAAGCACAATGTCTAGTGGAATAACTGGTACGTCATACTTTAATAATAAACTCATTAAAAATTATTAATTATTTTTGATTACGCTTACATTATTCATATTATATTTAATCTTATTTAATAACGATCAACCAATTAACTTTTATACTATCTATCGAAAAAAAATGCAATACCAAGGTTTATAATGCTATTATTTTTATATGGATACTAACTTGTAACTAATTTCATATTTTATTTACGAAGTAACAGCATAATAAAGAAGTCAAACAAATTAAAAAAGTTATATCTATAACAAGTAATAGAAGTATATTGTAATACATATAACATATGTAGTAAAAACAAATAATAAAAGCTGATAAGCTATGCAAGACCTTTATGTAAGATTGCATATCACTAATGTAATAATATTTTTCAGCTTACTCGATTCCTGAAAGTACTTTGGATGAAGTGCACTCAACTCTTTACTCATTTTATCTCGATCGTCCATTTTTATTCCTGGTATTACAGAAGGACACTATGGTTCCCATATTCAGTGGTCGAATTATGGATCCCGAACCATATAAAACCATGCATGCATAATTCAAACTCACTTGCATATTCTTTTATCATCATTATTTCTACTGAGAAATTGCATCACATTTTCGAATCATCATAGATACCATCTTTGTTGTTATATTCTATTTTTTATTATAAGTAAATACCTGTTTTACTTGAAAAATGTATAAAATAAAATATCTTTGTATCATAAAAGAAATTATTTTACAAATATACGAAGGCTTTTTTCTCTCACTAAAAAAAACACACACACAAAAATAACTTGAATTGTATAAGGATTATCAAATTTTCGTTGGAGAAAAGCCCATCATTTCAGAATCGTGAAAGATATCCTTATTTCGCAAAAAAAAAAAAGGAGTATCAGTAAAATTAAATAAAATTACTTATTCTTTTTGAAAATTTGGGTAATTGTTTACTTCTTTCTGAGTTTTGGAATAAATGGTTCGAAAACTTCTGGAAAACCTTCTTTCTAGTCAAAAAGTAAATTACAAGTCGGAAGGGATAACAAACCATTTGTATTTTTGTCAAAAAATACAAAAATATTTTGAATTTTTTTTTGTAATAACTGATTTTTGTCAATGTTTTGGTTTTCCCATGGAATTATAATCGCTTTATACCCTCACGTTTATCAACTTTTTACAAAAAAATTTGTACTTTTCTAAAAATAAAAAAATAATGAAAACAATTTTATTCTGTAACAATTTTTTTAGAACGAAACAATATAAGAAGAAATGTATTATATTAAAATAAATGGGAATCGATTAACGATTTTATTAATATTCCGGCTGTATCTAGTCGTCCCGAAAAATGGGGTAGTTGGAAAAGGCGATTTTTTTTAGAGAAATCACATTTTTTAGTAAAAATATATCCAGTCTTTTTGAATATCACTTGATACTATATTATATGATAGTTATCAATAATATATTTACCTTCTTTAAAATTTCTATAATTTTAATTTAAAATTATGGCCCAGTGGGACCATGCGGTGGTTGTTAACCTTTAGTTTTTAATCATATATATATATATATATATATATGTTTTTGGGGTTGCTGAATCCAAATCAGGGTATCTTGTCATCCCTTAAGGTCATCTGATCTGGAAATGGCTCATGCACGAGCCGCCTGTGCGCACACACAGAGCGCTAGCAAATCGCATGCGATCTGTTGCGCTGATGCGGTGCGAGCCAACATTGGTGTGTTTACAAGCTTTATCAGTGAGATTCCAGTGTTTATGATTGTGAAAAAAGCCGTTATTGAGAAGGATTAATAAACGGTGAGTAAATCATTAAGTTATTAATATTAAAAATAATCGGTTACAACAATAAATAAATGTGAATATATCATAAACACTAGACTCTTTCAAACTAGTAAAGCATAGGCGGCACTTGCATCAGCCATTTCCAGATTAGATGACCTTAAGGGATTAAATGACCCAGAAGGATGACAAGATCCACTGATTTGGATTCAGCAGCCCCAAAAACCTATATATACAGTCTATAAAATGGATCACGCAGCATTTTTCAGCTTAACCCTGAAGTAATTCTGAGTTGACCTTGTAATGACCTCTAGTTGACATCAAGCGGGTAAACAAACCCAGAATTCGGATTAAGAAACCCCAAAAACCCTATATATCTATATTTCTGGATTTCTTTATCAGCCTTTTTTCAATTTGACCTTCAAATAACCTTGAACCTCATGTGACAGAGGTTGACGAACCTCGGATTCGAAATAAACGATCCCAAAAACTCTAGGATACCCTTGTCAATTCTGCTGATCAAGCTTAGATATTTTGTATTTATATACCCCGCACACGAATAAATAGTAGAACTACCCCCTCTACTCCCATAAAGGGGGTGGGGGGTGGGGTGGTGTAAGGAGGCAAAAAATAATAAATAAGAGTAGAGGTAGTTAATAGGTAGTTGATAGTGTATTTTAAAAAGCAAATACAAGTTTGTAAGCGCCGAATCTCTCCAAAAATGCTGTAAGCAAATGATGGCATTTTCAGTATATGAGAGGGTGGTGGGGGAAAAGTACGGGGGTGGAGGTAGTACGTTTAGGGTGCATTTGAATTATTATTATTAGTAGATACTAAAAAAAAGTTGTCAAATTTTTTGGCCCAAAAATAAATTAGGCCAAAATCCGCCCAAATCGACCCTCCTCCTTTGCCCAATATTCATTCTCTGAACTCGGCTTCTTTTCCCGTAGTTTTATGAACTGAAGTTCAACCATGTGGAAGAAAAATAATATTATAAAATTGGAAAATAGGAGGATTCAGAGCACACTTCATGAAAAAAATGAATACTAGCTAAGTCAAAAGGTTAAAATAAGATCTACATTTTTCATGTTATTTTAATTTTCCTACACTAGTTTTCAAGTCATGAATCTTAAATTAAAAAGAGATAGAGGGAAATTATTATATAATAAAGAGTGCAGAAAACTATAGTTAATTTCGAGAAAATCCATATAAAACATGCATAATGGAAACGGGATCTTACCAGAAAAATTAGTTAAATCCCTTTTCCTCCGTAAGAAATGTTTTTCTCAATTGGGAATATATATGTGATAAATAATTCAAATTTGCAAAACTTGCTTTTCATCTTCAGAGGGTCTCAATACGTGGAGGTCCGTTGAAAAACTTGTTGTGAAATTTCGAACGTAACTAATAGTTTATCATAAATTATGAGAATGTAAAAAAGTCACTTACCATTATTCTTGACAGATGAAACAGCAATTTTTAGTGACAAAGCTGCACAAAGTATTAGGAAACTCAAATGAAATGGCTTCCCCATTTTGGTTATTGAACAATAGTGAGTGATGTAGCACGCATAAAAGATTCGACCTTTATAGAGAAATTTGTTTGCGGTTCTTAAAATATCAATGACTTATATTAAAAAAAAAGGTTTTATCTGAATGAAATGTTTAAGGAGTTAAAAGTTTAATACTGCTCTCCAGAATCAGCAAATATAGGTGAACTAAAGTACACCAAACAAATGATTTTTTATCAAATTCGTCTTTGAAATAAGACCTCGAAATTTATTATCAGTTTACCTGTCTTCAAGTTATATACATGTTTCTGCTTCTCCCACCTTTCCTTCCTTAAGTTTCGATCATTCTTCAAGAATCATTAAAAGAATTTTAAAACATCAGAAAACAAGACGCTTTTAAACAGATTCTCTGAAATAATACCATTTTTCTGTACTTCCTGAACGATTTATTTGATCATTTTGAAAATTAAACAAAATTATATCTTTTAAAAGTTCACTTCTTGAAATTGAAGTGTTTCAAAAATTCTTTTTCCAGAAAACATCAATAAAGTCGTAAGATCCTAAAAAAGTGTAATTAATTTAGAGCTGATTTTATACAGCTGGGTTTTACATTTTAGCAAACTGCATGTTCGAAAAAATTCTTATCTTTATAATTTTGTTATTTTCGTTAATGATAATTTTTTTAATTCACGGTTTTTACACGATAATCATTTTTCGCTAAAATTCAAAAAGTTTAAAAATCCAAGATTTTTCAATTAATGAAAATACATTAGAAAAACAATGTGAAACAGAAAAGTAGAAAGTTTTTCAAATATCATTGTTGTGTTTTTAAAATTATTTGTTTCTAGCTTACTTAGAAGAGTACGTTAAAATATTCAGGGGTTAATGCCAAAAAGTCTACACTGGATAAAAATGGCCAAAAATAATAAATCAAAATCTATCCACTGATGAAAATATGTACACATCATTATTTCCTCGCCTTCATCAAAAGCGTAAAACTAATGATAATTTACGAGAAGGCTAAAAAATTGATAAATAAGTTTATTCTTTATGACACTGCTTTAAATGAAAAGATATTTATAATTTTGTCCAATTTTACTTATTTGTAAAAGTTTCGAAGACATAAATAAATTAAATATTTTCGTTTTTATATTTCTAGATCTATATTTCACTAAACTTATGTTTGTTTAGAAACTTTACTTTTAATCTACTTACATTGATTTTTATGTCATACACAAAAATATTCATATAATTTTAAACATATTTATGATTAATTTTAATAGTTAATGAGATGAATGCAGCAAGCACTAAATGTAAATCTTATCTTTCCATTTGATCCTATTTTATTTTTCTTCTAAATCCGATGTTTCATTTCATTTAATTGATTTTTAATTGTTGACTATTGAAACAAATTTTAAAATTTGGATAAGTATGTGAGTATATTGTTTTTAAACGTAGAATTTGAAACATTTAGGGGGGGGGGGGGGTCAAACGCATTCCATTGGATGTAAAGTTTAATCTATTTTGAGCAAACTAATTCTGACTTTTTATTTCACTGTTGTTATTGTTATTTTATTTTTCTGTTTAACTTGGAGGGTATGTTCTCAACTTCAACGTTTCTGCCACACTTAAATGAATAGTCCCTGTTACCTTCAACAGTGTATACGTAGGAGCTCATCTGCGGGCTTCATGAAACGTTCTCCATTTTCGTCTTGTAGGGTAATATCTAACATTAGAGTGGAGTTTGGCTTAGATGACATTTTTTGCGGCAATTCTCTAAACAGCTGTTAATCCAATAATCAAATTTTGAAGGTATGAACCGTAGGTCTCGAGTTCTTTATCGCGAGAGAAAGAGGTGGATGTTCTAGCTATTTGAGCAAAAACCAATTCGTATGGTAAAAAATTGGTAGCTTTGTAAACCGACGTATTATTGTTTGCGTTTTGCTCAATATAGTCGGTCAATATGCTGTGACTTATCTCCAACGATCCATTGGCGTCCGGTCGATATCCAGATGTTGTTAAAGGTTTTCCGTGAAACAACTCTTCCAGCTTTTTCAATAATTCGCTAATAAAACTACCCCGTCAGTTCGTAAGGATACACTTGGGTGCTCCATATACTGATAATAGATTGACGGCAACGGCATGGGCTAGTTTCTTAGTTTGGATGTTAGGCATAGCAGCAGCGATGCAATATTGATTAAAATTATCCTGCATTGTCAGGATGTCGGCTTCTACCCAGAGTTGTGGGTAATTTCTCCACAATTCCACAGTCCGTGATAAGCATTAGCTCGCGCATCCTAGCACTCACGAGTTTCTTTTCAAGACAGCTCTTAGAACCTCTCATGTAGTTGCAGATTTCATTGCGTGGGACGTTCCGCATGTGTATCGTATTCTAGGATTCGACGGTATGTTTTGGTCATACATTTGTGACCTCCTATGAGACAAGAATGATATTCTGTCATATTTTATTTCGATTCTCTCAGGGGGTAACTTTCATTTTTCAAGGGCAAAGTGCGATGATAATATCGTCACCTCGAATGACATACGTAAGAATTTAGATCATTTTATTTTGTGGCATGTTTCCTAGAAAATCGCCAGAGTTAATCACGAGAGACATTTTTTGGTTATAGCGTTTTCGGGTGCAAAAAAGATTTTTAAGAGCTTCCATCAAATCGGTCCAATCGACTAGGTTTTGCAATGACCGTTGATGATGAGCAAGACTTGTCCCTTTTCTGGGCATCATCTCCGAAACTCCTGAGGGTCGAGGTTCTCAGTGTAAATTAGTATCTTTGCAATGAAACTTGCAGTGTCGCAATCAATAACAATAAAACATACATAGTTGTCACACCTGTACGTTCAAAAGTTCTGTCTAGTGATGACCGCTCTTTATTTCGTCCCTATTAGACGTGAGTTTCTGCGTGGGTAAAATTTTGGTATTCTCTTCACATGGAACGGATGTGAGGGAATCAATGTAGGAAATCAAAAAATTGATACCGGCATAATTTTTTTGAATAGCAGGGACAGTGGGATTTGGGGGTGCATCTACAGGTTCTGATCTGATTTTTGGTATGTCTAGTGCCCTTCACTTAATTTCTGATTTCTTTTTACATAAATCTTCTCTTATCTGATATTCTTGGTTATCCTTGTTTCTTGGGAATGGAGTTAAATTCTCTGCTGGTCGGGTTTCAGATTTCGGGGGGGGGGGGGCGATCGCCTGGAAGGTTTTGTTTTGACAAGAGAGGATTTGGTTACCTCTGGGACGTTCTGAAATCGTACGATACTTTCTCTCGCCACCCCGGAAATTTTAAGAGTCCTAGGTTGGTTCGCTGACTTCCGAAGCAATTCTTGTATTTTCTTTTTTAGAATTAGAAGTGAAAGGAGCAGCATTTTCTTATCGGCAAGTTTAGTTTGGTTTTCTTTTTTAAAAATAAAAACGCTTTGTTCCGAAGCCTGATCTTCGTATTTTTCTAGGAAGTTCCGGATTCGTGTGGAGAACTCATCATCATATTCACCGCAAAGATCGGGGGCTTTTCAGGGGCTTCTCAGGTGTGTAGAAGCGCTGGATCATCGTCGCATATCGTAGCTGCTTAAAGTTCCACGACGTTTTTTCGCTGTCGCCCTTGTGAGGCATGTGACACACTGAATGCGTCATTTGACCCAAACTGTACTTCAATTACTGCCTTGACTTCTCCAGAGTGGTTACATACTCCATCTACGTAGACGCCGAAGATTGGTGCCGCTGGTGTATGAAAATAAGAGTTCTTGGGCATCCTACATGGTACTGCATTCATATGGGATTCATTCCTATATATGAGCGGAATAGTTTGACGGAGGTTTGGTAAGACACTGTGGCTTCTCCTGACCACAGGCGCAGCAGAGTTGTTGCAAGCGGTGGTGCTTTAATAGCTGGAGGATGAACTACTTTCTTGTGTTCATGTTTCATCTCACTTTGGTTTAAATATATTACTTTTAACATGACACCTGGACACTCTTTTAGCGATCCCGCTTTCACTCAAATTCCTTGATTTTTTCCTTTTATTACCGAGAAAATATAATTCATCTGAACCAGTTTTGTAAACGACACCTGGAAATCTTTTTCCTGCTTTGAACTTTGCAGCACGCAAAGCTGCAGCAGTCATATGTGCAGTTAGTTTGCTCGAATGACTCATTCATGTGATTCATAATACTTCATAAATTTGTGAATACGATGTGCCTTTTTAATTTTCCCTTTTTGAACTCAAATTCGTAAGTGTAGTTCTTGAGCTATTGATGACCACGAATCACTCTTGAACCTGGATTTTCGATGTAGTTGATCCAGTGAACTGTTTCATTATCGCAGGGTAGGATGAATGTATGGCCATGAAACTATTGACGAAAATTTGTTACTAAATAAAGTACTGCAGAGCATTCTTTTTCCTGGAGAAAATATCGCTTTTTGCAATTGAGCATCATTTTGAAAAAGTAGGAAATGGGTATATTCGTTACCTCATGTCCTTGACTTATTATGACCCTACAAGCATATTCCAAAGCATCAGTTGTCCTAAAAATTAGCGTATTGCGAAGACATTTTTAGGCCGCGGAAAACTTTTAATCGCTGAGATTTTTCCTGGGTTAGGTTTAACTTAATCTCTACAAATGATTTGCCCTAGGTATACTAGTTCAGTGCAGCCCCATGCATTGACGTTAGTTCACGCTGCTTCTTGGCGTAAGCTGAGTAGTAGGTGGCGCTGGGTGGCATGTAAAAAAAAAAAACATAACAGTTGATATTTGAACCAAAAAAGATTTTAAATTTAAATAAAAAAACCGTTGGATTCAATCAAAAAGAACAAAATGAAAAAAATAGTTGAATTTTTAAATAAAAAAGATCAATATTCAATTAAAAATGGAATAGTTGATATTTCAACCAAACATGATTTTTGATATTAAAAAATTGTATACATGCAACCAAAAAATATGAATTTTTAACAAAACAGTTAAAAAAGCAGATTAATTTTTAAGAAAGTTGTTCGATTCTGAAACAAAAAAGATGAATTTTGTACCACAAGAGATGAATTTTCAACAAAAGAGATGAGTTTTCCAGCTAGAAAATCGAATGTTTTAGAAAACAGTTAACTATCACCTAATTAACTTTTAAAAATAAAAGATGAATTTTCAACAAAAAAGTTCATTTTTATCCAAGGTAAATGAATTTTCAACCGAAAAGTTGAATAATAAAAAAAATAATAATGTCAACAAATAACATTGCATTTACAACAAAATAGTCAAATTTTTAGTAAAATAGTTTACTTTTCAACCTACAAAGATGAATTTTTAACCAAGTGGACGAATTTTCAAACAAAAATGATTAAATATCAACCAAAAACAGTTGAATTTTAAACCAAGTAGTTGAATTTTTAAACCAAAAATAGATTTCTTTAGAAGAAAGTTGAATTTTCAACTACATTGCCTTTTATAAACAAGGAAAGATGAATTTTCAAAAAAAAAATGAGTTTTCACCAAAAAAGATAATTTTTTAACCCAAAAGAACGAATTTTCTATCCAAAAAGACGAATGTAGAACAAAACTGTTGAATTATCAACCAGAAAGATGAGTTTTTCATAAAATATTTGAATTGTTAACAAAATAATTAAATTTTCAACAAAATAGTAGAATTATAAAATAATCAAGCAAGCGCGGGTAAACAGCGGGGTTTCTTTACAAAATCAACAATTGTTGTATTTTAACAAATATAATCAAACATATATCATTTTTCCCAATATCCACATAACTGCAGATGATAAAAGGAAAATTTGAAATAGAAGAAACCACAAATTCAAAATTTTTGCAAAAATTTGTCCATAACAATTACAATTGTTGATGTTTTATAAAAACTGTTACTATCAGTCACTTTCAATATAATTTGAAGCATTTTTATCCCAGAACAAATTTCTTTGAACAAAAATTAAATATGTGGCTATTTGTTAATGTAATTTATTTATAATAAATAAAACATACAATAATCAACAATATAATACAATATTATATAATATAATAATATAAAACAATATAATAAATAAACAAATGAAAATGCAAAAATCTCTGACCAAAGTGCTCTTTGAAATTTAGCGCACTTCAATTTAAAAAAAATTATTGCAAATCAGAGTAAAATTGAAGGCTGTAGACTTTTTTGAACGAAAAACGTATTTCTTATTGTAGTATGCGCAAATTATTATTTTACATGTTTACTGAAGGTGATATTTACGTCCGAAACTGCAATATGTCAAAAAAAGCTCTCGGAGAAGGTAGTGAACGGGGAAGAAGAGGCCGATTAAATTCACTACGAGAACCTGAAATTAACGAAGATGATGGACATAATGTGGCTCCTGAAATACCAGACGATGCAAGACCTTTGTTGTAAAATAAAATGTGAGTATTTTGCTCTTATATTATTTAACCTTTTTTATCAATCTAACATCGTAATTTATTTCGAATTTTCTAAATTCTATAATTTTCTTGTCCTCACGCAAAAGGAATTTTTAAAACGTGGTCTGAAAGGATTGACATTTTTATCTTATACATATAAATAATACTTATTAAAAATCTTTATATTAATTTTTCAGGTTTATGGATTACGATATACGTCAACAAGAAATTGAGGTGGAAGACAGAATCATGGATGATGCAAGTGATGGGACCTCGAATAGATCAGATGTTCATGAAGATGAATTAAGTAAACACAGTGAGGACAGCAGTATGAATTACAGTTCATCCGGAAGTGAAGATGAGTACGCGGACATCTTTCCTGATAATGCCGATGAGTTGAATCGAGAGCCGCTATATCAAGGAGCTCCGATAAATTTTATGCAGAGTATGTTGCTAATTTTAACAATTTTACTACATCACAACGTAACAATGACGTGTCTTGCCGATATAATAACTGTCATAAATTTTCACTGCTTAACTCAAGATTTAGAGAAAAATAGTTTGTATAAATTCCTAAAGTATTTTTCTCTTGGAGGGAAAACTGACATGAAAAAACATTATTATTGTGGTACATTCATACGAGAATTAAAATCAAATGACGATATTTGTTCTTCCTAACCCCATAAGAAAGTTTGTTATTTTGTCCAATTACCATTTCTTGGTCAGTTGAAAGAAATTTATAAACGAAATGATTTTTATAATAGTCTACTGCATCGATTTCATAGGCCTATGTATCAGCCAGGTATCATAAGAGATATTTACGATGGCAGTCTCTATCAAACATGGAATGACAATGGGTTTCTGAAAAAATCCCAATAACATTTCTCTGTCATGGTACACCGACGGCATTCAAATGTTTAAATCGTTCAAAATTAGTATTTGGCCCATATATTGAACTATTAATGAATTGCCTTTCGCAAAAAGAAAAGAAAGGGAAAATACTCTACTAGTTGGATTATGGCATGGTAATACAAAGCCAGATATGAATCGGTTTGTCTATAGCCTCCATTCAGATTTGAAAAAACTTGCTGATGGTATTGACGTATATATTTCCAGTAATGATGTTCCAATAAATGTAAGGGGAGTTATTTTAACAGGAACTTGCGATACGCCAGCTGGATGTGAATGTTTGAATTTTGTGAACTTCAACGGTTTCTACGGTTATTCATTTTGTTTATGTAAACGCGAAAGTTCTTCTTTAGAGGGTCAAGGCCACGCTCATGTATATCTCTATGAAAATGAATTTGTATTAAAAATTTTAGAAAATACTGAAGAATTTGCTCGCACAGCTACCGCAGATGGAGCTGTCATGGGTGTAAAAGGCTCTTTAGCTTTTTCTAAATTAATGCCGGATTTCATCAAAGGTATGGGCCTCGATCGTATGCATGGCGTTCATGGCGGCGTTGTTAAAAAAATATTATTCAGTGTAGTACATCGTGCACAACCGTTCTCATTGTATGCTTTCATTGATGTTATTGACCTAGAAAAAGCATTTGACAAGGTAAATAGAAGTAAACTTTGGGAAGTCCTTAAAGAGTACGGAGTACATACAATTGAAGAACTTAGATCTGTTCGGCTTATTCCCCACAAAAATCCAAACCGGCAATTCGAAATTCGAAGATACACTTTTCCTCGCGATGTACCAGTTCAAGTGAGAGAAGGGAATAGCCGTTTTGGGCCCATCCCAATTGGAGCACAAACTGTATTATCAACGTCCAATGGTGAAGTTTTTGCAATATTCGACAGAAATAATACGATCCTTCGCGGAGTATATACAAGAGAAAGGGATATTCAAAAACGGATGAAAATAAACATGTACAACCTTAAAGTTGGAGAGATGACCACAGAAGAAATCGAGGAATCTCCCTTAGGGAAGGAACGCCCAATCTGCAACAATTTTGTAAAAATAGTGGTAGAAAACTGTCGCCAACAACATTAATCTAAATTATTTAAAAATGTAAAACTCAAACAATTATTGTTTATGGTCTGAAGTAGGGTATCGAAATGTTACAAGTAACTTACAATTGAAGGGCTTTTTTCCTAACCAATTATTCATTTCACCCGGCGAATAATGTTCAAAGGCGTTAACCTTATAACATTTTCAACATAGAATATTTACTACATGGAATAAAACCATTTCAGATTCAAATTTCAAATTTCTTTATTTATTTCAAACAAAAATTAATGTGAATAATACATTAAATTTAATTGTAAAGGATTTACCTTCCTAAGAATTGAAGTAAATATATTTCATTTTCAACAAAATATATAAGTTTTCGACCAAATAGATGAAGTTTTATTCAAATAGATGAAATTTCAAACCGCAAATATTAATTTTGTACCAAAAAGACGCATTTTTAACATCATAGTTAAATCTTCAATCAAATTGTGGAATTCTTGTCCTAAAGTACTTAATAAATTATGAACGAGTGGAGCGAATTTTGAGCAACAAAAAACGTGGACCCGGAAATTTTTCCAGAAAGGTACAAATATGTTTCCTACGAAAATTATTATTCTGATTAAAATATTACTAAAAAATGATGACGGTTTTATTTCGTATGCTCGGACAAAATCCAGAATTTACTATTCATAATTCTCTACAGGCACTATTTCTTGCCCGATTTTAAAGTTCATTTTAAGAAACGCTAAGCATAATCTTCCTAAAAGGTTTCAATGTAAACAAATATTGTGATATGGTTTGAATAAAGTGAAAACTGTTTAACAATCTTTGTTGACACTGGATGATTTGTTTAAATTAAATACGGTCCTCGGAAAATTAATATTGGAGTTTATATGACATTTAAAATAATTGACTATGAAAAATAAATAAATAGATTATCAAGAAGAAATGTTCCGAATTGAAAAAATGAAACCAAACCGGGGACGATTTTTACTTCTGTCCCTTTTATAGCTTCATCGTATACGCCCCCGGTGTGGTTAAATTTTTTCAATTCGGAAAACTTTTTCTGCATAATTTATTTGAGCAGAGTTAATTATTTTGAATGTTTTTAAAACTTAAATTCCCCTCACAGCAATAATATATACCGGGATATCCCGTTCTATCCCATTTATCTCCCAGGTTGATTCACGGATATCCCAGGGATATTCGGGATGTCTATGGGACGTTTCTGGGATATACAAATTGCCCAAAGAGGATTTTTTGAAAATTGCACTGTCGTACTTAAGATATTTGAATTTCCTAGAAACATCCCATAGACATCCCAGAAATGTTTTTTTTTCACTGAAAAATACATTTCTCCAATTGAAAATTTGGTCTTTTGTTGAAAATTCAATTTTTTATCTAAAAATTTAATTATTTGATCTTTGGTTGAAGATTTATTTTTTTAGTTGAAAATTTATGACTTTTTCGGAAAAGTTTTTCTTTTTAATTGAAAATTCACCTTTTGTACTAGAAACTTCAACTATTTCGTTAAGATTCATGTAATTTGTTAGAGGTTCGTCTTTTTGCTAGAATCTTATTATTCTTGTTTGAAAATGGATAAAAATTCACCAGTTTTGTTGAAAATTCGTTTTCCTTTCTTTTCTTGTAAATTATTTTTGGAACTGAATTTTCAGCTATCTCTTTTTTTTAATTTATCTTTTTTAATTACAAATTCATTTCTTTCGTTTGTTTCTTTCCCTCATCCTTACCCTCTCCATTCTAACCGATTACAAAGCTTTTTTTCAGAAATAAAGTGCATTAAACTCTTAAAAAACGTACGAAGTGATATTTTGACTTTTTAGCGTATTTTTTAGAAACAAAAGTTACAAAAAAGTACATTTTTAAATACATTTTTTTTTAATCAGCTCCCTAACACTTATACATATATTTCCAATCAAGTTGAATAACAGCCATGAAATACAAGTTGAAATACAAAAAGAAAATAATTGGTTTCTTGTACAATTTTATTGTTATAAACAAAACTTGAGATACAAATGACACATGTTCATACTTCTCTCAGGAATCTATGTTTAGTTTTTTTTTGCGTAGATCTGAATTTCACAAATACAACATTATTGTCTACCGAAATAACGTTTCAAAGTGAAACTTTTCAAAAGGTTTCAATTTTTATATCGAAAACTAGAAAATACCATATTTTCGGGTTAAAAATCCAAATATTTTGTAGAAAAGTCGTATTTTTGGATCGAGAATTCAACAATTTGTCTGAAATTTTTGTCTTTCTTTCCTGACCAATTTTTTTGGTGGAAATTCAAACTTTTTGTTTAAAACTGTTGTTTGAGTGAATTGTTAAAGATTTTTTCCCTTGAGAATTTGTCTTTCTAAGTTGAAAATGAAACTATGTGGTTGTAAGTACATATTTTTTGGTATAAAATCATTGTTTTTGTTTTGAAAATTCATCTATTTTCGATAAAAATTAATTCCATTTTTTGTTGAAAATTGATCTTTCTTAGTGAAATTTTGTAGAATATTATTGTTCGTATTTGACAATGGTTTCTAATTTAAGGTTCCAAGGTACTCAATTTTTTTTAAATTCATATTTTTTAAATAATGTTGATTAAGGCCTATTCCGCTTCTTTTGGTGTTAAAAACTTTTTTCATTACAAAAAATGTGCCGACATGTTTCAACCTGTAATTTCAGGTGCTATTCGAGGCTTATTCTAGAAAGAAAAATACATGTATTAAAAATCAAAATAAAATGGAGAGTATTCAATCTATATATATATATTTGTCTGACCCATCTCGACTCTTCCAAGACCCTCCAGTTACTGTCGTCCACCTGCCCACACCAGAGGAGGTCGAGGCATTTTGGAGAGAAGTCTACGAAGTCCAGCATCCACTGAAAGAACACTCAAAGAGCCTTGCTGACGTCACTACAGACGTCACTTTACGCAGTACCATTTTTCGCCGCGGTGTGGCTATATTCTCTCTCTCTCTCTATCTCTCTTATTCTAAGGTCCAGTTGCTAGTTATTACATTTTTAAGATAGTTGCCTACCGAATAGAATAGTAGAACAGACGAAAGGGAGAGATTGAGGACGGAGAGTCTTGGTTCAATCAAGTGGGTTGTGAATAGGAAGAGGGACAGAGCGAAGAGAGGAAATAGTGAAGATAAGGTAGAATCAGGATCAGTATTGGGAAAAGACTCAAATGGAGCGGGCGAAAAAGAAAAGGTGAAAGAAGAAGACAAAGTTGAATATAGAGGGCCAACAGAAGCAGAAAATGTACAGTTTGATGACATGCGTAAAATGATTGTAGAAGTAATGGAGATATATGAAGAAAAGCAGGATAAACGGGGAGAGGAAATAAAGAAAGAAATTAGGCGGGAAACGGCGGAACTTAGGAAGGAAATGAGGAAATGGAAAGAAGCCAGTGAAAAGTTAGAGAAAAGAATGCAGGCGTTGGAGCAAAGGCTATGAAAGAAGGAAGAGCCTCATAAAAAGATAGAGGTGTTGGAAGGTAGAATAAAAAAATTAGAAAGAGAGAAGAAAGAAAAAGAAACATAGTGATAAATGGTCCATGATTAGAGGGGAAGGAGCTGAAGGAAGGAGTGGAAGAAGTACCAAAAACGATTATTGCTAAGGTAGAGGTAGAAGAAGTGCGAAGTGTAGGAAGGGAAGAGCCAAGAGGGGGGAGAATGGTACTGGTGTGAATAAAGAAATGGAAACATAAGAGGGGAGTGATGACAAAGAAGGGGATGTTATATGGAAGCTCAGAGATAATATAGGATAATTTGACATGGGTTGAAAGAAAGATGCAGTATAAGTTGAGGAAAATAACGGAAGAGGGTGAAAAAGGGAAGAAGAACATGGGTTTTGTATAGAAGAATACAGATAGAAGGTGTATGGTGTAATTGAGACGAGGACAGAGAAGAGCTAATAAAAAATTAGGTTTCGGGAAACTAGGAGAGAAAGGAGCGAAAGATCTAGAAATAAGAAATAGTGGGAAACAAAGAAGAGACGAGAAACGAAAGTAGGAAAGATTGGAGGATATGCTACTGTGATATAGCAGGCTCAGAAAGAAAGGATAGGGAGTTTATGAGAAATTTGACACAACGAGACGCAGTAGTAATGATGGAGACGTGGCTAGATGAAAAGGGATGCGAAAGAGTAAGGGGAAGATTATGAAGAGGTTACAAATGGCAGATTGAAAATGCAAAGAGGATGAATAAAAGAGGCAGAGCAATGGGAGAAATGGTTATTGGTGTAAGGAACGAATGTATAACAAAGAAGGATAAAAAAGAGAGGAAAGAAAACAAAGAAGGATTAATAGGAGTAGAGATAAATATGCGAGGAGGGTGGTAGAAGATAGTAGGGGTTTATGTGAACGGTGACATATATGCAGGAAGAATCAGAGGAGATAAGAGAACTACTAGAAGAAAATAAGTAAGAGATTAGGCTTATAACAGGAGAAGATTTTAATGCGAGAACAGGAGACAGAGGAGGAAGTGAGTGGGGTGAAGAGCCAGGAAGAAAATCCAAAGACTAGCTACTTAATGGGAAGGGAAAGAAATTGTTAAAGAGCCTAGGGGAGATGGGATGATTTATCCTCAACGGAAGTATAGAGGGGGATGAGGAAGGGGAATATACACATTCAGGAGGAAAGAGGGGAACGGTAATTAATCATGTGGTAGTGGACGACGAGGTAAGGGAGAAGGTTAAGAAACTAGAGGTAGGGGTAATAACAATAAAGATAAAAAGGAAGCAAAAGTAAAAAGAGCAGGAAGAGGGGATTGGTCAATGGAAGGTAAAGAACAGTTTAAAGAAAAAGTCAGGAATATCAAAGTGGGGAAAAAAATGTAAACGAGGAAATGGAAATAATGATAGGAGAAATTAAACGAGCGTTAAAGTGCACAAGCAAAAAAGAAGATAGTAAAGAAGGAGATAGAAGTGGATGGGATGATGAATGTAAACAGAAGAAGAAGGAAGTTAGAAGGGAATTAGGAAATGGAGAAAAGGTACAAGTAGTGGAGAAGAATACAGTAGAAAAAAGAAGGAGTATAGTAAGTTGTGTGATCAAAAAAAAAAAAGAGGAGGAAAATAAATGGGTTTTAAAAAGAAGCGGAGAAGGCTAGGACGGAAGAGGAGGTTTGGAAGGTAGTAAATAGAGAGAGAGAAAAAGAAGGAGAAGAGTAAACCAGGATATTGAGATGGTAGAATGGAAAAAATATTTTATGGAATTACTAGAAGGGGTGGAGAGCAAAGTTAGTAGAGGAGGAAAAGATGGCAGGGAAACGGATCAAGAGGAGGACATTAAAAGGGAGGAAATAGTCAAGGTATTAGGGATGATGAAAGATGGAAAGGCTCCTGGAATAGAAGAGATTCCAAATGAAGTCTGGAAATATGGGGGCACTGAATTAGAGAAATGTGCATGGATAATGTGCAATAGAGTGTGGAGAGGAGAGGGGTGGCTAGAGTTTTGGAAAGAAGGAATAGTGATAATAATAGTGAAGAAAGGCAAAGGGGAGGAGGTTAAAGATTATAGAGGAGCGACACTAATGCCAAAACTTTATAAAGTATATGTGACAGTTTTATCGGATAGGTTAAAAAAAGACGTTGTCGAAGAAAAGATAGAGCCACCGAATCAGACAGGGTTCATAAAAGGGATCGGGCTGATGGACAATATATATGTTCTGAACTATCTAGTAAATAAGAGGATTAAACGGGAGAAAGGGGCAATGATAGCAATGTTCGTGGTCTTGAAGGCGGCGTTTGACTCATTAGACCGAGGCGAGATATAAAAAGTTATGCTGAAAAAGGGGATACGAGAAGGCTTAATAAAGAGAGTATTGGAGATTTTTAGAGAGACAGAAAGCAAGCAAAAGGCAGGAGAAAAAGTAGGAGAAAGCTTCTGGTTGGTGAGAGGAGTAAGGCAAAGATGTCCTCTGAGCCCACTTTTATTTAATATATTAATATCAGACTTGTAAGAAGAAATGGAAGGAAAAGGGTGGGGAGGAGTTGGGATAGGGAACAAAAAGGTATATACACTGGCATACGCAGACGATATAGTGTTGATGGCAGAGGATGAAGAAGGGATGGCGGGCTTGATTAAAGGGTTAGAGAAATACTTAGATGGGAAAAAGTTAAATTTAAATGTAGAAAAGACAAAGATAATGAGGTTTAGAAAAGATAATTTAAACCTAATTGTTGAATGTTCGAGCCAAAATATGCATTTTTACAAAACAGTTGAAATTTTACTAAAAAAGTACATTTTGAAATAGTTGAATTTTCTCCCAAATAGTTCAATTTTGTACCAAATAGTTGAATTTTCAACTGAATACAATAAATTTTCAATCAAAAATGGAATTGTTAAATTTTTAGTTGAAGAATTAATTTTTAACAAAAAAAAGAAGAATTTTCAACAAAAAATGAAATGGTTCAATTTTCAGAGTAAAAAATTAATTTTGAGCCGACAAAAGAATTTTCAAACAGACAGTTGCATTTTTAACCAAAAAATATTAAATTTATACTAAAAGAGATGAATTTTTATACCAAAAAGACGAATTTTCAATATAGTACATGAATTTTCAGCCCGAAAATATAAATTTTTGACCAAATGGTTGAATTTTCAATCCAAAAAGAAGAATCTTCAACAAAATATATACAGTTTTAACCAAATAATCGAATTTTAAGCTAAAAAAGATCAATTTTCGACAAAAAAGGGAATGTTTAAGTATTCAGGTTAAAAAATTAAATTAAATTATTGCTACCAAAAAAAAGTAATTTTCACACAATAAAGACAAATTTTCAACAAAATACATGAATTTTCAACTAAGAAAGATTTTTCAGTTGAGAACAAAAAAATTTACACCTAATTGTTGAATGTTCGAGCCAAAATACGCATGTTTACAAAACAGTTGAAATTTTAATAAAAAAGTATATTTTTAAATAGTTGAATTTGCTCTCAAATAGTTAAATTTTGTAGCAAAGAGTTGAATTTTCAACTGAAGACAATAAATTTTTAATCAAAATTTGAATTTTTAATTGAAGAATTAATTTTTGACAAAAAAAAAAGAAATTTCAACAAAAAATGAAATGGTTCAATTTTCAGGGTAAAAAATTAATTTTGAGCCGAAAAAAGAATTTTCAAACAGACAGTTGCATTTTTATCCAAAAAAGATTCAATTTCTACTCAACGGGATGAATTTTCATACCAAAAAGACGAATTTTCAATACAGTACATGAATGTTCAGCCCGAAAATGTAAGTTTTCGACCAAATAGTTGAATTTTCAACCCAAAAACACGATTTTTCAACAAAATAGTTGAATTTTTCACAAAATAGTACAATTTTAACTGAAAACGATGAATTCTAAACCAAAATTAGAAAGTAGACTTTTGAACCAAAATGAATTGAAGAATTAACTTTCAACAAAAAATAGTTGAATTTTCATATTTGGTTTTGTTAATTCAGTTCGTATTTATGTGGAAAAACTTGAAAAAGCGTGAAAAGAGGGGAATAATGGAAAGTCCGTAAACTTGCGAAGTCTGCAATAAATAATAAGAATATAAATAATCCATGGACTAAAAAATAATAGTTTAGATAAGAAACAAAGTTCATTTTTCATATTTTAAAAATATTTTGTTTAGAAAACTGGAAATTTCCTTAAAAAATAAAGTTCAATGGCCAATAGTAATATATTTCCGGTGGTTTGGTCGTTGTTTGGCCTTGACGTCTAATTTCTAAAAATATCAATGGAGAACGATTCGTGCTACCATGCAAGGAAGGGTGTGTGTTCCTCACTCGTCGACTGGAATCCGTTTCGAAACAGGTGGAGCAGCAAAAGATATTTTTTTTTTGGCTGTGAAAAAAGGACCCATGCTGTGATTGACACGGTCGCCCCCCAAAAAAATAATCTATTTGTGCTCATTTTTAGAGAAAGTCCTCTTTTTCTTATTTCTTCAAAAACAGATGGTTTGGTGGGCAATACTCACTATCCACTGTTTTTAGATGCAGACGGTGATATTTCATTCGGTGTTCCAGATTTGACAATTGCCCCCACATTGTTGAATATACGAAATTTCAAAAGAGAAATCTATATGCGATTTATAAACAAAATAGTTGAATTAGGTCCTAAAAGAATCTTTATTTGAGAGAAGAAATGAAGAAGAACCTATTTCCTACCATTTGTCAAATTGTTTAAGTATTTGAAATTATGTTATTTAATTAAATAGAAAAATAACTAATATTAAATAAACTGGCTGATGTTTAACATGGAATACATATTTATTTATGAATTTTGAAATTCTAAAATAGAAATTCTATTTTTGAAGAATGTCGTAAGATTTGAAATTCCATTGGAGAAATTGCTGAGGATAGTCCAAAAAAAGACACAAGCAAATTGACGATCATGAATACTTGATATAATGAACTCTTGATACACTTATATTACAAAAAAAGATTAAATATAGCTTTAAACGAATTTCAAACAATTTATAACATTTGATTAACTCAAACCTATTTATCTGGATCGAATGATTAATATTGGCATTTTACCTTTTAAAAGCCATTAGACAAATTCCATAATCTTTACTGCTACTTTTTAAAAATCTTATTCAAGGTCTGATACTTCAAAACTTAAGAGAGAGAAATAACCAGGAAATATGAGGAATAATGTGAGATAATGTATATTCTTTGACTTTGGCATCGTATAACAATATAATATTATATAATATTTACAAAATAAATTAAAGTATAGATATAGTGTACGTGAATACCGGTGATTTCGCTTCGCGGTTATGAGACTAGATTTCACAATAAAGTGATAGACGCGATACAGTTTTTTCATCATATTATCTTCAAGCGTCGGCAGGATCTCTTGCTCGACAGTAAAAAAAGCGTCACATCTCCAGGATGCCACATGGCTCAGCCGGACACCTGGAATAGTTTTTTAATCCTGTCAAGTGTCCTAGATGTCCTTTTCGAAGTAAATAGAATCGACCCTGGACACTTTCTCGCCTCGCATATCCTGATCCTCTTTTTCCCTCGAAAACGACTCCTTATGGTGTCCTTCAGAGCCTACGCAGCCTCCGGTGATGCGCTGTACGAAGAGCCCTCCGCGTCCATTTTCGACGACACGTAGTTTCTTTTCAATTCGTCGAAAGCCCTTCGAAACAAGGTGAGAATGCGAACATGAGCGTGATAAATGATGAGGTAGTCGCCACCTAGCCACCAGTACAGGGGCGACTCAGATGATAGCGATTCGACGTGAAATGATGAGTCGAAGACGTAGGTTGGATGTCTGTAAAGTATAGTTCCGTAGCGGCACATCGAGGTCCACCTTTTTTTTTTTAATAAGGTAGATCTTGGTTTCAAGAAGGCACTTAGAAGCACTTGCGGTGGACGATTCCGGGACCGGATTCGTCGTATTCCTGCTTGGAGATCCACATCTGTTGGAAGCGAAACGTCGGCAAGTTTCGTAGTTTTGCACACGATTGAAACCCGAAAAAGCTTTAAATTTAAATTTATCATCAAGGAATTACTTGTTTGCAGATTTTAGGCATACACATATACACATATACAAAAAAGGTAAAAAATTAAAAATGTGTTTTATCACAGTCATCTGACGTGTACGTGGGATAGACACAGGAGGCGATTTCATCCGCTGTCATTGTTCACGCCCACAAAATTCCGGACTATGCTGCACGTGTTCACCAATACTGTCTTCTGAATTAGATGTAGCGAATTTGGAGCTCTTGGCCCTTCCAAGATTTTCACGCACCTCGCATGCACATTTCCAGTGGAGAAGATTAGGTCTAGTGACCTTATTTATCCTTCACACGGTTAGGATGTCCTGCTTCAGCTCTGAATATTTATGAATCTTCTCAGTATATCGGAGCCTGGTGTTATTGTTGAGGAACGCTTATGTCTATTATTCTCACGTGTTGAGCACACTTATCTAACCAGAGGTCATCTGGAATATTGTGTCTGACCGAGTTATCAGTCTGCATAGTCCGTTCCCAGCAAAAAAGATGGTGTTCGGTCTCTAGTACTTTGACTGGGCTATATTTGTAGTGAAGTTCAAATATCTTTAGTAAGTCAGTGTTCAAGGCAATTTCTTAGTGTATAATCCGAGAAACATCATTCTGTCTGTGCGTTCATTCTTGCGATGCAATTATCGTACAGCCATCAATAATGTGCCCAATGTTCTCTTTAGGATCTCCACAAAGGTGAAATCTTTCAATAGCTGCCTTCATACTGAGAATGTGTTTTTGTCACCAGAAAGATTACTCCCCGCCTTAACCAGAGGTTCAAAGCATCACTATGCTCGCGAGGAAGATCTAATATTTGGGGATGTTGCTTGTGCAGCTGTTTTTCTCGCCACTGAGCAGCTAGCTGTTCAGCGTTGAGATATCCGATGTTCTGAAAATCAATAGCTGCCAGTTTTAAGGGGGTATACAGTTCAACTCTGCAGATGTATTTGTAGAGTGAGATTATTGTCCTGTTTTGGGAATATTCGCGCAATTGCGTAACCTGAGGGTCACACAATCGACGAAGACCAAGATCCATTTGTCTCTAAGCTTTTGTGGTAGAACTATTTTCTCTACAGCTGTCATTTCATGGTGCATTCGGTGCTCATAAATTTTTACGCAAATGATTCTGTTAAGTAGACGTCCAGTATCAGTGGAGCAATTATTTCTCCACAGGAAAAATGCAGCTTTCTGCAATTGTCAAAACCCAGAGATATCCTGGTGTCATAGAAGGGTTGCAGCAAGGTGTTAGTTAGGCTATTTATTTTCGACTCTGAACTTGCATGAACCCTATATGTTGTTCATGTACAGAAGGTGAGTGAGTTGAGACTCTGCCACTTCCACCGTAATTTTGAACCCATAGGACGTTTTGTTGAGTGTACAACTTAACGGGAGCAATGCTTAAAAAAACCATAGTGCGCTGAATGAATCAACTTGAAAGATTCCTCGTTGAGTGGCCAAGGACCAGGTTTCGCTCGTCATCCCACGATTCAAACATATAATCCTTGTGCACCACGTGTGCATAGCCTGACCGAGATATTGGATGACTCGCGGACAGAACTTATATGTCTCAAAGACCTTAAGTGAATGATCTTGAGGAGCCTCGACAGCAACCTTTTTGTTCTTCGCAGACGTCGTTGTTCTCCGCACAATATTTATAGACGAAGTCAGAAATGATAACCGTAAGGCACTTATAGAGGGTCGAGAGACAGGTCATTGGTCGGTAATCACTAGCACTACCAGCATCTACTTTTTCAGGTATCATATACGTTCTGATCTCCGTCAAAAAAGAGGGTAAGTGATCTGGGTTCTCCAAGCTGTGTTGAAGGGCCCCAGCAAGGGCGGGATGCAGAACCTCTCGGCATTTGTATAAGAAGCTGTGCACTTTATCAGCACCCGCCGCTTTCCAGTTTTTAGCCTCCTTGAGTATACGAGTCATATAGGAGGCTGAGGGGTCAGTTACACTACCCCTTTTCTCCGCATACTTATAATTTTAGGGTTTTCTTTAGCGTACCGGATTGCGCCGCAAATGCGCTCATATGTGCCACCAATAGAAAAATATTCGCCTCGAAACTCTAAGATTAATATCAAGTGTTTCGTGGGAATATTGTCGCGATGCCCCCCCCCCCCCCCCCCCTCGTATTTAAAATAACAAAGTTTAAATTGTTTGACCCTGAAGCTCTCTAAATGCGCTGACATGCGACACTGAGGAAAAATTCTGCACCACATTGATAAATGAGTTATCAGCGATTGAAATGGGGGGCGGCAGCTCGATTTTTCTAAAATGCTATCATTTTTTCAAATTCATCATAGATATCCGTGTGAAGTAGGTGTCAAATCTTGGACAGTGATATTAAACCTAAAATTACGGATATGAAGTCATTCTTTTTCAAATGCTTTCCAGTCCGCAGTGATGAAGGGGTTTTCGTGGGGTATTTCAAATGCGCTCATATGCGACACAAAATCTTTCTACATATCTTGAAAACAGCCAAAGATATGGAGGTCATAACACTTTCCACCCCACGCTGATACCACTTATAACGAGGGTTCCCAACTTTACAGGGTTCCTACTGTTAACCAAGAACTGGACAGGGATGGCCCAGGAAGGGAACCAGGTTATAAAATGACTGCCAATTGCCTGTCATAGACCGCGACCACAAAACCGGAGTAAACCGAGTTCATGGGTCACACTCTTTTGACCTACGAACAACCCACGAAGCTCGTTTATTATTCTTTCTAAAGACGCCAGATAGGTTTACTCTATCCGAGCCCCGTTGGTATCGATTCTGTCACGATTGACAGGTCAACAAGCTCACCACTTACTGACACGAGACAGGAAGAGGGGCGGGACCACGTGAGCGAGATACAATTATTCCGAGAATGATCGTGAGTGATGCGTGTTTCTTTTAAAATTTCAACACACTAATATTTATTCCACCCACGCTTTGACATAGACCTTTTTTTTGGAAACTTCATGTGGAAACACGGACAGAAACGGCAGACCGGTTACCAGAGTGACCAGCCACAATTCAAGATAGCCACCCAAGACACCCGCGTTCACACCACGTCGTCCGACGTGCACTGTCTCGTGCTCACACCTACGGTTCTTATGAGAGACGCTCGTCTCATCTAACTAACATCGGGCTTTGAAGCGGGCGTATCTCAACCACCGCGTGGGCGTCGAGTGCCAAGGCTACGATTCGATAACACGAATCATGAGCTGGTTATCAAGCTCTTCGAATGTCACATCTGACAAAAGACAGGTGACTACCAGCTATGTTACTAACAAGATGGGGGTCTTCCAAGCAGACGCTTTCAGTCCGATACTTTTTTGCATCTCCCTGTTACCTCTATCTGTTGTGGTCCGAGGGAATAGCTCTGGATACCTATGTGGCCCGCTCTTTGAGAAGCGACCTGAACATCCTTGTGACGGCAGTAAATAGGTACTCAAAAACGATTTGCATTGGCTTTGGTATGGACAAGTGTGCATGCGTTCACCTACAGAAAGAAAGATTAGGAACTACATCATTGCGTGACGATCAGGATATTCAACTCATAAGTGAAAATACCATTCAGCATATTGGTAATGGGGAAAGTCCTGCATATTTTGGAATAACGCAGGCGGAAACCCAATAAGTGCGTGTAAAAGCGGTCCTTCAAAAAAGGTACTGCTCAATTTTCAAGAAAATTCAGGCTTCCGAATTATCTGGGAGAAATAAGATCCAGGCGACCAATACGGTGGCTGTTCTTATACTACTCTACACGCTTGGGGCAGTAAAATTGAACGTCAATGAGTTGAATTAATTTGACTGAAACACACGCAAGATGATGACGCACGCAGGAAGATGACCTCGAATATACCTTCCTCGAGATGAAGGGGTAAAAGTTTGCTGAAGAACTGTTCTTCATCTGTTCTTCATCTGTTCTTCATCAAAGAACAGTTCTGGCTACAGCCTGCTCAGTTCTCAAACTCGCTGGTGAACAAAAAAATAACTGAATTTTTTGCAGACATCCAAGAGCACAAATCTTTGTGAAATTTTGAAATCTTTCATTCAAAAAATACATCCGAAAATTAATGCGTTCTGATTGTGGATTCCAATTTTTTGTTGAACGTTCGTGTTTTTCGATCATCTGTTATTTATTTGTAATAACTAAAAATGCCGATCGATACTACACTTTTGGCGAAAAAGCTACTCTTTTTTAAAAATGATAAATCCATTTGAAAAGATACTGTTTAATGGATTAATATTCTTTGTTCAAAATACTAATGGTATAAAAAAGCTCCTAAGAAAGATTGAAGAAAAAAATTACTTAGGTTTTTGAATTCTACGAGACATATAATTTTCATTATTCTCTAAAAACGTGTTAAGTAACCTACCATCATACGCAAACTTCAATGAGACAAAAGTCTTGCCAAAAAATTATTTCTTATCAAGTGATTTTATAATTACTTTTGACACATTACTAAAATATCTGAGCTTTCAAGGTAGGATGATATGTATACATACGTATACTTCAAACATAAATTATCTGAGTTCCTTAAGGTGAAAAATACAAGCGCGGGAATTTAGCTAACATTTAATTGATGAGGCAATATTAGTTGAAATTTGTCATCTCAGTAAGACAAACATAAAATCCACATAACCTATTTATGCTCAAGACGAGAAAAACACAAATATCTTGAAACAGTATATTAAATATACCATATACACGAAACTTAAAAATATTCATCAGTTACGCTGCTCTCAAAACCCGGCCTTGAAGAGTTTTTTTTCTAGATTAAAAAAAATGAGAAGTTTTTTCACTGTGGTTCTAATTCTGGAAGCTATGCTTAACTCTGTTGGTATGTAAAGAACAAATTCACTTCATTTAAACTCTATGATAAGAATTAATTATGATTATTGATATCAATTTTTTGCTACTCAAGTACAATAATTGAAAAGATTTTTAGGACTTATCTCGAGATGTGTTTTACTGGGTTTGGGGTGAAAATATTATACCTTAGAAGAATGAAATTTATCGCTCTTTGCCGAATATTCGATTTCCGGAGCCGAGATATGACATTTTTTTCCTAAAAGCTCGAAACTTTGAAAGGTTGCTACATTGTGAATCCCGCGTCACTTTTTTCTACTAAAATAGCGATCTTGAATCTTGATTGTGATTTTGAAGTAAGACAATATAGATTAAATGACAAAATACAACCTTGGAACCGCCTTAGCATTACTTTAGGGCGCCATCTTATATTACCACTACGACATACTTCGGAATCCCTCTTTTCATGCCAACCTGGCTTTTTTTGTGGCCTCGCAGACACAACCAATGTGTAGGTATAGTCCTCAGTAGCGCGACGGTTTCGCGCAATGGGCTTGTTGGCTTTCGATATCCTGATTGGACTTGATGAACTACCGCTCACATTTTCGAGGCTTTCTCGACGACGCGGCCCCCTGAACGCAAAGCATTTCTTCGTCCCCGGCAGATGGTCAGTCCTAAGCTCTCCTTTCCTTGCGGCGGGTAGGTGTGTAACACTGTGGCGTGCTAGCACACTCCACAGCTATGTGGCCCTCTTCGCCGCAACTTTAGCAGGCTCTGGTTCAGTATAGACCTTCGCACCTCGCCTCGAAATGGCCGTAGCTTTAGCAGGGGTAGTATCTTTCGGCCCCCGTTTTTTCCTGCACTTCACAGGACACTCATTCAACCTCGAGGTATCATGTGAGTAGCAGTCTCGTCGCTACCTTCGTCTTCATCTCTACGTAGATTTTCAGACACCCTCTAAAAGCTTTGTTCGTGATGTTTACTGTAAGGTCGCATGTCGTTGATTCGTGGAAGTGCATCCTTACGGCGTTTTTCACCTCCTCCTGTGTGAAAAATAAACTTGCAAGCGTTACCCGACGTCTAACAGCCTTTCTAATGGCAGAGGACAGTTCCGTCCTGCCATCTAAATCACTTCCCAACTCGATGAGGACATCAATATTCCTCATCTTCTTAACAGCCCTGATTTTTGCATCATAGCTATTCAGCCGCGAATTACTTTTGGAGCCCGATAGGACCTCAGCGTAGCTCAAACCCTCAGCTGGTCTTATTTCAAACGCTGCGGCCCGAGTGCGTCACATGTTCTCCATCGTCTGCTTCCCGATCAAAGTCACTGGACGATCGGTACTTCCTTCCTAGCTACCTCACAAAGCCTAATCCGAATAGCTCTTGAAGAAAGAGTCGCGTTATCCTCGATAAGAAGGGGAATTAAAACTTGATTTGGTAATCTCATTATTGAAGCGGGTACAATGCCGCATGAGTGTAAAGTTAGTGTAAAGAAGAAGGCTTTGCGCCTCTGGCAGTCGCAATCGGAGCTGGCACCTCATCGAAGGGTAACGTTGGAGTATTTTAGAAATGTTAGAGTTAGATTTGCGTCGCGCTGGTTTCCGGACTATTACGTAACGCAGTTTGTCTCTGGTCATGGGGATTTTGCGTCAAACATTTTCAGGTTTTTCCACGTGAGTAGACACCCTGATTATTATATACATGCACCTCAAAAAAAACGGTTCATCAGTCCTTTTTTGTTCAGCAGAGAACACATTTGAAAACAAATTATTTTTTCTTTAAGAGAATAAAAATTCCAGGACCATGAGCAAAATTCAAGGAATTTTCAAGGTTTTTTCCAGGTAGAGAAAAATTCCAGGATTTTTCCAGGTTTTCAAGGATTTTCAGGACGCTAGACACCCTGTGTCAATAGTGACGTGAGTCCGAAGTCTTTCAGAATCTATAATTAATCTTAATATTAAGCCACAATTGCTCTACAGTTTATACTTACGACGTCTCCAGTATCTCGGCAGATTAACCTCCATCTCTCAGTCGGAATGTCGTACGCCCAGAGATCTGCGAGATCTGAATTTCCATCCCAACCCCCAAAAAGATAAAGTGTTTCTCCTAGTGGATCTAGAACCATTTGGTGGCCGCCTCTCATTCCTGGTTTCACGTCGCGCGATTCAATCTTTGTCCAGACTGCTCGGTACGCTTGAGCATTTATATAATCGTTCAAGACTCCAGCTTTAAAAAATAAATTACGTTAGAAAGTGGATTTAATGAACTTTATAGCAGACTTCACAGCCGAAAATCCTCTCAAAACAGGGGAAATAGGGTGATTTTTCAAGAAAATATGGGGAAAAATAAGGGAATAATTTCTTTTTAATGAATTTAATATAGGTACCATATTCCAAAGATTTCAAGTCGAAATATATTGCACTTTCAACAAAATAATTGAATCTTCAACAAAAAAAGATGAATTTACAACCAAACAGTTGCATTTACAAGCAAATAGTTAATCTTTCAAGTTAAATGAGAGGGAATTTTTAACAAAAATGTTGCATTTTTAACCAAAGAGTTGAATTTTGAAATTATTAAGATGAATATTCAAACCAAGAAGACGATTTTTCAACCAAGAAAGATTTTTCAGTCAAGAAAGAAAAAAATTCAACCAACTGCTTAATTTTCAATTCAAAACGACGAATTTTCTGCAAAACAGTTGAATTTTGAACCCCAAAATCTGGATTTTTAACAAAAAGGTGAATTTTGAATTCCAAAATATGAATTTACAATAAAAAAGTTAACTTTCAACAAAATAGTTCACGTTTACAAAAATTGGTTGAATTTTTAATCCAAGAAGATTACATGTCTAAAAAACAGTTGAATTTTCAATCCGACAATATGAATTTTCAACAAAAAAGTGAATTTTTTTATCAAAGAGTTCAATTTTCAACGAAAATAGTTGAATTTTTTATCAAACTGTTGAAATTTAAGCCAAAAGATGAAATTTCCACAAAACAGTTGAATTTTTAACCCGAAAATATGAATTCTCAACAAAATAATTGAATTTTCAACCAAAAAAGATGAATGTTCAATCCAAAAACGAATCTTCAAGCTCAAAAGTCGAATTTTTTAGAAAACATTTGACTTTTAGAATCGAAAAGATGAATTTTCAATATAAAAAGTTCATTCTCTACCAACAAAGAAGAAGATCCAACCAAATAGTTTAATTTTAAAACAAATTAATTTTCAACCAAACAGTTGCACTTAACAAGAAACAGTTGAACTTTAAAGTATAAAAGACGAACTTTTTAACAAAAACGTTTAATTTTGTTGAATTTTTAATTGAAAACACGCCAATTTTCTACAAAACGGTTGAATATTCAACCTAATAGTTGAATTTGTTACCAAACTGTTGAAATTTAAAGCCAAAAAGACGAATTATCCACCAACAAGTTAAATTTTTTATCCGAAAATATCAATTTCCAACAAAAAAGGTAATTTTCAATCAAATAGTTCAATTATCAACAAAATAGTTAAATACTTAACCAAAACAGATTAATTTTGAACAGAAAATTTGACCTTCTAACCAAAAAGGATGAAATTTCTATCTACCAAAAAGACAAATTTTCTAGATAACAGTTGAATTTTCAAACCTAAGATATGATTTTTTAGACAAAATAGTTGAATTTTCAACCCAAATAGATGAAGTTTTAACCAAGAAGATTCATTTTCTATAAAAAAGATGAATTTTCAACAAATTATATAAATATTCAACTAAAAAAGATAAATTTTCAACAAAAAATTGGAATGGTTAAATTTTCAGTTAAAAAAATGAATTTTTAACAAAGTTGTTCAACTTTCAACCAGGTAATTGACTTTTTAAGGAGTAAAGATGAATTCTCAACGAAAAACGTAAAAGTTGATACTTCAGCCCAACAAGATTTCAGTTTTAAATAAGGAACAGTTAAATTTAAAAAAAAAAAAACGAATTTTCCACAAAATACAAGAACTTTCAACCAAATAGTTGAATTTTCAACTAAAAAGAACCAATTTTCAACCAAAAAAATTCACTTTGCGATGAAAGAGGTGAATCTTCCACAACAAGAAAATGAATTTTTATCAAAGTAGTTCAACTTTCAACCAGTTAGTTAAATTTTCCACCAATAAAGATGAATTCTCAAACAAGAAAAATGAATTCCTAATGAAAAATATAATACTTGATGACTGAACCAAAAAAGATTTTAATTCTAAATCAAAAACAGTTGAGTTAAAAAAAAAATTTGCAATTAAGGAAGATTTTTCACTAATGAAAGAATAGAATTTCTATGAAATTGTCGATTTTTCAATGCACCTGAAGTCCTGAACATTCAAATGCAAGACAAAAATTTGTAATTCAATTTTATCTATAGAATACTGTTCCAACTGCAATTAAAAATAATGCATTATAGATTTATTTTCTAATCTATTATTTGCAATTTAAAGTAATAAATATTTCAGCAGTTTTTCTAGTTTACAAAGCCACCAGTAAAAAATTTCGTTCTTTCGAACGTTCAAAACTTCAAGCACACGATTTTTTAAGCCAAAGGTTAATTTTATACAAAACAGTTGAATTTTCAACAAAAAAGTTTCTTTTCAATAAAGAAAGATGAACTTGCCACCAAAAGATATGAATTTTCTAACATAAAAGATGAATTTTCAATCCAAAAGAATGAATTTTCTATCCAAACAGATGAATGTCCAACAAAATAATTGAATTTTCGAGAAGAGATAACTTTACCAAAATAGTTAAAGTTTCAACAAAATAATAATATTTCTAACGAAAAAAAAGACGAATTCTGAACAAAAATTAGAATAGTAGATTTTGTGGGTGATTCTGAAGCCAATCCATACAGATTATTAAATTTTCCAAATAGGAAAAGAAAACAATCAAAAATATAGAAGGAGAAGGAGAAGGAGAAGGAGAAGGAGAAGGAGAAGGAGAAGGAGAAGGAGAAGGAGAAGGAGAAGGAGAAGCAGGAGGGAGAAGACGAATTGGTCTGTATAACAGAAATGTCGGTAAATTGTTCAGTTGACATTTCTACCAATAGATGGCGGAATACATTGGTCGGTAAAACAGAAATATCGGTCAATATATTAGTTGATATATCTGCCAACAGACGGCGCCACTGTAGACATAACATGGAACAGAACCTTATTCGGTCAGTAAATGGTGACACTGGCATAGCTATACTACTACCTTCTTAGTTGATAATTCATCTATTTGGTTGATTATTCAACTACTTAAAAACTATTTTAAATGTTTATCTATTTTGTTGAAAATTCAAACATTTTGTTAAAAAGTAATCCTTTCTGGTTGAAAATTCGCGTGTGGCTTCTTCAGGCAGAGTTGTTTACCCCTTGCATCAATATTTCCAAAATAGTAACAAAATAATTTCCTCATTAAAAAAAAAATGGCAAAAAGTGACAATAGCGACGCAAGAAATAAACAAAGATTATCCGTCTTTTACAACCATTTCCCAAAGGAGATCAAAGACCGAAGAAAAGCGATTGCAAATTGTTTAAGCGTAGATATTTTGTTTCTTCTATCATCTTTAAAGTACTTGAGAGGATAAAAAGGGGAGAATGAGTAAAAGTGAGGTGGCGTCTGCCTTCAAAGAGATTCCCTAGATTCTCTCGCTGAGATCGTTCGGATTAACAAACGCGCGTCCCTGTTAAAACATGCGCCAATTAATTGTTTCTTGTCAAAGTAAAGATTTTATAAAAAAAGCAGAAATGAAAGGAAAGATGTTGAAAGGATGTACAGGTATCATTCCATCCTCTAGGATGAAGCACATCTCGTTCTAACATTTGTTATCCTTTGAGAAGTGAAACGTTATAGAAATGATTCTGAGTGAAGCTGATGGTCCAAAGGGATCAAATTTGAAATTCCTATTTTGTCTACCGCTTCTCTGATATATCATTCGAGTAGTATAATCGAACAGAATGCTTTATGAACGGAAAATAATAACGATAGGTTACTCTTTGCACAAAGGAATTCTAAATCAATCGAGTTGTGTACTGAATTGACAAATTTTACGTGTAATATTGAACATTTCCACGATTTCAACTGTTCAGTTATTCAAAAGCTATTCACGAAATTCCCTTTGATAATGAAAGAACGTTTATGACAATTTTAAACCGACGGTTTTTGACGATCAAATTCATTTAATTTTTAGGCAGATATCAAACATCAAAGGCAGTAATCAAATTGGGGAGCAAATTTAAATCTGGATTTTGTATTTGAACATTACAAATGTCGACGAATGGAAATTATTTTAAAGCAATTTAGATTTGCTTTCTTAATTAGTAATTTATGAAAATTTTCCCACTAAAACGATTTCCAAAAATCCTTTCAGATCTTTTCATATATTATACCTAATAATTTTTTTAGCTAGGGAAATCCATGCCGGATTCATAAAAGATAAAAATTCATCTGAAAGATTTTTTTTTCGGAAAGTTATTATACCGGTAAGGAAAAATGGAAAGTTTTCATAATGGCTTGGTTTTCATTAAATTAATTAAAACTATGCACTTTTATGTAAAATTCACCCGGAGATTAGAATGACATTCTCCTGATCACTTTTATAAAAGCCTTCATGCTTATTTTTTATGTTTTTTAATTATTAACAAAAATTCAATCTCTAATTTATCAAAATTGCCATATTCGATCTTTTTCGTGTATTTTGTTATACTCTTAAGAGTCCTCTTAGAAAAAAAAACTTTAAAATAGTGGGCTTTTGCGTAATTTAGGAAACGACTTACTATGGATGGGTTATTACCAGGAAGATAAAACATTTTATACAAGAAGGTTTCCAAAATTGACTTTTTTCAAATTGAATAAAATATATATTTTTTATTTCGTCTAACACTAAAGAGTATGAAAATATAAAACTCAAAGATCATGAAATGTATTCAAATATAGAAAAATTTAAGAGAATTCTAAAGGATTTAATAAAATATCTAAGAATTCAAGGAGAGTAAAAACTTCAAGATAAATTAAACAAAAACTAAAGAGAAAAAAAATCCATTGAATTGGGCAGACTTGAGTAAATTTAGAAGAATTCGATTGAATTCAGAAAATGCAAGGGAATTGAAAAGAATTCATGATAAAGTAACAAGAATTTGAATTTCCTGAAATCCTGGAAAATTTATTAAAATACCTTCAAAGCTTTTAAAAGCCATTCAAATCATTAGAATCCTCGAAAATCTTACAAAATAGCTTAGAATCTTTTAAAATTCCATAAACTATTTCAAGTGTTTTGAAATCTTTTGAAATACCTTTAACTTTTTTAAACTTTTGAAAATGCTCTGGAATCTTTTAAAATACCATAAAAATATACGTTAGGGTTGTCCAAAAATGTATTGGGAATTTTTTTTTTTTTTTTTTTAATTTTTATCGGGATACCCCCCAAATTTGTTCGAATCCACCCAAAAATAAATCCATTTTTTTGTTTTAGAAAAAATTACATTTAGGGGTGCCACAAGCTCCATGAAGTTTAACATGTATTTCCCATAAGAAAAAAGACGTTTTTGTCAATCTTATTCAGAATCTTTAATATTGTCTCAATCGCGTTGAAACTCAACATTTCTCTTCACAATCATAGAATACGAATAAATAATCACTTTTCAAATATCACCCCCATAAGTCTGTTTAATAGGGTCCCAAAGAACCATAAGTGAAAAAATGGGTTTTGCGAGTTTTTGGCGCTAATTATGATATTTTTGCGATTTCTTTAATGCGAATTGTTTCTAATACATAAAATATTACTTTACACTAAAAATTATATATTTTCATGGATTGTTTAAACAATTTATGATTGTTTTTACCAATTTTCTCATAGAATGGAGCTTGAAAGACGCGGTTTTTTCACAAATTTTCCATTTGTTGTCCAATTGTCAATTAGAGGGAACTGATAGTTCATCAATGTTAACAATAGTGATTTTTTAAACAATGTATTAAAATTAGTAATATTATTATAATTGAATAATGACAGAAAGATGTGTTTTTTTTTAGATTTCTGGCTTTTCGTCCAATTTTCGTTTGGAGTGAAGTAATAATGAATTCAGGTTAACAAAATAATTGTTTAATCAATTTATTATAATTATTAATAATATTATATTTGAATAATGCTAGAAAGATGCGTTTTATTTTAATTTCTGGCTTTTACTGGATTGTACATGTGATTCAAATTATAAATATCCTCTTTTTTGTTAATACCATTATTATTACTTTTAATATATATATATATCATTTCGGAAATTAAACGTTTCTTCCAGTTGGACTCAAAATCAAGTATTTTGGTATTTGCTCAATCAAATTCATGGTTGTGTGTGCTACGATGTACATCAATAACAAATTGTTTTGTTGTTGTTGTTGTACTTATGTTCATTTATGCGCGTTTTTTACACTCTTTAGTTTCACCCACATAAGAGGCAGGAGAGTTTTTACAAGGAATTTTGTAAACAACGTTGGTTTCTTCCCATTTTTTTGTCTTATCTTTACCTATTTTTATTACAGATGAATAAATGTATACTCACATAATAATCATCGTTAACTGCCAACATCGGAGCATTTGCGCAAGCACCCAGGCATTCCGCCTCGGAGATGGTGAACAGCTTATCAGGAGAAGTACCACCCACTTGACAATTAGCCGCCTCACAAACCGCCTTCAGAACCGAATCAGAGTCCCTCAGCCAACATGGTGTGCAGGTGCAGATCTGCAGGTGATATTTTCCCATAGGTCGTCTATTGAACATCGTGTAAAATGTTGCAACTTCGTAAACTCGCATATTCGAAACTTCCAACATCTCAGCAACCTTGTGCATCGCAGAAATCGGTAACCAGCCGTGTTGACGTTGAGCTATATCTAGGAGAGGAATCATGGCACCTCGTTTGTGCCCCTCCGGGTAAATCTTCATCAAGGCATCGATACGTTTTTTGTTCTCAGCGTTGAATTCAAACGGGATGTTGGGATTGTCCTCTTCGCTGTCTCTGTGCTGTAATTCAGTGTTGGGTAAATTACTTTTTTTTTTTTTGAGTAACTAGTTACAGTTAGGGATCGTTGATAAACTACGTTGCCAGTTTGAGGGGGTGGGGAGTCACGCCAAAAAGTACGGTTGATAACAGGTGAGGGGTGGGGGGCCTTAAGTGGAAGTAACGTTACAAACTTAGATAACGTTTAGTACGTTTCTTGATGATAACATTTAATAAAGTTTGCGACTCTTGTAAAAGATGTACTCGATTTTTCGTTTGAATTTTTGTTTTGGTTAAAAATTTTACTACAGTGAAACCTGGATTTAGCTCCCCTTGATTTTGCCCTTCCGAGAATTGACGCCGCGCCGTGGGGATACGTGAGAGGCGTTGGCGGGGAGATGTGCGGTGTGCACTCAGGCGTGACAAAACAGAGAGAAACAGGAGTGAGATAAAACAGGAGAGACAAAATAGTTCCGAGTCTCTGTATTTAACGTCAAGGTCAGTCCCAAAATCAGCGCTGAATCTAGGTTCGACTGTATTTGATTGAAAATTTAATTATTTTGTTGAAAATGCAACTTTTTTTTTTTAACTCATATTTTTGAGTAAAAAACTCAACGTGGTTGAAAGTTCAACTACTTTGTTAAAAATGTATTTTTTTGGTTGAAGATTCATCTCTTTGGTAGAAATTTGAACCATTTCATTGAAAATTGTTTCTTTTTGGTTGAAAATTAACATTTTTTCAACTGAAAATTGAACTATTACAGTTGTTAAAAATTGTTCTTTTTTCGTTAAAAATTCAACTATTGGGTTAAAAGTTTATACTTTTTAGTTGAAAATTCTTGTTTTTTTGGCACAAAATTAATCTTCGTAGTTAAAAATTCATCTTTTTCGTTGAAAATTAATGTCTTTGGTGCAAACTAACTATTTTGTTGAATATTCGTATTCTCTATTCCATTAAACTGTTTTTGATTTATATTACAAATTTTTGTGGTGAAAATATCATCAATTACACTTTTGATTTTATTTTAAAATTGATCTTTTCCATTTAAAAATTCAACTATTTGGTTGAAAATTCATGTATTTTATTGAGGATTCAACTATTTTGCTGAAAATTCGTCTTCGTTGGTTGATTTCAACTGTTTTTTATTTCAAATTAAAATATTTTTTGGTTGAAATATCAAGTATTAAAGGTTTCGTTGAGTACTCATCATTTCGACTTGAAAACTGAACTGCTTGATAGAAATTGCGTCTTTTTGACTTAAAAAATCAACAATTTGGTAGAAAATTAAAGTATATAGTTGGAAATTAACTTTTTTGTTAAAAAATCTTATTTTCGAGTTAGAAATTCAATTGTTTTGAAGAAAATACGTATTTTTTGTTTGAATATTCATATCTTTGTATATACTACCTTTTTTTGGTAAAAAATGCAACTATTTGGTAGAAAATTCATCTTTCTGGTGAAAATTCAACTACATATTTTGTTAAAACATTCCACTATTTGGTTAAAAATGAAACTATTTATTTGAAAAATTAACTACTTGGTAGAAAATTAACTTTTTTGTTAAAAATTCATCTTTTTGTCTGTGGATTCAACTATTTGGTTAAAAATTCTTATTTTTTGGTCCAAATTCACTGGCAGAAAATTCGTTGTTTTTTATGGTTGGAAATTATTTTTTTTATGGAAAATGTAACTATTCCATTTTTTGTTGAGAACTTTGTCTAATTCGTTTTTTTTTTGTTTTTTTTTTTTTTTTTTTGGAAAAATCAACTACTTGGTAGAAAAATGACTTTTTTGATGAAAATTCATAGAATCGGGTGGAAAATTCAACTGATTTGTGAAAAATTCATGTATTATGTTGAAAATTCCTTTTTTTTAACAGAAAATTAATCTTCTATTTTTTAAATCAACATTTTGATTGAAGATTCAACTAATTTGTTAAAAATTCATTTTATGTTGAAAATTAATTTTTTAAACTGAAAATGTAACTATTCCAGTTTTGGTTGAAAACTTATATTTTTTAGTTGAAAATTCGATTATTTGGTTGAGGCATAATTATCTTTTTCACGTCAATATTTAAAATCTGCCAATTCATTGCTTAAAAGTAAGTCGTTATGAATATTCTAAAAAATTATAATTTTGCTAAGATAAAAGTGAATAAAAAAATATCTGCAGAATTAGAAACGAAAATAAAAAAGCAGTGCGCTTGACTCATATCGCCCCATGCCTGGAGCGGGATGATACAGGCACTGGGGCGGGATGGGCCACTTAAATAAATGACTTATTAAAAATTATTTATATGTAAGAGTATCGTTTAGGTAGGGTATTATAAAACGAAAACATATCTTACACATAATTTTCAAAAATTTTACGGAACATTTAAAGTATTTAACGTTAAAATGACGCAATTCTCAATCCTAACCTCTACCGTAACTAACTCTACAAACGGTGACTAGAAAAACGCTATGGCTTCTTATGTCTCTTCGGATTAATGTCTCATTCACAGATTCTAACCATTCTTTCGGCGGTCTACCTCTGGGAATTCTGCCATTTACTTTACCTCTATACGCCTGTTTGGTCAGTTGTTTCAAAAAGCAACGTTTTCCTCATCTTAGCTTTTTTCATATCGGGCATTTTTTGGCTCAAAATTTTAATTTTCGTTTTTCTTTCAAATTTTGGAAATGCCTTGAAAAAGTGCGCCAAAGTTCGATACAATCTGATTATTATTTCAAAAGTTAATGTGCTCACAGTTTAATACAGACAGAGAGACTACAGACATACAGCATCGTGACAGTCATTTTTTTTAATCAGAGGGTCTCAGAACGTGGAGATTTGATGAAAACCGACTAAGTCAAATTTTACGTAAAACCATTACCTTCTCATTAAGATCAGAATGAAAAAATTTAATTTATTGTTTATTTTGTAATTTCAGTTTTCAAGATTAAAACAAAAACCAAGCGTCCTATGAAAAAGTTGTAATGATATTCTTGTAGGGCTTTCAAAAAGGAACGTTTTCATCTTCTAAATTTATTTCATATCGTGCATTGTTTGGCCTAAAATGTTTATTTCCGTTTGCTTTCTTGGATTTTGAAAATGCTACAACTCTGATATTTTTCTTTTTATTGCAAAAAAGTTGTAAGGATGAATCATTCAAACTTCCGTGTACTACAAACAGCCGTACATATAATTTTCAAATTAGAAAAAAAAGGTCTCAAAAATTTTGAAAATGCTGTAACTTTTTAATCTTCCATTTAAAATAGCTGGCTAACGAACTCTACATCATATTTAAGGCTCTGAAACAATGTGCCAAAGTTTAATCCAATCAGATAATTTTTACAAAACTTATCGTGCATACAGCCTACTACAGACAGACGGGCAGAAACCTTCGCGAAAATATTTTTTTCTGACTCAGGGGGTCTCAAAACGTGGAGATTTCATAGAAAAAACTGGAGGTACTAAGTGTTGCAAGCAATCGTTCAAGCAGAGTAATAGTCAGCTGATTACTCCCAACTGAGGTAAATCTTCCGTGGTTACAGGCCTGTAACGTGCTGCCTCTTGCAGAGTCCGCCAGAGATATCTGCGATTCACCACGGTGAATTTAACTCAGTCGCAGTTACCCAGCTGGTGGTTGCCCCACTTCGCACATTACCGGTTATATTTCATACTCCCAGTTTTTTCTGTGTTGATGAAAACCGACTAATTCAAATTTATATAAAACCAATACCTTCTCATCAGGATGAAAATGTAAAAAGTTTTGAACAAACTTTGAAATACGGGTTCCTGTACTTCCACCATAGAATGATATATCTAGATACTAAATCATTCTGAGACAATTAACTGGATATATCTACATGATTTCAAAGAAAATTGGGAAAGTCAACAAAAAATATTTTTCCCGAGTAAATTTGCTATCATTAATCCTAATCGTTATGCAGCGGTAAGGACCAATTTTGGAAAATGAAACAAATTTTTTTAAAGAAAATTCCTTCAGTTTCTGAGCTTTTGTTCCTCAAAATAATCTTTAACTGAGACGATCCGTAATAAGTAATACAATTGCAATAGAAAAAAATAGAATTGAGAAATTTTTACCCAAGACCTCTTTTTTCGTGCTGTGGTCGAGGCTTTAAGTATAAACTTATGTAACAATTAGACATTAATGCAGTTGAATAAATCGCGTGTTATGAGTAATAATATAGATTGACCTAATATCTGTCGTAAGATTATCTAGAAATCATAAATTCCTAATATTTAAAAGCATTTCCTAATTTCAAAGGTATCGCATTCGATTCGATATCGAATTATACAGTATCAATACAGTGACGGAAATATGATTCAACTTATTGCGAACACATCAACATTTTTTGTATCGATGAGGAAAAACATGGGAATTATTTTGATTAGGATAATCACAAATGTGAAGAAGCCCTATTACGGTCAGAGCGGTCAGTAGTAATAGTTTTGGTCAACAAGGATCCATCACGAAAGTTCCATTAATAATAAGGATGATTTTTGGATTTTGAGACCCACTTACTCCCTATTTTGAAGATTCGTAATACAGTAAACTTCCGCATATTTGAACTGCCACTTATTTAAACTTCCAAATATTCAAACCCCCCTACAAGCACCTATTTGAACTTATCATCGCCCATCACAGTCCCTGAAAGGACAGTGGCTGACCAATGAAAAAAAGACGCCCGAACAGCGGGCAGCTTCGAATTGAGTATTTTAGCATGACGTCATAGTAATACATCATACCACTTTTCCTAGGAAATATTCTAAATATATAATTAAGTCATAAATGCACGAAAAGTAATATTTCTCAAGTGTAGAATCCATTTTCTAAGTCACACTTCGAATATTACACCCTTGCACACGGTGTGCGAACAACATCTTCTTCGAGAAAATCATGCTACCCACGTCAAAACCTTGCACCAATCGTGGGTTCCTCGAGGACACGAGATTGAACTAATTTTTCAGGTATGAAAAACACATCTTCTTCGGGGAAGTCTGGTTTTTACAGTACTATAGGGTGCTTAGAGTGGGTTCCTTGAGGAAACATAATCCAGCCAATACCCAAGGTATAAAAAACACACCTTCTTCGGGGAAGTCTGCTTTTTATAGTACTTCAGGGTGCCTGAAGTGATTTTCTCGAGGACACGAAATTGAGCCTATACCCCAGATATGAAAAACACATCTTTTTTGGGAGTTCTGGTTTTTATAGTACTTTAGGGTACTTGGAGTGGTTTCCTCGAGAACACGAAACTGAACCAACCATCAAGGTGTAAAAAACACATTTTCTTTGGGGAAGTCTAGTTTCTAAGGTACTTTAGGGCGCTTAGAGTGGGCTTGGTCTCCTGTCCTCGAGCAACCCACTGCAAGCACCCTAAAGTACTGTAAACACGTCACTTCCCCGTAGAAGATATGTTTTTAAACCTGGGGCATTGATCAGATCACGTTTCCTCAAGGAACACACTCTAAGCACCCTAAAGTACTGTGCAAACCTGACTTCCCTGAAGAAGATGTGTTTTTCACACCTGGAAAATTGGTTCAATCTCGTGTACTCGAGGAACCCACAGTTGGTGCAAGGTTTTGACGTGGGTAGCATAATTTTCTCGAAGAAGATGTTATTCCCATACCTGGTGCACGCGCTCGGAAACATTTACCTAACGCTTGAAGCTCGGTTCCTCTAGGTTTTCGCACTTCGTGTACTCGCTATTACGCGCTTCGCCGGCATGCAGAATTGTAGTTAAAAGTTTATTCCTTTAGCTGAAAAATGTAATAAACTTGGTTGAAAATTTGTTTTCTTTTTCCGTTGAAAATGTATTTTTCACTAAAAAATATAGCTATTTCATTTTTGCTAGAATGTTAATATTTGTCAGTTGAAAAGTAACTTATTTTGTTGAATGCTCTTTTTTTAAGTCAAAAATACAATTATTTTTGTAGAAAATGAATATTTTCGAACTGCAAATCCAATTTTTTCAAATTTGTCTTTATAACTTGAAAACTCAATATTTAGGATGAGATTTTTTTCTTTATTGGTCGAAAAATCTTTCTTGGTTGAAAATGTAATTATTCTGTGGAAAATTTGTATTTTGAGGTTTGATCAAACAATTTTTTTCTTTCTGTTGAAAGAAAATTGATAATTCTCACTGAAAATGTAATAATAAAATTTTAAATTGATAAATCTTATCAAATGAAACTTGATTATTCGTTATATCTGTGAATTTAGCAAGATTCTTTCCTTCGAGTTTTTCAAATTACGCAATGGGCATAAGAAAAATCGACCAAAATGCTTTGGATATTTTCGTGACACACCTATTTTTTAGAGAAAGATTCATAATATTCTTTGTATTTTTATAATCATTATATATTGCAAAAAATTGATTTCCATATTTAATCACTTCAAATACGTGCTTAATAAGCTAGTACACGTTTCAAATAGAAGAATTTACAAATTTCCAGTTAAATAATTTTAAAATAAATTCCGTTGGACCGAAAAATTTCAAACTTCTATACATTAAACATTTCAAAGATTTCTGATTATAAAATACAAATCCATGCTCTCATCTTCTATATTCTAAATTGGAGAAATTTTAAATCATAAACATTATTGATAATGAAAATGAAGCGAATCATACTGTTGAGTCACTACAAATTGATAATTTTTCAATTGTTATTTATACATCAACATTCAATACAGTTCAATGCTGGCTTGCAAATTCAAATTTGTGAAATTTGAAGGACTTAAGGCTTTCTATTTCAAACAATTCAGTTTTGAATCTTTAATTAAATAATTACAAATTGTGTGGGTTGAAAATAAAATAGTTTTAACTGAAATAACATTTGAATAGGATTTAAAGTTGAATAAAAGCGTTTAATTCTAAATATATTAATTTGAAATTCTTTCCATTAAAAATGGTTTATAAAGTTTCAATCAGACCTTTAAAGTTCTTTGAATGCTAATGTTTTTGCATTGAAACCGTTCAATGTTGAACATTAAAATTTGTGTATTCTTCAATTTCGTACATGAGTTTATAATCGTCTTGTGAAATTAATTATTTTAAATTAATAATATTAGAACTAAAGCTTAAATAAAATATCATTAAATTATTTGTATCTACAGTCGATCATTCTGAAACGTTTTTTATCAAATATTTTCAAATTCAAATGCTCTCAATTTTTACTTATCTCAAGTCTCTCAAACCTTCATTTCAAAATTCTTTATATTGAAAATCCACGATTCAACATGGAGAGCTAAAATAGAAACTTTTTTAACCAAATATTTTTTTAGAATAACGCACTGAAAATTGACTGATCTCATAATGAAACAGTTTAACAATAGAACTTAACATTTATGAAAAAATGTAATTGAACTTACTTTAAATTATCATTTGATATGAAGTTCGTAATATTTTAAGTTATTGGATAGATTTCTTTTCTTAAAATTGGTCAAATTTCCGGGCAAAAAAGAAGTTCACTGTCATTTCTCGGCTTTTAAAAAAAAATTCTTGCTTTCCCGCTCAAGTGGCCTTTTGGATTTTGTAAGTACCATATAAAAACATGAATAACAGGAATATTTTTGTTTTCCTTTTGTTTCTCTCATTTATTACAAACAATTTTTCACCATTTGAAACTAATATTTTTTTTATTTTATGAATTTTCAGAGAGAAAAATGTTAAAAATACTAAAATTAAGTTGCTTTTACTTAGGTATTGCGCAAGCTACATCAATTTCATAACTGACAACCCACTTATAATGACAGTTGTTTATTCATTTTCAACTACATTTCTTTGAAAACGCCTTATCAACCTTTTTTTATATATATTTTCATTATTACAGATAATATTATTTTCATGTAAAACACTATTTTTCTACTATTGCAGCTATGCGACTATAGACGATTTCAAAATATCCCAATATAGCTAATGTACTTCATTATGAATTATCTAGAACCTTTTAAATGTGTATCCAATTAAAAAATACCACTACGATAATTTATAAATATTGCCGATGTCTACTAAAAATTGCAAATAAAACTAAGGATCACTTTAAAACAAAAATTACATAATTTTCAAAATGTTCTGACTTCTTAAATTTTGGTCTAATCGAACAATTTCATTAGCATAGTTTCGAGATATATTTAATATCTAGTAAAAATATAATTTGCAATTTTCAATATATCAGAAAAATGGGTTTTCCTATTTGTTGAAAATTTCCAAAATGTCAAAAAGCATATAAATTTTTTAATTTTCATCGAACTTGAGCATACCATCAAGATAATTTTGAGATGGCTTTTAATACGTGCCAGAAAATTTGTGTTATTTGATAGATGGAGTATTAGGTTGATTCATTCAAAAAAATTGTGTTGGCACAATCAAATATTTTGTTAAACCAACCAAAATTTATTTGACTCAACCAAATTTTTATGTTATGTTAAAATTCTACAATTTCAAACTCAAAATAATTTGGAACACTTTTATTTAAATCTATTAGCATAGGATTACATACGCAGACAGTTTAAACAATGATTCGAGCGAAAAAGATTTGCGTTTATGCAACGTTATCTTTACCGAAGCTTAAATTACATAACTTCACAATTCAAGTTAAGTAATTTTGAGGAAAAAAATTTTTCAAGTTGGGAATTAGATACTAACCAATTTCATATTTGGTTTATTCAAAATAAGACTACTCAAAATGTCCATTGTTTGAAATTAAATAAATAATTTACAAAAGCTTAATGATGAAAATAATGCCATGTATCGAAAATGTTGAAAGTATGAAATAAAAAAATTTTGAAAAGCTTTAAAGTAAAAAACTGTAACATTCGGAAAATCGAAGTGTCTTTGAATCTAACGTATGTTAATAAACAGGAATTGAATAATTTGCGTTTTTTCAACTATAGCTTAATAATTCGAAATTTTTCTTTTCAGAAATATATGTTATATTTTATATTTACATTGAAATTTATATTATATTGAGTATAATTACCACCAAAATGCAGGCCATTTACTGTACATTTGGTGCAGGGTCCTTCTGAAAAAAAATTCGAGAAATTTTGGAAAAAATCGGGGAAAAGATTTTGGGAAAATTCGGGAAATTTTGAAAAAAAGGTTTTGGGAAAATTCGGGAAATTTTGAAAAAAAATCGGGAAAATTCGGGAAGTTTTAAATAAATTGGGAAATTTTGAAAGCATTCGGGAAATTCTGAAAAAAGGTTTTGGGAAATTTTTGAACAAATTTGGGAAATTTTAAAGAAAAAAATCCGGAAAAATTCGGGAAATTTTGCTAACATTCAGGAAATTTAAAAAAAAAGTTTTGGGAACATTCGGGAAATTTTGGAAAAAAATTCAGGAAATTTTGAAAAAAAATTCGGGAAATTTTGAAAAATATCGGAAAATGTCAGAATCACTTCATCTTTGGACTGGTGAAAATGTAAGATGCCCTGAACGATAGAGGGCCAAAATCATTAAAATCGATTGAGCCTTTTTTGCGTAATGTTAAAAATTGTGACATTTTTCACATCAGTGACAATGACTGCTTCCTACAAAATCGTCTAAAATTGTTCAAAAACGTCAGAATCACTTCATCTTCAGAGTGGCGAACAACGAAGATGCCCTGAACGATAGACGGCAGAAATGATTGGAATCAATTAAGCCGTTTTTGTGTGATGTTAAAAAATTTGTTTTTTGCACATCAGTGACATTGACTAACTACTACAAAATCGTCTAAAATTGCTTGAAAACGTCCGAATCACTTGATCCTTGGAGTGGCGTATAAGGATGATGCCCTGAACAATAAAGGGCTAAAATCATTGAAATCAATTGAGCCGGTGTTCTGTAATGTTAAAAAATGTGACATTTTGCACATCAGTGATATTGACTACTTCCTACAAAATTGTCTAAAATTGCTCAAAAACGTCAGAATCACCTCATCTTTCGACTGGTGAACATAGAAGATTCCCTGAATGATAAAGGGCCAAAATTATTGAAATCAATTGAGCCGTTTTTGTTTAATGTTAAGAATTGTGACATTTTGCACATCAGTGACATTGACTACTTCCTACAAAATTGTCTAAAATTGCTCAAAAACGTCAGAATCACTTCATCTTCGGAGTGGTGAACAAGGAAGATGCCCTGAATGATAGAGGGCCAAAATAATTAAAATCAATTGAGTCGTTTTTGTGTAATGATAAAAATGGTGACATTTTGCACATCAGTGCCATTGACTACTTCCTACAAAATCGTCTCAAATTGCTCAAAAAAGGTCAGAATCACTTCATCTTTGGAGTGATGAACAAGGAAGATGCCCTAAACGATAGAGGGCTAAAATCATTAAAATCAAATGATCCCTTTTTGTGTAATGTTAAAAAATGTAACATTTTGCTAGAATTTTTGAAATTTTCAAGAAAAAAATTTTTAATTTTTTGGAAATTGTCCATAAAAAATTTTGAATATTGCAAAATTTTGAGGGGAAAAAATGAATTTTAGGAATTTGCGAAAACAATGTTTTTCCATGTTTTGGTTGGTTTCGAGAAAAAAAAATTGGAATTTTTCGGCATTTTTAACAAAAAATTTTCAGTGTTTGTAAGCTTTGAAGAAAACAATGTAGAGTTTGGGGAAATTGAAAAATATATATATAGATATATATATATTTCGATTTTTTTGAAATTTTCAAGAACAAAAAATTTACATTTTTTGGGAATTTTAAAAGAGAAATTTGAATTTTGAGAAATTAAAAAAAAAATTTGGATTTTGGGAAATTTTGGTAAAAATTTCTTTTTTTTTGTAAATTTTAAACAAAAAGTTTCAATTTTGAAATTTGAAAAAAAAGGTTAAATTTTGCTGAATTAAAAAAAAAAAATTTCGATTTTTTGGAAATTTGCGAAAAAATATTTACATTTTTGGGGTATTTTGACAGAAAAATTTGAATTTTGAGAAATTAAAAAAATAAAATCAGATTTTGGGAAATTTTGAAAAAAAAACGTTTTGATTTTTTGACTATTTTCGAGGAAAAAATTGCATTTTCTGGAAATTTTAAACAACAAATGTTGAATTTTTGAAAATTTTGAGACAAAAAATTAGAATACTGAGATAGAATATTGAGAGAATATTTGGAAATTTTAGAAAGAAAATTCAAATTTTTTGGATATTTCGAGGAAAAAAATTTGTATTTTGGAAAATTTTTTGTTCAGTTTTTGAAATTTTGACTTTTTAAGTACCTCGGTATGGTACCTTCGCCCCCCCCCCCACATATAATTCCCACTTAAGGCATCCCCCAATGTTTGTTGGGGGAGAAGGATAATATTATTGTGTTATATTCCATTTTGGATTTTTCGGATTTTCTTTAATATCTCGAAAACAAAACATGGGATTTTGATGAAATTTTGAGGGAATATAGAGGACATTTTGAAGTTTCATTTAGTAATGTAAAATTAAAATTTTGTTGACACGGTGTTGGATATAGGCGCAGTCGAAATCTTAAAAACGTAAATTACATGTAAAAAACTTGGTAAATTACCTAAGGTATATTACGTACGCAACCCTGCTGCTGACTAGCTTATGGCCTTTTCATACGAGCGGATAATCGTACAGTGTCTGGGGCTCCTCTTTGGTTGGTTAACAGTCTGTTTCTTTTAATCGTCGCTTATAATTTCATGTTCGATAACTTCCTCGCTTGCTTCTTCTTTGAAAAATTTCAAGTTTAAAAGTTTATTTCTTCAATATAAAACCGTGCATTCTAATAAACATAAACCTACAAAAAATGTGTAACACAATAGAGTGGCGATTTGACGTGGAAACCTTGAAAATGACCTGTAATTTAATTACAAAACGTTGATTTTTTTAGTTGTCACTTTTTGAAAGATGATCATTTTGAATTTTGTAAACTTGGAAAAAATTTGTGGAGTGATTAAAAATATGAAAAGATTTAACAACATTTAAATGAAAATGCAGATTTTAAATGTTTTAAAATAAAATTTTTAGGCTTTTTCAGGATTTTGAAAGGTTTAAAGATAATTTAAAAATTTTGTTAGGATTTCTGTGAAAAATGAAAGTGTTTCTAACTAAAAATTGCTTAAAATGATATTATTTTGAAACTTCACAAATTTGTTGATTTATTCATTCATTTAGAGCATTGAAAATGATAGCGTGGTTTTCTATATTTTTTAAACATTCAACTGTTACTTGTGACTTGATTTTCATAATATCTTAAATATATGAAATATATATTGTCCTATTATTATAACTTAAAATATTCAAGAAAGTATAAAAAGGATATATATATATATATATATATATAAAGATTTTAATTTTGATGATTTCGAGAATCAAAAGTAAAGTTTTCACTTCTGAATTTTCCAAATTAAAGAAATTCCGAATGTCAATTTTTCAATTCTAAATCTTCCAAACTGAAGAAATTTCGTAAAAAAATCATAAAAATTTCAGAATTTTCAATCGTAAAACTTAAAACTTGAATGATTTTTAATAGTAAGCTTTTAAAATAAGAACTCTCGAATTTTAATGATTTACCATTTAAAATTCAACAATTTTGAAGATTAATAATTGGAAAATCTTGGACCTTTTTTCAATTTTTGCAGGTTTTAACAAGATTTTAGCAAAAGTTTAAGAAGTTTTAAAAATATTCAACAATAATTTTAAATTTGAAAAGATTACAAAAAAACTTTTTAACAAAATGTATATTTGTTCAAAGATTTTGAAATCAAATTTTGCAGCTTTTTAAGGATATACCTAGGGATATTATATTTATATAAACTTAAAGTAAATAAACAAAGACACTTAAAAAAGAAATATTTGTTCGAAAATTTTATTTTGTATTCCAAATTATTTTTCCCTTCAAATTATAAGTTGCCTAAATATTTTTCTCTTTCTTGATTGAAAATTTTTGTGTTCGTTGAAAATTCCATTTTTTTGTTGAGGATTCAACTACTTTATTCAAAATTAATTTTTTTGGTTGAAGATTTATCATTTTAGTTGAAAATTAATCTTCTTGGTAGAAAATTAAATTATCTGGTTGAAAATTAATTTTTGGCAAATATTGATCTTTTTTAGTTAAAATACCAAACTATTTTGTTGAAACTTTGTCTTTTTTTATTGAATGCCACTGCTTCTTATTTCAAATTAAAATCTTTTTTTGTTGAAATATGAACTGTTTTTTATTTAAAATTAAAATATTTTTTGTATGAAATCTCAACTATTATATTTTTTTGTTAAGAATCCATTTTTTGTTTTAAAATTCCACTGTTCAGAAATTTGAACAACTTTCTTAAAAATTCATTTTTTTTGTTAAAGATTCATCAATTTAGTTAAAAACTCATCTCTATGGTGGAAAATTGATCTTTTTTAGTTGAAAATTCTTCTTTATCGGTAGAAAATAAATCTTATTGATTGAAAATTCATGTTTTTGGTTAAACTCAACTATTTTTAATTTTAAATAAAATCTTTTTTGTTTTGTAATAATTTAACATCAAAGTGTTCTAATTTTTAACTCTGATCAATCGTAAGACGGATTTTCAACAAAAATATTGAAATTTTGACCCAAAAAGATGACTTTTACAAAGTAGTTGCATTTTCAACAACATAATTCAACTTCGAAAAAATTATTTGAATTTTTTACCAAATAACTGAATTTGTAACCTACAAAGATAAATTTTCAACCAAGAAGATTAATTTTCTACCAATAGACGAATTTTCAATAAAATACGTGAATTTTTAACGAAACAGATGAATTTTTAACTAAAAAAGAGGAGTTCACAACTAAAAATGGAATAGTTATTTTTTTAGTTGAAAATAATAATAATTTTCAACTATTTTGTTAAAAATTACCTGCTTGGTAGAAAATTAAATTTTTGCTAAAAATTCATAGTATCGGGTGGAAAATTAAACTGTTTTGTAGAAAACTTTTCTTTTTTTTGTTGAAAATTCAAAACTTTGGTGGAAAATTCAACTATTTGGTGTCGGTTTGAAAATTCAGCTGTTTTATGGAAAATTCATATATTTTGTTGAAAATTCCTCTTTTTCGGTAGAAAATTAATCATCTCTCTTGAAAATTCATCTTTTTGTCTGTGAATTCAATATTTTTGTTAAAAATTCTTCTCTTTGGGTTCAGTTTAACTGGTAAAAAATTCGTTTTCTTCTTATTGTTGGAAATTAATGTGTTGAACTGAAAATTTTCTAAAGATTCAAATATTTTGGTAGAAAATTCAACTATTTGGTGAAAAAATCAACAATTACTTTGAAAAATTAACTAACTGGTAAAAATTAAACTTTTTTACTGAAAATTCCATTTATGAAAACTTATTCTTTTGGCTAAAGCATTATCTTTCTTCGTTAAAAATTTAACTCTTTTGGTAGAAAACGCAACTATTTTGTTAAAAATTAAACTATATATTTAGAAAATTATCTACTTGGTGAAAAATCTTTTTTCTTTTGTTGAAAATAATTCTTTGAACTAAAAATGTAACTATTCCTTTTTCGGATGAAAACTGATTTGTTATAGTTTAAAATTTAAAATTTTGGTTGCAGATTCAACTATTTTGGTAGAAAATTCAACTATTTGGTGTCGGTTTAAAAATTCATCTTTTTGGATACAAAATTCATCTTCTTTGTTTGAAATTAATGTGTTGAACTGAAAATCTTCTGAAAATTCAAATATTTTTGTAGAAAATTCAACTATTTGGTGAAAAAATCCAAAATTTATTTGAAAAATTAACTAACTGGTTGAAAATTAACTTTTTTGCTGAAAATTCAATTTTTGTATGACATTTTTTTGTTTTGTTAAAACATTATCTTTCTTAGTTGAAAATTCAACTAGGTTGGTAGAAAATGCAACTATTTTGTTAAAAATTAAACAATGCATTTAAAAAATTATCTACTTGGTGAAAAATTTGTTTTTCTTGTTGTTAAAAATAATTGTTTGAACTGACAATGTAACTATTCAATTTTTGGATGAAAACTTATCTGTTTTTGTTGAAAACTTATCTTTCGCAGTTGAAAATTTTACTATTTGGTTGAAAATTAAACTACTCATTTAAAAAATTAACTGCTTGGTAGAAAAATAACTTTTTTGTTGAAAATTCACCTATTTTGTTAAAAATTAAACTATTGATTTGCAAAAGTAATTAGTATGTAAACATTTTTTTAAAATAATTTTTGAAACTGAAAATGTAACTATTCCATTTGTGGTTGTAAACTTATCTTTGTTGTTGAAAACTCATCTTTCTTAGTTAAAAATTTAACTATTTGGTTGAAAATTAAACAATTTACTTGAAAAATTAACCACTTGGTTTCAAATTGACTTTTTTGTTAAAAATTCATCTATTTTGTTAAAAATTGAACTATTTATTTGAAAAAGTGATTACTTTGTATACAACTTGTTTTTAAATTAATTTTTTAAACTGAAAATGTAACTATTCCATTTTTGGTTAAAAACTTATTTTTTTTAGTTAAAAATTCTAAACTTTGGTTGGAAATTCAACTATTTTGGTAGAAGATTCAAGTATTTGTTGAAAAAATCAACTATTTAACCCTCTGAAATTTCATTGTTGGCTCTTATCCATTTGTCATTCTCAAGCCATCATAATAAAATCTATTATTGCATTTGATTTGTATTCAAGGTGGTGAATACAAAAATGTGTTCAAAATTCTAATGCGCGTTTATTGGTGCACTAAGTCAATATCAATCAGTCAGAACAATTAATTATGTTTATCAGTTTAAATTATGAAAAAAATAAGGCAATGATCTCAATTGACTGATTTTTAAGACAATCAATCAGATATAAAAAGTCGTATAACACTTTTCCATCAAACCAATATCCCAAAAGCTACAGCAGTTGAAAGTGACCCAAAAATCTTGAATTAAAAAATTGTAAGACTTACGAAATTTTTTAATATAAAATGAAAAAATGCTACTCACAAAAGTTCTAATCCGAGTTCCGCCCCCACCCCCCCCCACGCACCCAGAAGAATTATATCAAAAAATCGTGTCGCGATGTATTTTCATTCACTGATAACGAATATGGCCATGAAACTTGCAAAAAAAAAACATTTTCAGGGTCAAAACACTATCGGTACCGGGAAAAAGAATATTTAAAGCATACGGAAGGGACTGTCACGCATTTTATTGTCAGGCCATGTAATTTAAGAGTTATTTTGTTAGTTTTTGACTTTTGACGCTTTGGATGGAACGTTCTATGTATATATCACACTTTATTGTCGATTTGACACGATCTAGTGACTTCTCCTTATTTGTTGCTGACCTTGGTCTGCCTGATCTAGGTAGATCTCTGACAATGCCAAGATTATTGAACCTATGAACTGTATTTTGAACGGTCGAGAGTGCAACTAAAGTTCTACCAACCCTCAATGTTTCACTGAAAACATTCATCACAGATGAATTCTCAAGTATATATTTACGGTGAGAAGTTAATTAGGTTTAATTATTATTATATTTTCTCATTATCGATATTTTAAACAAAGAAAGATTGTAATTTCCACCAAACAGTTCTATTCTATCGAAAAAGATGAAGTTTCTACAAAAAGGAGACGAAACTTTCAACAGAAAAGATGAATCTTTAAACGAAAAAATAAATTTATAACAAACCAGTTGATATTTCAGCCAAGGAGTTGAATTTGAAAAGAAGAAGATGGAATTTTAATTAAGAATGCAATAATTGATATTTCAACCAAAAAATATTCAATGAAGTAATTACCTTTCGAACAAATTGTATAATTTGTACCCAACAAATATGAATTCTGAACCAAAAATATAATGGTAGACTTTTCTATCAAAAAGAATTAGCTTTAAACCAAAAATAGCGGCATTTTTGACAAAAATATGACTTTGTAACAGAATTCTTTAATTTTGAACATAATAATTAGATTAAGAATCAAATCGTAGAAGTTTTAATACAAAAAGATAAATTCTTGACGGGAAATATGTAATTAGTTGTTATTTCTGGTTAATAGTACACAAGGTATTATAATGACTACCATCGTAATGTTTGAAGTAAATAATGTATTCATTTTTCAACATATATACAATATTGCTAATCTAAAAGAACACTGGTGAAACAACACAATTACGATTGCAGAACAAACAGTTCCAAATCGATTCAAACATATCTACAACATCTGCACTATTTTTAAAACCTCTGGTAGCCTTATGGATTTCTGTATTTTCCAGATTCCTTATTCCGAGGCATCCGATAAGGATTGGCAAGTTAAAACAAGGTAATATTATTGGTAAATATAACTTGAACTCCATACTTATTTCTTCACAACATTCAAATTTAGAATAAGTTAGCAGCTTATTAGGCAGGGAAACCTTAAATATTAGTTGTAGCAAAAGAGATTAAAATATTCTCACATACCTACAGAACTGTCAAAGTCTAATTCGCTTGCAAAAGTGACTCATTTCAACCGAAAATGTGACCAAAATTCATCAATTTATAACCCAAGAAATGATTAACATCAACTAAAAGATACTAATGTTCACTAAGGATGTCATTAATGTCATTTTGGGTTCAAAATATTTCAATATTTTTTATTATAAATCCTGCATAATGTGGAGAAATTGTTATTCATTTGAATTAAATTGGAGTGAATTTGAAAGAAAAAAAAAATGCGAAAGACTATGAACACATTCATTAGCAATTATGTCACTCAGAGAGACTTTTTGAATTCTAACAAAATTCGATTAAGTTGACATAAGTGATCTTTTCATTGAAAAAAATTATATTTGAAAAACTAAAGTGATTAGAAGTGACTTAATTGCCTGTGCGACAGCCCTGCTGATTTAGCATCACTTGGAATAGTGAAGAGTCTGAACTATTTTTCTACATTAAAAATCGCCCTGCAATCATTTCCACAATAAAAATGCAACATGAAAGTCCATATCCTAATGAGACAATGAAAAGTAGTTGCCAACGTGAATTCACATTGGTACTTTGTTGTTTCTCTTTCAGATTCTGATTTCCTGTGGTTGTCTTGTAACTTAGGCTACTGAACCATTTGGAGTCAAAACCAGCCACAAATAGTTGCAATATTAGCTCATTAAACTTTTCCACATACGGAGAAGCTGGCTCTAATTTTAAAACACTGGGGGATTTATATAAATCCAATGATCTCATCAACTGTTGTCCACGATTTCCTCTCATTCTCTGAATGTTCATATCACATGTTGCTTTCAACATAATACACGAGACATTTCTGTGATCAGCTAACATTTGTACACATTCTGGTTCTGGTAACGTAATCGACCTGTTGACTAGCTTGGCAATTTCATCGTCTCCTATATTCAGAAGTAAAGTATTCATACTTTTATCGGGCGTTGCTAGGGTTAGATTTGAATTAATCAGATCTTGCAGTGTTGCTATTTCTGCCTCTTTTTGAAATACTAGACTAGCAGCTGTTAATTCTTGATAAATCCATGACGAATAAACTGTGCAAGCCAGAAAGGTACACACCAAAACAATTCTTTCTTTCAATTTTTCAGGTGGTTCAGGAACGGGAGATCCAAGAATTAATTGAACTATATGCATGAAGCTCCAAATCATGACACTGAACTTCAGCGATCGAGAAACTACCCAAGTTGAGATCAACAGACTGAATATTAGGGTTCCTGCTTTGATGAAATTCATTCCAAGTCTCATGTAGGTAGGGTTGATTAGTAAAATCGGTACCTGGACACAGTACTCGGTATGATGGGTCATTTCAGTCCGTTCAAGAATATTCAGTTCTCGAGGTTCCAGCAAAATGGATTGAATTGCTATGAAACGGATTTCGTTGTGCGTGCAATGTTCACGAAACGTCGGCAAGTTTCGTAGTTTTGCACACGATTGAAACCCGAAAAAGCTTTAAATTTAAAGATATTTAGTTAGTTAAAAATTCTTATAAAAAAAAAAATTACAATTTTTTATCAGGAATCGAGTGCAATATAACTTTGAATTTGGATGTATACCATTTATAATTGACTTTACTTAAGAATGTAAAGTTGAAAAGAGGCGATCAAAATAATTAAAAGCCTGGAAATTTGTTCGTTCAAAATTAACAAATTTCGTATTATAACATTCAGTACTAAAAAAAGGAAAATTTGTAATCTTTCGGAATTGATCTCTTATTAAAATTTGAAATTATCATTTTTATTACAGATATAAAGAACCACCTTAAGTATGTTCACTACAGTTATCTCAAGCTCAAGAATGAGCACTGCCAAGAATAATTGATAAAATTGAGGAAAATACTCGTATACTGGATAATTACCAATTTTGAAAGAGAAGTAAAGGCGAGCTTCAGAAAAAAATATTTCAGGGTAACATTTTTTATTTAAAAATTAGTATTCAGATTTTTATGTTTTTTCTTTTTTATTAGGTGAAAGTTGCAATTCTTATTTATTCTAGATGTTGAAGGGACTCATTCTGTCCCTTGAAAGATTCACTACAAATGTATTTGGCCTTTTTTATTAAAAAAATTGTATTTAAGAAAAATATTGTTTGTAAAAATACCAATTGTGTACTTCCTGAATAAATCTTCTGAAATAAAAACGTAAAACTGTAAATAACTATTGTTAAATAAACAATTTCGCCCTGAAATATTTTTTCTGATGTTCGCATTTAGTTCTCCTCTAAAATTAGTTACGATTAAATATGAGAATCTTTTCCTAAATTTCATTTAAAAAATGTTGATCAATATATTTTGATCCTTACTATATACCGAATCTGGGACACAGTCCCCTATTTCTCTTTTTTCTCCCAATTATTCTCAAAATCCCCCATAATCCTTTTTTAAAGGAATTTTATATATTTTTCCCCTTATTTTTCCCTTTTTCTTCCCTTCGAAAAAAAATCCCTTCGAAATTTTGAATAATTTTTCAAGAATTTTCGTAAATAAACAACTATCACATGAAAAAGCGAACGCGTTATACATTAATAATATTATTAGAGATTATATTTAAAAAATCATTTTACTGTTAGCCCAGATTTTCAAATGTACAAAAAAAATATACTATACAAAGATCGTCATTTTTACAAAAAAACGTTCACTAATAAACTACAATAACTTAATCATTCCAGGGGTAAATTTGAAAAAAATGAGTTCATCAGTCCGTAGCTTCAAAAATGTATTGAATAATTTGAGCAGAGTGAAACAACTTGTGGGTTGAAACTCAGAAGAAGTAAAAAATATAATTTGAAATCGGTTAATAAAGGTTCTATTTTTGTATTTGAAAATTCAAAAAGATATGCTTGTTGGCGAAATAATTATCGCAAAATTTTTAAAGCATTTTTTACGCTTTTGATACCGTAAAATTTTTTTCAGGAAAACAAAAGGATGGAAGAAAACTACAATTAAAGGTGGAGATATTTCATGGAAGTTATTCTTAACTTTTTTCACATGTGCAATTATTGTTTGATATAAAAAATAGTACTCGAGAGAAATTCAGCGTCAATATTTTGACGATAGGAAAAATGTTTCGGTTACAAAAAATTCAATGTTGTGAAACTGATTTCAAAATTGTTTGTTAATTCTTCTGTGGATAAGGTAAACGTCCCAGTAATCGTGACATTAGTGCCAGTAATCGTGATGCCTATTATCTTGGATTTTATATAATTTAAATTCATTTAATTTCTATTTGCTGCTATAAAATGCTCAAAATAAATGTGTTTTATTATTGAATGTTATTGTTAAAATATTTTTTAACAATACATCAGAATTTTAATCAACATTCACGATTATTGCGGTCGTCACGATAGCTGGGACATTTACCTTACCAGGCCAACACTTTTTTTTGGCTCGGCTTGAACGATTTAATGAACTTAAAATTTTCTGCCCGTCCTAATATATGTACTAAACACAGTTCTCTTTTTACTTTTTTTTTTTGTTCGCCACACACATTCAAGTTATTTTATTTTGTTTGATAATCATATTCCGATTTTTAATTTCCAATTATTTTCAAGTTCTGTTTTCCATATGACCAAAAACGCTAAACACGCTATACTTACATTGAGTTAAATCAACTGATTAATCAGATAAACTTCTAGATGGCCCTAGTTCCTTATTGTGTTCTTTTTCTGTAGCTCCATTTTCCACTACTGTATTCATCGAATCTCCCTGAATACTCGTATTGTTACTTTAATCACCTTTGCAGGAAAAATGGTATTTTTGTTTAAATTACTACATGTGCACTAAATATTTATTTTAATGAGACTACAAATCAATTTTAAAAATTAAAATATAATATAAAATTAAAATTCGACCTGAATTTTTATAAATATTAAGTGAGCTATTTCTCTTACAAAGTACACTTTGGCTTTTGTCTAAATGATTTGGAATGATTTCAGTTGAAATCTGCTTCGGATCATCTAATTGTTTGCTAAGTACCTCGATGAAGGGGGGACGATTGTCTGTGAAAGAAGTACACTTTTATTTAATCAATTTCATTATAAAGGAATTACCGGTGAATTGATATTAGTTCCACAAGCTATAAAATATATTATTTTATACAAAGGTCAAATAACTCTCATATGAGGATTTAAAAAACAATTTTATCTATGATATTATATTTTTGAAAATCATGCATTTGTCACCCTCTATTCTCGATGCCACATTTCCCAAACTTTTTGAGACAATATTCGCTTTGTTAGTTGGCTGGGAGGGTACTCTTGCTGTAAACGAGTGACTCGTAGGTACCTTCACTAATTCGGATGTGCCTCATTTTTTTTAACTTCTCTGTATTTGCCGCTTCGTCACTTTCAATTTCGGATAAATCTAGCAGTAATTCCATAATTTTTTTCGCTTGGTCATAAGTTTCTAAAAATTTATTTTATCAGTTATAGTTAAACTTTAACATGTCACGAGCATATTTATTTACTTTACTTGCATCACAAGTGGGTACACTTGAGAAATAAGCTTTATTATACGTATATTCAAACTATTATTTATATTTGTGAATTGATTTTAGGACTTTGAATGGAATTAAATAATTAACTAAGAAAGAAAGGGATTAATTCAATGGTTTTCACTGAATTTTATAATATTGTTCGAATATTTTTCCTAGTTAATTTATTCACCATATGTGCAGCGTGTAAACAAAGTAATATTCCGAATGTGAGGAATCTTCGACAGCGTCTTGTCTTTATGGCAATTCATGGATATCTGTTATCGATCTTTGTCTTCATTGGCAAATTATATGCAGTAATCTGGACCATCTTAACAGCATCTCTTATAAAACAACAAGATGTGAGTTTCCCGTAAACATGTTTTAAAGAACGTTTGTTCTGCTTTTTGATTTACTTCGTCTATATTGCTTTCATAGACAATCCTTTTGTAACAGCATAGTATTTAGGTACAGTGAAAATATTTTGTCTAAATTTACTGAATTTCTGTGAACTTAGACGTGGCCCTTTAGCAGATCTTAAAAAAAATGTTACTGCAGATAATGCTCATTTTCCTGCAGTTGAAATAAATATTGTGCTGGTAAAAAAAATATCGTAACAGGTGACTTATATATTGTAGTATACAAGACAAATTATAATATTTAAAATGCACGTTAGCTTAGAATCAATGAAATGGCTCAAACCCCAAGGTCATGCGGTCTATAGAAAACCGATACATTATAATAGAGCAAAGGACAATATTTCTTCCTGCAAGTGAGGTAAATTCTAAACTGCGACTCAGAAAATAAAATCAATACTACCCTATGTGAACTCTAATAAAAATATTAGTTGGGAATGCATAATTGTAAACGATACAAAATAGTGCATACGTAGTGAGCATGTCAATATATTACAAATACAATGTCTGTTATGCATTCTCTTCCGCCATATTTTACCAGATTTTAATTTTCTCTTCCGGCATATGTTTCTTTTCCGGAGAGAGGATTACGTAACCTTATTTCGTCCATAGAAATTAAAGGATTATATAATATATATGGAAGAAAGGGATTGTCACATTTCTCCCCGGGTCAAATCCCAAATCTTTTTCTAGAATAAATAAAGTTAGGCAAAACTCCTCTGATCTTGCCAGACAAGGAATAAGCACGCGATCTGCTATCACTGCGTCGCACAGTGGGGCAAAAAAGTACCCGTTGACAAATCAATTCTTAGCTTACACTATTCGATTAAAATTTTTTTTTCTAATGGAAGATTTCCTAATTTTGAAAATATTTGTGTGAATAGATTTTTCTAAGTTGTTTAAAAATGTGTTATTTGACAACCAGGTTACAATTTTTTTTTAACTTTTCCCAAGTCCCATTTCTTTAAGACATTTCAGATTGATCAAATAAGTTCCTAAAACAGTGTTGGAACTATATGATACTTTGCAAATTGACAAAAATGATTCATTATTATACAATTGTTATAAGCGAATGCATTTTATGTCCATTTTTTGCCGATTCGGTTCTGCTGATCTTTATTTGGGAAGCTTGAGATATCAGTTTCCCCAAATTGAGAGATTACTGCTTCCAGATGGTACAGCACTGCTTTTGAATACTACGTGAGCTCATTGGATTGAGAAACAATCGAAGTTGTCAATCGGCAAAAAACTGGACACAAAATGCATTTGCTCATAAAAACTCTTTAAATAATGAATCATTGTTGTCAATTTGCAAAGTATCATAGCAAAGAGTCATCGGAAAGACATCCCTGGTTGATTCTGCAAACAAAAATTGAACTCATTCATTGAAAAGTCGCCAAACTGTGAATACGTTTATGAAAATTGTTTAAAGAATTACAAAAAGCGTCTATTCTTAATTAATTGTTGTTGAATAACAAATTTTTAAACAACTTAAAAAAATTGTTTGAATAATTAATAATTGTTGTCAATTTGCACTGTATTTTTTTATGAAAATTGTTTCGATGATTACCAAAAAGCACCTATTTTTAATTAATGGTAATGGAACATTCATTTCTCTCACATTTTATACAAAATCTATTAATTTCAGTGAGCTGATCATTGCCAATCACAAAAAATGACTCTTCTTTATTAATTTTTTTATAATACAATACCATTTTTTTAAATTATTTTTACAAACTGGAAACTATTATCATATAGTTTTAACACTGTTTTAAGATCTTCTTCGATCAATCTAAATGTCTTAAAAAAATGACAATTGAGAAAAGCTGAAAAAAAATGTTTCACCTTTGTCGTTAAATAACAAATTTTTGAACAATTAAAAAAAATCTGATCAAACAAATCTCTTTATAATTTAAAAGTCTTTTCAAAATTTAAAAATGTTGTCAAAATTTAAAAATCTTGTCAAAATTTGAAAATCTTTTTAAAAATTAGAAACCTTTTAAAAAAACGTTTGAATCGGATGAATAGTGCAGGAAAAAAGTTGATTTGTCAACGGGTACCTTTTTTTGCCCCACTGTGTGTCGGGCAAAATAGGCGCGCCATTTAATATTCTATCAAGGTATATTTTTCTAGAGAGGAATGATTAAATTTGACGGACTTAACCTTGAGTTCCTTCAAATTCGTCATAAATTCTTTATATTCATTAAAATTCAAGAGCGAGTTCAGTCACACTCACCGCCCTTTCCAGGTGGTTGGAAACGGGGGATGCATATACAAAGGTGAAACTTAACCTCTATCTCTCATGAAGATCACCCTTTAATTTCATGTTCCGGCGATTATTACTGATTTTTAAACTTGTTGGAATCAACCTAGAATTCTTGGGAATGCACTATGAATTCTTTGGAATTTTTTAGATTATGCCGACAAAAAATTCACGTTGATGACAAAATATGCCGGGAAATCAAATTAAGATCCGGCAAAGAATGCCGCAAGAGAAGTTCAAAATCAGGCATATTTCACTGGAAGGCAATACTCACCCTAAAATGTACATACGTGACCAAAATAAAATAAGCTCAATAAAATTAATAAAAACTTCTATGTTGTTTTCTTTCAATAAAATCAATATTTCAGTAAATGCAAAAATATGACTTCAATGGGACCTAGCTTATTTAGGTTTGGAAAATAAATATGCAGTATATTGTGCAACAGCGCGGTACTATTTAAAATTATATAATATACACTTGCAATATTACGTTGATATTACATTTTTTTAGGAAGGTAGGTACTTCTGTCATTCCATTTAATTTGTTTTTAAAAAGAATAAAAAGGGGTTGTTAATATTTATATGTATGATTATTTATATTCTTTATTGATTTCAAATTGGCCGACGCTTTTCGGCACATGCGCAGTTGAAAATATGAACAGACATCTATCGGATATCAACAAACTAAGAAGAAACCCTTAAAAAGAGTTCTATTGGAGTCTCAGTTCTAAATGATACCAACTTTTACTTGAGCCGCAACTTTACTGAACCCTCAGTTTGATATCTTCTATCGAGAAAAGTTTAATGCTTAAATAATGCAATAGTATTGCACTCAAATCGTATGGACAGACACCTTCCCAGAAATCGTGCATTGAATAAAGAAAACCGTTTTGAAATACATGATAAGAAGACAAATCATTCCAAATACAATATTCTTTTAAACCTGTTACGGAAACGTCAGATTTTTGCAGATCTGTCTCATAATCGCTCACTTTTTGCAGTAAAGCAGGATCCTCTTCAGTTTGCCTTCTTAGTTGTTCTTTTGCGATCATACATAAACGACAGACATGATTGCCTGAGAAACTTTCAACAAGCCCACATATTTGATGAATCCCTAAATTACCTCCAGTAATGAGAATGCAAGAAAAGTAAACTCTTAAATTAATAATTAATAATCCATTTACTTCTAAATCCTTTAGTTCCTTCAAAAGAGCAGGCCTAAAAGCAGATCTGTTTCCGTGCACTTTGCTGTCACTGTCGCGGAATAATAAAGTTAAAAAAATATGCTTTAATGTTGATTTACTCTGTAGAGGTAATGTGGGTAACATGAAATATGTAGCTCCTATCTTATCAACACCAGTATGAGAACCTTGAGAATTATTTGTTTCCTATTCATCGAAGTATATTATGAGAGGGATTAGAATGTTCTCTCCAAATTTCTCTTTAACTTTACGCCATAAATTTCCATGGGCAATATTGCATATATATTGCGGATTTATTTCATTACATAGGTAATCCATGAAATTTAAAACAATGTCTAAAAAGCTGAGTAAACCAAGAAAAACTTTGAGAACTCTTTTGACCGAAATAAATTGACCCTGAGCATTGATAGGCTCCTCCGTTTGAACGCCATAAATTATTTTGTAGGTTTTAGCATCTCCAATTATATATGACTCAGGTTCAATGAAATATCCGGTTTTCCTAAAATATTTTTTTCTTTTGTATTCCGAATCAAGATCTTTAAAAGGGTTTTTAGCAATATTGAACATGACCTTCAAGTCGTTTTTATCCCCTTCTGAAAAATTTCCTCTATCTAAGACACTGAAAACTTCATCTTTCAAAATGTTAAAAATTCCGCACTCAAAAAATTCCTTTGCAAAATTTATGCAGTTTTGAACAACATTACGTGGTACTGCTGTTTGATTCTGCAACTAGGCTGCGAAAAGTCCTGCTGAATGTATAATTACATTTTTAAATTGTGCAGCAGTCGTTTCTACATTTTTAGAGATTTTTTCGCATCTGGGGTAGTTATATCACATTCTGTGGGCAACAACGAAAGAGAAGCAGATTGTATTTGAATATTAGAAGACGCACTGGAAGATTCATGTAAATCATTTTCTTTTGGAATACTATGCTTTCTGTCAAGATGCTTCTTACGAGCATGAGAACTTTAAAAAACATTGGTTCAATTTTCTTGTTTGCATATGTATTTATTTAGAGAAGCGGTAAAGTGAGAACTTTTCAAATGAAACAGTAAAAGACTTGACGTGCGAGTATTAGCCCACAAATGTAGAAAATAAACATATTGATATTAATTTCTTATTTCTTTACCGTAAACATTAAATCAACTATTTTTATTTTTTCTTTCTTAAATTCGCTATGACTATGTTTTAAAGGAGGAAAGGTGTCCATCCATGCAAGTTTTTATACGCGAAACGACTTGTTTACATGTTTTTTATGGGTGCCAGAAGTGTTGCGGAGCGAGCCGCTTTCTTATCCCATTTTGTATTAAGAGCATAAACTGCTTTTTGCAAGAACAGCCATACCTGTTCACTTGGCTTGGGGTACTGTGCGTGCAGTACGTGGAAACTCTTGAAGCAAAGGTCGAGAGCAGCTAGGATATTTTGAAAACGATACCTCGTATCATCTATATTCACATAGAATGCAGTAACTTCCGATAATGATGGGCCTACTGCAATAATAAATGGCTGAAGCTGGATGTCAAACTTGGTATATTTGTCTCGCAGTGTTCTCACCGACTTATCCATGTCTCCAGGGGTCTGGAAATTCATATTTTATATTAGATTGATTATTTATTTTTACCCTGAACGTTTCTTCCTTTTTGTGGAAAAATACTGTCATAGATTTTCTTTTATTTCAAACAACTCGTTTATAGGTTTTGCTAGGTTTATATCGATTTCATTGAATTTGTAATTGTTGATAATAAGTCTTGATATAAATAAGAATAAGGGATGTGTTTTGGGGAATAGGGTGACATCATATATATTGCATGTCAAAATTTTAATAGGATGAAAATATTACAAGGAAACAGACCTTAACAATTGGAATATTGGGGTAAATAGGGGTAGCGTTTGTAACATTTGAAAACTAACATTTTTATTGGGCACTCTACTATCTCCTTTAGAGGAGAAAAAAAGTATTATAGAAAAAGGATATTCGCTAAACATTCAAAAACTTAAAATATGTACCTTCACATGTAGGATAAAAGATTCCTGTGATTCTTGGATACTCGGTTTCCATATGGATTTTGAACCCTTTTTTATAATTTTTACAACAGGCGGGCACAGGGCTGGCAAGAGCACCAACACTTTTAGGTTCACTTCGTCTGTAAAATAGTTTGTCATGTTTTTATCACATAATTTTCTTTATTTTTGCAATGATCAATTGCTTGAAGAAAAATCTAAAGACTTTCAGGAAAATAGTCACAGACTTCACAGCAGGAAAATCTCTCAAAACAGAGAAAATAGGATAATTTTTCACGAAAATCGGGAAATAATAGGGGAACAGATTTTTGTCAAATAAAATTAATGTACGTACTATATTCCTAAGATTTCAAGTCTACCTAAATATATTGCATTTTCAACAAAACATTTAAATTTTCAACAGAAAAAAAAAGAATTTTTTACCGTAAGAGATAAATTTTCAACAGAAAAATTGAGTTTCCGAATGTTTTAGAAAACATTCAATTTTTAATCCGAAAAGATTAATTTTCAACAAAAGTTGTTTTTCAACCAAGAAAGATGAACTGTAAACCAAATAGTTTAATTTTCAACCAAACAGTTCAATTTACAACGAAATAGTTATACTTTGAAACAAAAGAGACGAATTTTTAACATGAAAGTCGAATTTTTTACCAAACAGTTGAATTTTCAATAAAATAGCAGAGTAATTTCAAGGAAATAGTCGAATATACAACCAAATAATTAAATTCCCAACTAAAGAAAATCAATTTTCAACAAAAAATAGAATAATTACATTTTCAGATGCAAAAATTAATGTTCAACCAAAAACGATGAATTTTCAACTGGACAATTGTCCGCGACTGCTTATTAATTATTGTAACCATATTGAGCAGAAACCCTTGGTACAGGGACCCTCTATTCGCAACCCGAGGACGCGTTCGGTGGCTTTGTCATAGGCCCTTCGGTTCGATTCCTAAGGAATCAACACCGAACCGAATATAATATATATATATATATATTGTTACGTCATAGAAAACTCAAAATACTTCCTTTTTAATTGAGTTCCTCGTTTTTGTTGAGATTTAAGGTCTTGCACAGGGAAGAGGAAACAATAGGCAATAAATGAGTTATAAATGAGATTCAACAATTTATTACAGAAAATGAGAAATAAAAATTTTTGGTTATTAGGAGCTTAACACAAGAAGTTGGAGGGAGACTTGTAGACTTTTCTCTAATCCTTAGTCAGTACCTTTAAAATAAAGGAAACTCATATACGTATTATGGCTCAAGGGAGTTACATCAATAAATTTTAGATTTATTAGAATTATGACTTAGCGGTTTATTAATATGATTGAAGAATCAAATGAGATCTAGGTGGTGATTCGTCTCTGAGATCTCCGAGTTGTGGTGTAGAAGAAGGGGTTGTGCACTTTGATGTACATTCAGAATAAGGTAAATCCCTCATTTCTTTTTTAAAGGGTTTTACTGGTTAACAATGGTGGGCACAATTCAGAATGGAATTGGTTCGAAATATTTTAAAGATGGGAAATCCCAGATTCGGGTTTCCTAGTGCACTACACTGTCAAAAGGGCACACACACTAACACGCGAGAAATACCGGTTTGAGACACTAGACCAGGCCTGCCCAGATTGCGGAAAAAGACACATTTACCACATGTTCGTGTTTCACCATCACCGACTTCTTCTCGGGTCCAGAGGCTTGGGGGGTAATCGCTCTCGTGAAGTTGAATAAGTAGAGGTCGGTGGTGGTGGAACTCGAATATGTGGTGAATGAGTCTTTTTCCCCAATCTGGGCAGGCCTGGACTAGACACTGGACAGTCGAATCGGAGAAAATCGTAGAAAAATAGAGAAGAGCTGAACTGCACTGTAACTTATAATTGTCCCATGCTAGTCTTTTGGGCTTTTATATTGTCTATAGGAACGTCGCTTCATCCTCGGATGTCGATGCATACGCATACGTCACGATTATACAGGGTGTCCCAGACCAGCCGTCCACCCTTTTTAAAATCTGAAATACCTAATAAAATTAAAAGTTCAGTACCTCCTAATAATAAATGGACAGTGCCCGATCGATTGAAGGTATTTCAACTTCCGGCTCCCACTGGAAGTGACCTATTCGGACCAGAAGTCATTTTTTTTTTAAATAGAGTGACATATTTTTCTTTATTGATTTCGATTCTACGGTAAAAACTGAGTAACTTTTGCATGCATTTTTTTCTTCTAAATCGTCGTTATCCACCCCAAAATGCTTTCTGAAGTCTATCTGAGCCGCTGTGCATTTTTCACGTCAACTCGTGCTTAGTCAGTCACTTTTCGGAATATTGAGATAAAATTATTAGGGATACACTTCGGAATATCCTTCGACTGATATGGCAAGAGGAATTTGAAAATGTATTTGAAAAAAATCTTATAAATTTTTTTCTGACCCTCTGCGCCTTTTGGACTTATCTAACTATTCAGGGGAACTGTAACATTTCGGAAGGCATTTTCAGATGGAAAGCGACGATTGAGAAAAAAAAAATTCCTACAAAAGTTAATCACATTTTACCGTATAATCGAAATCAAGAAAGAAAAATATGTCATTCCATTTTTAAAAAATGACTTCCTGTTCGAGTAAGCCACTTCCGATGGGAGCCGGAAGTTGCAAATACCTTCAATCGATCAGGCACTGTCCAATTACTATTAAGAAGTACTGAACTTTTAATTTTATCAGGTATTTTAGATTTTAAAAAGGGTGGACGGGTGGTCTGAGATACCCTTTATATAGATATACTATACGGCTGACAACGTTTTCAGTATATCTATCGCTATGTCCTCCAGCTTCCACGTGTTTCTATGCTTTATAGTCTCTGGCTACACTGTGCTCGCTACAGGTTACAACGTTCTTACTATAGTCTAAACCTCTACTCTCGTGTTGAATGTATATATAGTTATATTGTACGCTCTACAGCGTACAGCTTGCTGACTATCTATATGTATATATGGCTAGACTCTACACTCTACAGTGCGCAATATTCGCTCTATATATAGGAAGTATTTATTATTAATATAATCATGCAAATATATAAATAAATATACCAACATATATATATATACAAAATATAAATTTTTCTGCTAAGGCTTTTGACATATAGCGATCAGCATTTTGTTTCGCAGCCTTTATAGCAGATGCAGGCTTACCTTCATATAAATATTTTGCATTATTTTTGTGCCTCATGCACTTAGCCTTAAATGGTGGCAATTCGGCGTTATGACCTAATGATTTTAGAATAAAAATAGGCTTCAAAAAGTCGTATTCGATACTTATTTCGTTAAGGGTTTATACTGCGGATGATTTCGAGAGATTTCTTTCCATTGGCATATTATCTGTAAAAGAGAAAGAGCACTATTTTGATTTGTAGATCACATGGCATTGGGAATTAAATTAAACTATAGGGTATTATAATATATGGTGTTTATTTGATCAGTAGTTAGCCAAAAAACTTGATTTGTTTGTTAACATGACGTAGCAGATTTTGAAACAAGATTTAATTACATATGCAGCGTTGCCAAAAATTGTGTTTTTATTCACTAAAAATTTCGTACTTTTGATGATAGTGTTACGTAGGGCTATAACTGACAAAAGTTTGGCGGCAATTTTGAAGTGGCTAATATTTGTTTGTTTGTTTAGATACTAATAGTTGGCGGCGTTTCACAACACATAAGATATATTCTGCTAATTAAAATATCTAATTTTTTACTGTTCATCGTTAAAAAAATTAAAACGCATACATAGATTTTCGCTACAAAAAATAAAAGATACATACTAAGATAACCTGTAAATTTACAAAAGTATGGCAAACCGTGCAATTGTACTGAAATGTACTTCAAAATGGAGAAAACAAGGTGAAAGGTTCGTCGTCGTGTTTCCATCTGAATTATTTTCAGCACCCCGAACTCTAGGATGATCCGCATTGTTTGCAGACCCATTGTCGAGTGCTCTGCGCGTTCGATCATTTTGAACCGCATCTATAACTTTTTGGTGTTTTGGTGGTGCCATTGTTGTTCCCACGAGCAGCTAGGGAAAGGGTTGGTCCATCCTTGTAGAGCTTACCGGAAAGCTTTTGATTCAACCTCCCATAGACTTATCATCTGTCTGTTGGAAAGCTTAAAGGTTCATCCACACACCGTGAGGTGCATAGAGAGATTAATGCCGCTTTGGAAAACCAGATTTACAATTCAACTTTATTACCATCTTTGTCGCTCTTACGGTGTTGACCGCGACGCTGCCCTGCCGTACGCCCCAAGGGAGATACAGTCAATTGTCCAAAACAATAAGTGCCAAATTTTCTGGAACTACGATTTTCGGACAGCAGTCTCCATTGCACACCCAAGGCCTGAAATTGTTCTCCAAGACTTCGAGAAATGAACTATATTCGTGATCGAATTCTCGACTCCTTCTGAATACAACATTACTGCCAAGAAGAAAGAAAAGGAGGAAAGGTATCAAGACTTTAAAAAGGGAGCTGCAACGACTATACCCAGAATATTCCGTACAAGTAATTTTCCTTGTGATGTGTGCCCTCGGAGGTGCGAATGTATCACTGGTTCGTAACCTTGAAGCCATAACCGCGTGCCAAAAATATGCCACGGCACTTGCGAGATGGATGCAGAAAGGTGTCATCCTTGAGTCGCTTCGTGTCCTCAAAACACACAAGGGTTTCACCGGCCTGTAGTTGTGATTTCGTCGTGTCCTGTGACCACCCATCTCACGGTTGTGAGACGTGGCAATGAATGGGATTTACCGCAGTCCTTCTGGGAGGCGATGTCATTTTTTAGATGGCAGTTGCTCCCAGTGGGACGCTGCGGTGATTGTTAACCTTTAGTTTTCAATTATATATATATATATATATATATTCGGTTTTGATTCATTAAGAATCGAACCAAAGGGCCTATGACAAAGCCTCCGAACACGTCCTCGGGTTGCGGATAGAGGTTCCCTGCAGGATTGCGCCTGGAGCAGGTGCTAATCTTAAAAATTGCACCCGCTTTTAGCGAAATCGCGGTAAAATTTCAGCTGTAGCCACGTCTTACAACTGTGATATGGATGGCCAGACTGCGACTAATTCAATACGACGATCCGGAAAAAGTCTCGTGTACCCTGAGGACACGGAGCGACCCATCGAGATTTCAAGTATTTGCTCTTTCCAAGAGAGGGTTCGCTTGAGGATGTACTCGTAATCCCTCATCGAATCAACGAAGGAATTGTCAAGGCCATTAACCCTAAGGTGAGGGATGGTAGCAGTGGACGGGAAAGAGGACAGTCCATAATAATTGGTTTAGTTTTTATAGGGTTCAGCGTTAACCTATTGTTTAGTGCTCATTGATTAACTATATGAATATCCTTCTGAACTCTCGCAATCAAACCATGAATGGAAGAGATGGACCAGAGACATATAGTTTAAAATCGTCCGCGTATTTATGGTACTTGCCCACACAGTCGGACCGTTCACCCTTATCATTAAGTACTTGTAGTGAACGGTTTTTTAAGTAGGATTCGAACCACGCAATTACAGTACTGGATAAATAGAAGTTGCGAAGTTTATTTGAAAGAAGCTTGTGATCAACAGTATCGAAAGCTCTAGAAAAATCAAATAAAACATTTATTGTTACTCCCTTCTTTTCGCTAGCGATTTTAAAGTCTGAAGTAACTTTCAGAGAGGCTGTTACTGTACTGCGCTTAGCCCGGAAGCCCGATTGTAGCGGATCGAGTAGCCTATTTGCATTTAGGTAACTCATAAGTTGCGAGTGCACAATACGTTCTAGCGGCTTAGAAATAGCACAAAGTATCGAAATAGGCCGGAAATCATTAGGAGAAGAGGGACTAGAAACCTTAGGAATAGGGCGATTCAGCGCTTTTTTCCAAAGATCAGGGAAAAATCCCACCTGAAGGGAAGAGTTATAGATGTGAAGGAGTATGGGGAAAATTACAGGAAGCGCTAGTAGAATAATCTTTATAGATATACTATCGATTCCTAAAGCGTTAGTTTTTATTTTAAAGAGTTTCTGGAAGAGAACTTCCGGTGCTGTGTCTACAAAAAATAAATCAGTATCTCGAAAAGTCGAGCTTGCCTGAACTGCTGTAAGGGGTATACCAGAGTTTAAGGAGTTAAAGGATGGTAGATTTGAGAATGCTTTCAATAAATCATTAGATGGGAAAGTATGAGGTGAGGCTTCATTCTTAGGTGGAATTAGATATAAGCGTCTTAGTAAGTGCCAGATATTTTCATTTTTATTCTTGTTCTTTATAGAATTGTTATTATATTGATTATACGAATCCCTGTATTTGATTTGAACTAAGTTCCTTAGCCAATAACACTAAACGAAAATGTATATTGATTGAAAATGTATTCCTCGTCACTGTCCTCATTTATCACACTTACACATTTTCTTTTTGTGAGTAAACTGCTCATAATCACTCTGACTTTGAACCGCGATTACTTGTTCAGAAAAAGGGTAAGAAACTTTTTTCACATCTTTTTAGAAATCTTATCGAATTACGCGTCAATTAAGCCCAAATAGAGATATTTTTGACCTTTTGTAGAGAATATCCACATGAGCTGTTTTTAAAAAAAATCAAGAATTTCTCGAACTTTGTTCCTCGAATTTAACTTGTGGCATGACCAAGGAAAGTTGTATCAAAAATCTCAAATACGGGTTCTCTAGATATGACTAAAACTATCTAAGCGTGTCTGCGCCGAATTCTAGTCGCTATACAGTCTGTTCAACAAGAAAGGAATCGCGATTATTCGTAAACCATATAAGATATTAAATTTTTCTCTTTTTTTTTTAAATTAGAGATCACTAAAAGGGCTATGAATGAATTATTCAATAGGTCGTTCAATCTCCATCATTGTCCAAAATAGCTTGGAACCTCCCAGGCATGCTTTCGACAAGGGATTCGGCATATTCAGTGGGAAATGACCTCCATATTTCTCTATTATGAAGAGAGAGCTGTTTCAGGGCTTCTCTGCAAGCTTTCTCTTCATGATAAACCGAAAATTCTCAATGGGCTTGGCATCGGGAGAATGTGAAGGCCAATCCATTGTCTCGATGCAATTTTTCAGTTTCCACGAGGCGCAGAGACGACTGCCTCGTTATCTTCTTGCAAGACCCAATCTCACTTTGAGCTCCAAATAATTCCTTTACTGACCTCAAAAGACCACGTTCATAAATTTGTAGCATTTTTTGAGCATTTGAATTCTCCGTAAAAAGCTCCAAACAACCAGAAGCACCCTTAGAAAAGCATCCCCAAACGTCGTTACTCGAGAACTGCCTCTTCCAGGCAAAACATCGACACTTTTTGTGAGTTTGAAACTACACGGGAAAGCGAATTTTTCCTATTTAAATAAAAAACATAATATTTTTCAAGATATCGAAGTGAGTTTAAAAATTATGAATGAAGTTTTTCATAGAAATTTGTCCAAAGAAGAATTTTGTCCGTTTAACTTTTTTTCCTATATCGCTTTAAAAAACAAAAAAGGGGTTTTTTCGATTTTTAAAAATTAATAATTGACTTAGAAACGGCTCAAATAAAAAGTTCGTGTACAATACTTACCATTGGTAGTTATTTACGCTGTTGACACAATTAAAATTTTGAACAATTCCGCACAGAATACGTATGCAAAACTGCATGTTGCGCGATTAGGTGCACCCGGAATGTCAACTCACCACTGGTAGTTATTTTGGATGTTAGCACAAATTAAACTTTAAAAAGTTCTGGCACAATACGTGCCAAACGACCTGGTGCGCGATCGGGTGCACCCGGATCGTCGACACACCACGAGCAGTTATTTTAGATGTTGTCACAATTTAAACTTTTAAAAAGTGCTCGTAGAATACGTGCTAAACGACCTGGTGTACGACCCAGTGCACCCGGACCGTCGACTTATCACTAGTAGTTATTTTGGATGTTTTTACAATTTAAACTTTTGAAAAGTTCTCCTAGAGTACGTGCTAGACTACCTGGTGCACGACCCGGTGCACCCACATCGTCGACTGACTGTTGTTAGTTATTTTGGATGTTGGCACAATTTAAATTTTAAAAAAGTTCTCGTAGAATACGTGCTAAAAGACCTGGTTCACGACCCAGTGCACCCGGATCGTCGACTTACCACTAGTAGTTATTTTGGATGTTGTCACAATTTAAACTTTCAAAAAGTTCTCGTAGAGTACGTGCTAGACTATCTGGTGCATGACCCAGTGCACCCGCATCGTCGACTCACTGTTGTTAGTTATTTTGGATGTTGGCACGATTTAAATTTTATAAAAGTTCTCGTAGAATACGTCCTAAACGACCTGGTGCGCGACCCGGTGCACCCTGAGCATCGACTCACCATTTGGAATTATTGTTTTGGCGGGTAGCTATATAGAATAAATTTATATAAATTATATAAAGTTAAATAAGTTATAATTCACTAATAAATTATTATTCACTAATGGTTATTCACTAACCGGCGTTATATGTTCAACGCATTGACCAGGATGGAGGGGTGCCGAAAATGTCGCTGCCTGTGCACAGTTGCGTGGATGCGCGAAAATAAAATATATTTTTTATGACACATGCATGATTTCAGCCCTTTTCGATGCCTATTAAGCGGGGCTAAAGCTCTTCTTTTCACTCCCTAGGGACTGAAAAGTGACTTCAGAGGTGAATAATGAAAATTATACATTTATGAGTTTGCATTTTACAATTGTTAGTCTAATCACAGAACCTCTGAGTAAATTTTGGTTGCAAAGAATAGAATTTTGCGGTTATTTATGGAAATTTATCATATATGGCTAATAAAATTACCGTAAATTACTGACAATTTCCATAAATTTCCAGAAATATATGGAAATTTTTAAAAATGAATTTTGGGAATATTGACTTGTAAAATTACTATAAATGACCGAAAATTTCCATATATTTTCCGAAATTTATGGAAATTTTTAAAAATGAATTTTGGGTAATTTATCATATATACCGGTAAAATTAGCATAAATGACCTAAACATTCATACATTTCCAGGAATTTATGGAAATTTTTTAAAATGAATCTTAGGTAATTTATGGTAGTTTATCCTATTCACCGGTAAAATTACCACAAATAACCATAAATTTCCGGAAATTAAAAAAAAATGAATTTTGGTTAATTTCTGGTACTGCACCATATTTACCATTAAAATTACCATACATGACCAAAAATTTGCATAAATTTCCGGAAATTTATGGAAAGTTTCAAAAATGAATATTCGGTAATTTATGCTAAGTTACCATATTGACTTTTGGAATTACCATAAATGGCCAAAAAGTTATAGACATTTTTAAATTGTATTTTGGGACATTTATGGTAAGTTACCATAAATCACCTGTAAAGATACCGTCAATTACCAAAACTTCCCGGCAATTTTTTTTGAATATTTGATAATTTGGAATAAGATAACATAAATTTCATGCTTCTTTATTCAAAAGCTATTATGGACTAAGGTCATGACTGTATTTCGAGAAATGTCTGAAGTCATCAATTTGTTATAAAAAATATCGTATGCACCAAGGCGGAGAGGCACTTTTTCTCCCCCTAGGTGCATAATATACTACTTTCATCTGCAACTTATTGTAGGAAATCCGGGAACCAAACTACAATTTTTTGACCAACTCCGAATTTGAAAAAAAAAATTTTGCCAGCCCCAACGTCTACCCATAATATGAAATTAATTTTTGTTTAATTCTAATTTCCGAGTACAGATGCATTACATAAGTAGTTCAAACTTGTTAAACATGTAAACACGTTGGAAAGTTGGTAAATAGGTACTTTTCAAAATTTCTTTTATAATATATAATTTTACAAATCAGTGACATATACCTTTACTGAATCAAAAGGTGAATAAATCCATTATCATTCTATTAATACGTTCAAGACAGTATTAAATTAATTATTGTTTTCTGAATTTAACTGATTTAAAAACCTGCCTGATTATGATAGCTCATTTTTAATTTTATTTTGATCAATGGATTTCGAACTACAATATATTCTTAAATATTCATAAATTAACTAAAGTGGATTTATCACGTTTTGTTCGCTTATTCCTCATTTAATGTCCCAATTATCTTATATGATTACCATCCTGTACTCTTTATATTTTAATGAGTGAGAAGTGCTCTCTATATTTAAATTACACTGGGAATCCCATTTAAGTCGTTCCGAGAATTGTTGCCGCTGCGGTTTCGGGCTGAGAGTAGAGCCCCGCGGGGTCGAGCGGAAGAGAGGCCACTGACTGTATACTAGTCCAAGAGCTGGTGACGTTTTTCGTGAAGTGGGAGTATAAGTCCTAGTTTTTTGCGGCTATATCTGGGAAATGACCCTTCTTTCGAAAGCCATAAATGCCAGATGCCCTGCCTGGGGTGTTTGGGCACCTGAGCCAGGTGAAAAAATTGGAAATTTGCAGTGACAGTTTAAGAGCCAATTTTCTTCTAGGATCGATTATTGATGCCCCAAGTTTACTATTATTTAATCGCCAGACCGATAGTTTGGGGATAACATACTGCCAGACACGATAATTATCAATAAAAAAAGTTGGATTTTGCAGTGACAGTATAAGGTCTGGAATCTGAAAGATCTGGCGTTCGAATCCCAGCGGAGCTAGAGAGATTTTTTTCACAACTTTAAAAATTAATAATCAATGTTCACAAAATATTGATTATCGACCATGTAGACAAAAAACCATTAAACATATATAATTCACTGGTCAAAAACTATAACGTCAAATAATTAATTATTACTATTCATTTCAAAAAACGATTGTTTATAAATCAGGAAAGTCGAAAAAGTTGCAAAATACAACATAAAAAGATACAGAAAGCACTTTGCGTTTTCTAAAATTTGTATAAGGCATGTAATAGGTCATCATCATACAAATGAAAAAGAACCTAAAGAACTTGTTTTTCTTTTTTGCCTCGTAAAAGTGACCAAGCACGCAGAAAAAAGAATCTTCTTTTATTATGAAGAATTTTTGTATCGGCATTAGGTTCTTATGAATATATTTAATTAAAAATTAAAACGTGTATTTCATAAAATTTCAAATTGGCAAACGTTTCGACCACGAATAGGGGTCCTCCTCAGTGCCAGATATTTAATTAAAAAAACTTATTAAATCATAGGTAGAAAATTCATTCAACTTAGCCCTTCTATGACGTGCAGATCCTCTCTCTCTCTCTCCGTCACTCTCTCTCTCGCTCTCTTCGCCTTTCCCTCTGTCTCTCTCTCTCACTCTCACTCTCTATACGCTTCCTCTCAGCGTGTTCTTTCCGTTTCGTTGCAGAAGGTGAGATGGTTGCGGGGATGTAAATTACTCCTTAATCCCATAAACACAGATTCACTCACACACAATATTCACGAACACGTTAAAAAAAGACACACGCTCTATAGTTCGAAAGGAAGTTAATAAGAGATATAAGATCAACGAGTGAAAATGATTTTATAACAGATTTCTGTTAATATAAGAAGATAGTTTTCGACGTAAGAAAATATAGAGACATCCGCTCTGTTTCAAGTCACGAAGAAAACTGAAAAATCATTCTCAGAGGTCCTCCAGTTTAACAACCTACGAAATTCAATAGAAAGATGCTTCAATTTTTAAAGGGCTGTGGCACTTAAACTGACTGAAAATGGGAGGGCCGATCGCCGGTCCGGTATATTTTGGAAAGTTTTTCAATATCGGTTCTTAAATTGACCGCATTCACATTACCAGCAATGTGACTTTCGTATGTTGTTAAACTGGAGGACCTCTGAGAATGCTTTTTCAGTTTTCTTCGTGACTTAAAACAGAGTGGATGTCTCTATATTTTCTTACGTCGAAAACTATCTTCTTATATTAACATAAATCTGTTATAAAATAATTTTCACTCGTTGATCTTATATCTCTTATTAACTTCCTTTCGAACTATAGAGAGTGTGTCTTTTTTAACGTGTTCGTGAATATTGTGTGTGAGTGAATCTTTGTTTGTCGGATTAAGGAGTAATTTACTTCCCCGCAACCATCTCACCTTCTGCAACGAAACGGGAAGAACACGCTGAGAGGAAGCGTATAGAGAGTGAGAGAGAGAGAGAGAGAGAGACAGAGGGAAAGGCGAAGAGAGAGAGAGGGAGGAGCTGCACGTCATAGAAGGGCTAAGTTGCATGAATTTTCTACCTAAGATTTAATTTTAAGTTTTTTAAATTAAATATCTGGCACTGATTAGGACCCCTATCCGTGGTCGAAACGTTTGCCAATTTGAAATCTTATGAAATGCACGTTTTAATTTTTAATTAAATATATTCATAAGACCCTAATGCTGATACGAAAATTCTTCATAATAATTCAAATAATTGGGTCAGTTAAATCCGACATTTTTCAAAAAACCAGTAAAAATTTCACAAAACAAAGAATCTTATATTTTACTGAAAACCAAGTTAAATCTACCGATCTTCCAAGTACGTATATGGACAACACGGCAGTTCAGTAAATGTTAAAATTATAGGTAACTGAATATGACTATCATTTCTGGTTACCACTGTCAATTCTAAAGTGGTGCCGACCTGCGGTTCAGTACATTTTACCGATCTAGTCGCTATTCTGCACTGTTCCTCGACGCTGCAATTGCGAATTATCATGTCACTTTGACGGATAATATGAACAGCAGCGGGACTCCCATGCTGTCTTGAAGTGGAAAATCGAACGAATCTCTCTTTCTATCTCCACACGTTAGAAAAAGAGGTCCGTTCGACCTTGACGCGGTATCGGAGTCCCAATGCAGAGCTAACTTATGTTAACGGCACAGACGGCACTATGAATTGTAAAAAAATATTGCTAAAAAATAACTAACAAATCAATACGCGGTTAATTTCTAGATATATGTTCGGATATACTTATAATTAATCGATATTTGTACGACACAACGCTTATAAAACAATTAAAATTTCGCACGCAACGGGGGGGATTCGAATGCATAAACTTAAGCACGCAAGTCCACTATCTTAACCATTACACTATGTAAAATAATCCCGAAATGAATTTGCAACTGAGGTGGCGACCTCGGTCACGACTTTTGAATACGCGCCCATGCCATCGGCGCACAATAAAAAAGCTCTCGCATTTACCTCATCATACAAGTGAGCTGTGACAAGTGCGGAGCACAAACACGTCTTGCTCCAATAAACTTTCAACTGTACGCGATCTGTGAATAAGATGTGCCATCCAAAATGGTGTTATTTATTATAAAAATCCTTCATTGCTAAATGGGAATATGGAGTAATGTGACGACTGTCACAGAAATGACAAAAATAAATGTTTTTTAGGTGATGCCATGAGGAAATGCAATCCATCCATTGCTGATGACGTCATGAATTCATCCGGTCGTCTGCGCGGATCGGATCGTTAGCGTGTACCGATCTTTCTGTAATGTTCACTGCACCACTATTGTAATGTCGGTTCAGAGAATTTTACATATCTTACAGTATTTAATACTAGAGAATAGAGGTTTGATTCACTGAAGGATTACCGTTAAATTCACCTTAACTTCACTGTGATATTTACGAAATGCTAAATGATTTTGACATTTTCACACGCTCATTAAGAGCAGTTTTTACTGTTACGGTTACAAGAAACACTTTACATTCCTTAATAAGTAAATCTAACATTTCTTTTTTCTGTGTGAGTGCGGAGAGAATTTACAGACGAAAAGAATCGCTTGCGCTTACGCATGTTTTAGCCTTGTGAAATAGCTCAGACTCTGGCCGGAAATCCAAGCGAAATAAGTCCCGGCTAGATTCGGCTATACACTAGCGACGATTGGCAAGTACAACTTGGAAGCTAATTCTTCTGGAACATCACAAAATTGAAATGATTTAGCATACTCCGATCTCCGAGACAAAATAATTGTGATAATTGTGGTGAAGAAAAATGATTTATTTTCATTATAGAGGCTTTAAACCACTTTTTTACAGTGTATGATTTGTAGATTTTCGAGACATATCGGTACACCACTTTTTTTGTACAGGATTTTTCGATTTATTTTGTCGAGGTCTATTATCCTTTCATGTTTCAATCATATACTTAAGAATCACCCTGTATAGATAATATATTAATCTAAAAGTTGTGATTTGAATTTTATTAGGTTTGTAAATTTTATATTTTTAAAGCAACAGGTTTTATAAACTTGACATTTACGAATAAAGTAACGATTTTATGGCTTCGAAAGCTTCCAGTTCAAGTAGTTACTCATGCAGTCTTATTCTCCAAACCTGCCTCTGACATTTTTATTATGAAAGTTGTAAATTTATCTCAGGCCCACGAGGATTACAGTTTGTAACTAAATCATATTCATTTCGACATTTGAGACTTTCTTATCCTTCATTTCGTGATTGAAAAATTCATACCCAATCTATCTAATTTTTTTACATATTTCCTATACTAACTACTTTCTCCCTATTCAAATCTAATTTTTTTCTTTTATATTATGCGATAATTCAATAATTACGACTTGAAAATTCTATATCAGAAAGGAAACCTCTAATCACGTTATTGACGGTACTATATTTCCTGCGATTCACAGATATCTTGTCAGCATGTTCGTTAGTGTGATTCAAAGCTCAAAATGCCACTCGTCTTTGAATCTACTTTAGTTAGAGAAGTACTTGAAAAAATATCAGAAAATGTTCTACAGTTCAACTCCGAATGAATTTTTCCTATTCATTAACATTTGGCTTCAATAATAAATCTTCAACATTTCTTTTTCAATTCCTAACAAATTCCACACAAATTTCGTTCTAGTTTTTCAATAAGGCATTTCTTTTTCAACCTCAGAAACAAAGGCTCTTTTTTATTGATTATCGAAATTATCGAACTTTCAAACACAAGAATAGAGTTCTAAAGAAAGTAGGTGTCACGAATTGAATTACAACAACTGCACCTAGCTGGGAGCTCAGTATCAGAAAATCAATCTCTTCTCCTTTCGGTAGAGATTATTCCTTAAGATTATTTATCAGCTGTCAGAGTTTTAATTTATTTTATTCTTATTTTATTCTTATTTTATAAGGATAATATGAGGTATTTTACATCAAATGTCTCAACCCGAAAAATTTCTAGATTTTACGCAAACACCTTATATTTCGCGCATGTCTTTTATACAGAATAAGCAAAATTTTTGTAGTTTATTCATGGTGTCTCAATTGGTCAAAAGCAGTTTTTGTAGAATTCAACATTTGAAATTAATTTTTCAAAATTAAATAGTTTGGACACGTTTCCGAAATTTGGTCGTATTTTTTAATATTTTCGAAAGGAAGCTAAAATTGAAAATGTGTTGTTTTTTTTTAGAAAATAAGCAAATTTAACAAAAATGTACCATTTTTTCAATTAATGAATAATCATTAGGTGAAGATTATTCGTAATACAATAAACAAAAAAATCTTGTATTTCTAAATAATATGTTAAAAATATATTTGTTTAAACTTGCACTATTTTGACGTTATTTAAAATTATATTATAAGAAATTTGTATTAAAATAATTGTATAGAATATTGGTAATGTTTTACACAAATTTCATCAGAATAATGCAAAATTTGGTAACTTTTGTCTAAAAAATAAGACTTTTTCAATTATATTACTTTTAATTTGCTGTGATGTGATCCAGGTTTACTGGTCTTTATTGTGAAAATAATGATTCCTATATTATTAATTTTTAGAGAAGAATTCTTTATAATAATAACAATAGTAGTTATAATTATTTGTTTCTCACAGAAAAATGAGACACATTTTGCATTTGCAATTTTATATAAAGTTTGCATTTATTTAACAAATTTGTTAAAAATATTTACAATTCAGGAGAAATATGTAAAATGTAAATAATGTGAGAATGTTTGCAAGCAACTTTGGTTGAAAATAATTTTTCATTATAAACTGCGAGCACGCCCGTGAGGCTTCGTGTATCGGATAATATTTTACTTTACAAATTACAATGCAAACACTGAGATTTCTAACATTTACAGACGTTTACAGACCGCTTACGATGCTAGATGGTACTAGTAGTGAAATTTGTGAGCAAAATATTTTGGTAACCATGGAGAGTATTTTGCTCACCGGTGAAAGGATTTTGCTCAACGATTTTAGGTATTTTGCTCTTCACCATTTTCGATGTCTGTAAACGGTGGCCAAAAGAGGGTGTTGCATGCCTACGTAAAGAAACAGTATATTATGCACCTAGGGGGAGAGGCACTCGTCTCCGACTCGTACTGAAAACATACACTCGTCGAAAACGCCCCTCTCCCCCTAGGTGCATACGATATTTTTTATAATAAATAGATGATTTCAGACATTTCTCGAAATACAGTAATGATTTTAGTCCATATTAGATTATAAATTTTTGGTCATTTATGGTAATTTCACATTTCACATTTCACATTTATGGTAACATACCATAAATTACCCAATAATAATTTTTTTAATTTCCATCAATGCGTGGAAATTTATGGAAATTTTCGGTCATTTATGGTAATTTTACCGGTGAATATGGTAAATTAACATAATTTACCCTAAATTAATTTTTCAAAATTTTCATAAAATTTCGGAAATGTTTGAAAAAATTTGGTCATTTATGGTAATTTTGCCGGTAAATATGGTAAATTACTTCAAATTCATTCATAAAAATTTCCATGAATTTCCGGAAATTTATGGAAATTTTCGGTGATTTATAATAATTTTACAAGTAAGTATGGTAACTTTATGCGCACTCCGCCTCCAGGCCTACATGAAACTTTACGCCCGCTACACACACACTGTACCACGCAAATGAGAATATGGAGAAAATTATCTTTATCTTTAAAAAAAAAATTGCATCGCTGGACCTCAAAGTATCCCTTCTGCTAAGTACGCTATTTCTTCCTTTCACTTATAATCTAAAATAGTCAGGTACACTAAACATTCTCTGTCTGCTTCACATGCTTGTTTTCAAGGAGGATGAGACAAAAAGTACACTGAAAAAAAGGATTACTTGTACCAAGGGAATTTTACTTGGCTGAAGTAAGTGCAAGCCCTGATTATTTTCAAAGAAATATTTATTTGAGGCAAATAAATATATGCACTTTGAATGAAAAAAAGAATTTCTTTCAATTTTTTTTCAAAACAAAAAAAATGGATTTATTTTTGGGTGGATTCGAACAAATTTGGGGGGTGTCCCGATAAAAATAAAAAAATAAAATTTACAATGCATTTTTGGACCACCCTATTGTACATACTACTTTTTTTAAGTTAAAAGTGATAAATTTTAGATGTTTTTATTCTTATTTTAAATGCTTCGAATTCAGCAGACTTCTGCATTGAATGCTTTCATTTATAGCTTAGTTCTGAATTTGTTTCTTATATATTTTTAGTTGCTACTTTGAAGTATTTATATTTAAGAACTTAAATATCAATAATAAACTATCATGATTGCTAGTGTATGTATAATAATAATTAATAATTTTCTATAATTATAATATAATAATAATTGTCTTTGCCATAATAATATATTTGTGAATTGCAGATGTGTGGCGAATCAAATGTCCTTGGAGTGCTTTCGGCGCAACATAGGAATAATCGTGGCCTCTCTAGAGAAGAAGCAGAACTCCAATACATCCGAGAGGCGATGCTCCTGGAGGCGCCGCTTAACGCACACCTCTATCGACTTCGCCGCACCAAAAGTGAAGCAGGACCTGGAAGAATCTTGTTGGCTATCTGCGCTCGCGGTGTGCGGGTCTACGCTGAGGAAGAGACGCCTAGAGTATTCACCTGGAACAACATCGGAAAACTATGTTTTGACGTAAGTTCTGAATAAACGCTGCTTTTTCATGATAAAACCATAGCATGAGCAATTGAGCAAAAGCGGACTAAAACTATTTTTTTTGTATACACAAGCTTTGCTTTTTCAATATCTCGAAGTTCAGAAATATCTGGTATCTTGATTTTCCTTTGGATTTTTCTGTATGGGTCAACTGTGGGATAGTATTTAGATATATTAAATAATCAGTTAATTGCTCTATTTTTTCAGTCTTTGTACTTCTTATTACTGCAACTACATATTTCGTTTGTAATCCAATCAAAGAGAGACTTTCAACATATAGTACATACAGTTGATCGAGTACAGGACGTTCAGGGACACCTGATTTTACTTCGAGTTCCTCTGTTTTCCTATTGTTTACATATAGGTTTTCTATTTTTAAAATAAGATCTTATGAATTCTAGAGCTGTATCTTTCATACCTAATTTATTCAGTTTTTCAATAAGTATTTTATGACTCGCTGTATCAAACGCTTTTTTAAATCAACAAAAACTGCATCTGCTACCTCCTTTTTTTATCAATTTTTTAAAAAATATATTCCATAAAATCATTAATTGTAGATTGTCTCTTACTTTGTTATTAAAAACAGTACTGTGAAGAACTTAAACCTTTATTATCATTCACTTATACTAAAAGCCTCATTTAAATGGGTTTTTCTGTCAACAATATTTTTTTTGCTAATCGATCGCTATTTTTATAAAAAACTTGGTTACTTAATTTGCTAAACTGTTTAAAATGTTTGCGATTTTACCACACTTTTACAAGGTTATGCAAGTTGGAAGTCTAGCAGATGAGTGACAATCTATTTTAGTAAGCTGAGAATTGTACCTGTAGCACATCCGACTTACAACTTCGGCGGGTGGGTTGAATTCTTGTTGCCAGCTAACTTTATTTATTTTTTAACTTTTTTCTGCAACAATACAATACATACTTAGCAGTAAATACCACATATTACAATAACAGTATTTGAGAACTACAATATCACGTTATATTACGTTTCATAAATAAACTTCCAGTACATTTATTGTAAAGTTCCAAAAGAAATGTTAAATTGTGTATTTCTTTCCTTTGGTTCATCTGTCTCCCTGTTTAGTACTTTTAATCTGTGTCTTTCATTTTCTTTTTTCCTGCTTTTTCATACCCTTCTTACCATTTGAAGTAAGTAATCCATTCATCCTTGCTGTCATGATTCTCTCGGCAATCTGAGCCCCGCTTCCTCACGGTGTGCAACTTCTGGTTACACTCTAGACCACTCTCTGAAGTTGAGCAAAAGATTATTTTTTTTGCCGTATAGAAAGTTTCTTTCTGACTTCAATTGTATTTTAAAGACGTAATGAAATGATTTCTTATAGTTTTTTGCTTTTAAGCATGTAAGAAAATATTCAGGGACCATGTAACGAGGCTTCGCTCATTAATTTCTTGCTTTTTCAGCGCAAAAAGTTCGAGATTCGTGCGGTCGATCAACCGGATAAGCTTACTCTCTACAGCGGATGCGATGACAAGAGCAAGCTTCTCCTGGGTCTCTGTAGGGACACTCACCAGTTTTCCATGGCCATAGCCCCTCGAGTTAACGAGGCCAGGAGAAGAGAGGAGGAAGGTACGAACTGACAATTTAAAATCTTGTAACTAAAGTTTTGAAATTTTATGATACTATGAAAGGTCTCTTTAAAATCATTATTGTAACTCGTGCATAAAAAGTCCTACTTTTCGTGCTTGTACATTAGGGCGTATCGAAAAAATAGAAAAATAACTCTCGAAAAATATGTGCCCTAAAAAAAATGTCTTCAGTTCGCGCAAGGTCGTTATATGTCAAAATAGGGAATAATAATAGATTTCTCATCGCCAAAGTCTCAAAAATGGATATTTTAAACCGGATAGGTCGTAAAAAAAGCATATTGTATCCACATATATACCTGCTTTGCATAAATCAATTGAAAAATGTCCTGTGTTCGCGCGTTCATGTTAAAGTGACAGATACTCGTAAAATTCGCAAAATCATAGATAATTTTAAATATTGCAAGCTCAAAAATGGTTATTTCTGGCCCTGTATGTGGATACAATATGCATTTCTTACCGCTTTTGCGGATCAGAAATAACTATTTTTTAGCTTGTAATAGTTAAAAATATATGTGACCGTCCGCGAAGAAAGGGACCTAACGCGCGGTAGCTTCATTTTAGAGGAGAAGTGATTGAATAGGCGGTTCAACACAGGAACTCCATAAGAGGGCCCTTTCCTCGCTGAGGATCACATATATTATTTCGGGAATTTTACGATTATCTGTGACTTTAACATGAATGCGCAAACACAGGACATTTTTTCATTGGCTTTATCCTATTCTTGTGGATACAATATCGGGGTGCAAGTCTTTCCCTTTTTTCTTAGTTTCCCCTTTTTTCTTGAATTTCCCCTTTTTCCCTATTCTCAAAAAACTTGCCCTTTTCCCCATTTTCTCTTAAAATATACAATATTTGAAAATACATAATTTGAATTACGCGGAAAATTCTCTGAAGTTAGTAAGTGTACCCATTATTGAATAATAATTAAAGCAATTATAGCACTTGGCAGGACCTTTGGATTTATAAACTAAATCTAACTTTTGCCATACCTCTTTAGATGTAGAACAGTGTTTAATGTGACATAAATCAGAAGGACTAATTGCAAGGATAATATCTGCCTTAGATTTTCTATCCCTTTTGTCCCACGTTGTTTGAGCTGCGACCACGGCGGAAACCTCCGGATCACCTGCCGGTCTAACGTTACTGCCATCGACATACTCCCAATGATCGTTCTTGATGAGAACTGTTTCCATATGCAGACACCATGTATAATAATTTTCTTTGCCTAGTTTTTCCATATGCATTGAAAAACTGGATGCCATTTTCACTTAATGTCACTCGAATACACTCGCGTAGCTTCGATTTCGGTTTTCAACAATACGGCTTATTTGGTGATTAGTTTTGCCTTTACCTGACCTACACTTTGCAACAGCGCGTTTTTAAAGAATCAATCGCGTGGCTTTATAAATTTCGGTTTTCGAGAATTCGGCAATTTTGTGGTTAGTTTTGCCTTTGTCTAATCGATTTTCTTTTTGGCGTCACTCGCGTAGCTTTTTTTACACTTCTAGCGCAGTGCAAGGGTTCTGTGCCCATAACCTGTTGTTTAATCAAGTTCATTGTATTAAACAAAGATACACAAAGTTGAAAGTATACGAGAATACGTCAAATTCTTAGATCGTGTGTCAGTGAACAGAATAAATAGAATGAAACGCGTAACATAAGGTATCAATATAAACTATATTGATACTTAGCAGATTAATCGATGAGATAACTTCAGACCCGTCTTGACAATTTAAAATTGACATAAAACAGAATTATTAAACCAATTTCCATTAAAATTTCGAAGGCGAGAAGTGCTTTTCACTTTTGGCATTTTTGATCATTTGAATCACACTTTAATAATTAATACAGACGAAATCACAAAAACACCCGCCAACATAACCGCAAACCAACCTACTTGTCCTCTACTTATGTTCAAGAGGTTCAAGATGGAGCCAGACTAAAAAAAACAGATGCACAGCGAAGTTGATGGCGCTGCAATCAAGAGCTGTGAAACAAAGTTGGTTTAAACCAGATTTAAGATATTAACCCTGTTGTAGCCATGAAATAATTTTCCTAGTTGGGGCCAAACTTGTAACTGGGCAAACATTTGACAATTTCCACACGGGATTTAAAAATGGAAGTACATTTAAACGACAAAGAATTTTCTTAAAACATCGCCTATACAACGTCTGTACAATGATCTTCCACCGAGAATGCGTAATTCATCATTTATTTCAACACCGCCCGTAAAACTAGGAAATTTTTGGGAGAAACGAGGTTTAGGATGAATGCCGTGTGGAAAAAACGAATATTTCCTACCATCCAAAAGTAGATCAATTCATTGCAGTGGGAAAAACACGAAAGGATATTTACTCTTTAAAAAACGTATCCCTATTACACATTTTACGCAAATATTATACCAGTATTACGTGGCTATTACAGCTCTATAATATTACGCAGTTGTGTGCAATAACGGCTATCTTCCGCTTTCTGAAGTCACTTATTTTTCATTTTTTGTGTGCATAGGTTTATGCAGAACAAATGAAAAACAAGTGACTTCTACAAGTGCATGAACGCCGTTACTGCACCCAACTGGGCAATATTGTGCACTGCTAAAAATATTTGCAATTTTAACATACATTAACTATACATTTGTATGTTAAATCTAAAAACTCGGACTATGAAATATTAATTAAGAGGCTGCATATGAAATTTCATATGCATGTATATTGACCAACTTTTATAAAAGTAAGGTAATTTCACTTTTAACAAATTAAAAATAATTATAGCAGTAATTTTCAATTCTAAATGATGAATCGTAATATTTTTTTCATAGTTAAACATAAATTATACTGGGTTTCAGGTCTAAAAGTTCAAATTAGCGAATTATCAAAACACCTCACCTAAAAGCAGCGGTACTCACGTTAAATGTTGACATTTACAGTGAATTTGGAAGAAAATTCCACCCGTACGTTGCACTTTGATTATAAATAAGAATTTAATCGATGAATTTTAGATTATTACTTCAGTTTTTAATATTTGACCAGATTTTGGTGCATCAAAAACTTTCAACTTCCACGCACTGTGTTTTACTACACATGTATATTAATTCTACAAGATAATGGTATAACAAATTTACTACACGTATATGCATATTGCTTCTATTACATTTATAGTGAAATCGCTATAGAAATTTCTAACAGTGTGTCCACAAAGGATGGTTCCAGATCTCATGTGGAAAAACCTTTTGGTGCTGGCCCGGCCCAGATCAGACCGCCCTTCTAGAAATAATTAATTTAAAACCATTCAGAACGATAGAAAGAAATTTGAATTGTTTCTGATCGTGTTTCTTAATCGTGTGTGCACTATTGGGAACGATTGAGTGTTGCAAATTTCAATCGTTCTCAATCTTGCCAATCGGTAGTAGCATTTTGAGTTTATGAAGCGGCAATTTGATGGCAGCACTTACGTCTCGCGGGGATTATTTGAAAACGTTTATTTACTTTTTTCGAAGCAACACATTTCAAGTAATATGTTCATTTAAAAAATTAAATAAATGTTTTGTAATAATTTTCGCGAGCTGAAAGCGCTGGGCCGTATTAGGTCTGAATATGAATTTTCTTAATTTTTAATAAATACCAATTTTAAGCTGAAAGATTTTTTCACCCCTAGAAAATATTTGTTATTAATACAGAAATAACCCTCTAAATGGATAAAACAAAAATAAGTTTGTTTCAACATATTATCAGGCCTAGAATAAGAAAATTTGTAATTTCCTTACAATTAATGGTCTGAGACGGCCCCTACATTTTTTCCCCTGGTAGAATATGCACAGGATTTCTTCCACCATAAAAAAAGAATATTCTCCAAAAGTAATAAATTAAAAATATTCGAACCGAGTAGTGACAGAAAAAAATCTTGAATGTCGAAATAGCCCAAAAAATTCAAATTTTTTATAGAATAAATATTCCTATTGAGTGCGGCCGCAGAAACAGTCTGGCGCCATCTGTTTTCCAAGAGTGGCAATTCCTGAGTGATGAATTCCACTTGTTTACATGCGATTGGAAATAAATAAATTAGACTGAAAATAAGAGTTAAACTGTCAGATAAGGAGAGTGTCTATAGTAAAACGTATAAAATCTCGATTTCGGGGAAAAAACTTTTGCTCAAGTTTATTAAACGGTTTGATCACAGTTGAGTTTTGAATTTATCTGTCTATGACAGCAGATCCGTTTATAATATTTTCTCGAAAACGTCGTGCGACGTATTCCCATGACGTCGTGAAACAATACTCAATTCAAGGTTTCTTGCTCTTCGGGCCTCTTTTTCACTGGTCAGTCACATACGTGGAGGAGAGTGTACAGGGACCGTGGTGGGATTTGACGGAACTGCGCAATTTGAGATAACTGTATACGGGGGGCTTGAAATTTTGGGGTCTTGAAATAATGGCGTCTTGAAATGATGGAGGCTTTACTGTATTATGTATGAAACAAATCAAAATTACACATAATATTTCCCACTATCCGTATCACTTAACCGTCCGGGAAATCCCTATTTATTTAGCGCAGGCTTCCAGTTTTTACCCATGGCCATAGGAATAGAAGGCGAGGTTAAAGCAACACGCGGGGCAGTCTGCCACCTTGGTGTGCTAAATCTGCATTGTACTGCGAGAGAAAGAGCAGACTGTTCTCCTTCTTTCATTTACTCCCCATGCTTTTACACACCAAAATGGTCGACTCCCCCTTGTAATTTGGCATCAATCTCCGCGCCAGAGTGTGGGAAGCATGTGCCTAGTCCCCTCCTATTCCTATGACCACGTATTTACCCTATTCCCCTCCTTTCTCCTTTCTCTCGGTTTTTCAATTACAATTAAATGCGCACTGAATTAATAAACCCCAATGAGAAAATTAACTTTTTTTGGTTATAAAATCATCTGTTTTCGTAAAACTATTCAACTACTTGATTGAGAATTAACTTTTTTGTTGAAGTCATAATTTCGGGTTGAAAATTGAACTGTTTTGTAGAAAATTCGTCTTTTTGGATGGAAACTTCAACAGTTTGGTTGGCATTTTGCTTTTCATGACTGAAAAATCTTTTTTGGCTGAAAATTTATCATTTTTGTTCAAAATCCAAACAATCAAACAATCCATACCATAACTGCGCATGATGTGCAGTAAAACGCTGATGGACAAAGTGAGTAATGAGATAATCCTCAAAGAATGTGGTGTAGATGAGACACTAGTTGACATATGTGAAAGATATTCGTTAAGATGGTTTGGACATGTTGAGAGAATAAAAGATGAACGACTGACGAAACAAGTGTATTAAGGTAAAGTAAATGGCCGTGTGCCCAGAGGCAGACCGCAGATAGAATGGTTTGAATGTGCGAATTAGACCCTAATTCGAAGAGACATACGAAGCCATAGAAATACAAGACCTTGCATTAGAAAATGCATGGACGTGAAGGAAGCTAAAGAGGTATGCCAGAACAGAAATTGGAATTATGGTGATCGCTAGACAGATTGATCAGCGACTTGGGTCGAAGGGATATGACCTAATGGTATAATGTAATAATGAGCGAGCTGCGCATGCGCTCTAATAAGAAGTGAAATACCTGACTACTTTATTTTAACATCTCAGATAGTAAAACCAAATACAAAGCCTTACAGAATTCCAATATTCCATGTGTCTGAGAGGAATGTAGAAAATCTACTAAAGATTTTACTGCATTTTTTAGTAGCTTTGTTATTAAATTAAAAATTTTATATTTAAAAAAAAAGGTTATGGAATGTTAAGTTATTTTTGAAAAAAATGTCAGTAAATAACTAACGTCAGCTTTCCTTGAAATGAAATTGCATTGACGTAATATGGACGTGTCATTAGTAATACCTGGATCAGTTATGAAGTTATGAATTGTACTATCATCAGCGTTTATGCAATTACGTTTCGATGACACCATCGATACGCTGGTGTGGTATCTGTGCTATGACTTAAAAACTAGGCCACCACGTGTTTTTGATATCTTCAAAGTATGTAACGGGCACATGGGGTCTTACGAATTAATCATTGCGGAAGCAATGCGAAGAAACACGCGAAGTATCAAAGATATAACTGTCGCACTACGTACTAACGATTGCTCTACATGCGCTACTACAATCATTACTCGTATGCGATTAACTTGTACTATCCGTCTCTCGCTTTCTGCTAATCTGCCTACTTTCCTTTCTTGCTCGAAAGCTAAGGATCGAATTTCTGAATTTGCTATCATATTCCGGAATCAAAACAATTTCATTTTATTGATTGCAGTGAAAAAATAGGTACAGTAGGCTCAACTACTTTGGTTCGTAAAATATGCCGCTACTACTTTATTGGTTGGCACAATTATTTTGCTTTTTGGCGTTACTGCCCGCATTGTAATTTCAACAAAACGAGTACTAACACGAACAAGCAAAGTAGTTGTGCTAGCCACAGGTCTCGGACTCATTTGAGAAATTGAAAAGTGTCAATAGTAGCATAAATTTTGAAAAATAGTGTCATTCAATTTTTTGAATAATAAATACAAAAGTTAACTATTTTTTAAATCTAGTATAAATACAATATGCAATTATACATATTTCATAAAATCGCGTAAAATCCTTTCGAATCCTCTCAAATACGTCTAAAATCTGTTGAAATCCTGTGAAATGCCTGAAAAACTAGACAATCTTTTTAAATCCCTTTGACATCCCTTAAAATCCTTACACTGAGAAAAAAATCTTGAATCAAAGGAATCTTACATGATTCAAAGAAATGATACTAAGTAAGAAAATATGGTTTCAAATTAATATTTATTTCAGTCAGTGAAATATTAAATAAGCGAAGGAACGTTGTTGATAGTTGTAAGAAATAAGAGAGTTGTGTTTACAAAATTAAGTAGTTGATATAGTCAAATGTAATTCTAAATCAAGAAAATATTTCTTTCAGACAAATTAAAGTGCATCGGCTAAAGGAAAAGTTGTCCTTTATTGGAAGATGTGATCTTTTGGTTCAAAGAAGCGTACCCTAAGTTATGCCAAATATTTCTTGGAAACAAAGACATTTTTTTATTATAAGTAAATATTTATGTGATCCTAAGATGCGATATATTGTGCATAATAAGCATATGACAAGGTTAAAAAAATATTAATTGATTCAAAGAAACAAGTCCGTGATTTGAAGAAAAGAGAGAATTTGTGGTTGATTCTGAACCAATCTATTTAGATTACCCGAAAAAATCTTAAATCTTTATTTTGACCTAATCATTTAAAATATCCGATTTTTGAGGTGGCGGCTATATGAGTCAATCTAGCCAAAAATATTCAAAAGGCAAAGAGAGCAACTTGAGAAAATAGTAGCAACGGTGTCATTTTTTCAAAATAGTAGCGAATATATATATATATATACTGGGCGTGCCTGAAAGCCGCATTCAGGACGTGACATCAGTAAAGGAGTCTCTCCGAAGCAGATACAGGCATCTTCTAAAATTTAAAATCCAAAAGGGGCAGTTTTGAAAATAAGAAATAATAATGAAATTCTTACATGAAATACGGAAAGTGGTTCAAAATCGAATACTGTAACGCATACCATTTAGGAAAAACGAGATATTTAACTATTGTAGATTATTATTTTTTTAATTTCAAGAAAAGTTCTACTTTTTATTGAGACGACTGACACTGGCTACATATAAAATTTTAAACGTACAAAATCTATTAATTTGTCACAATTCTGAATAAAAATGACATAAAGTGCACAGTATATTTTTAATAACAAATCTACCTACCTGTACTGTAATATAATTTGTAAGACATCTCTTTCTTTCTAATTACCTTATTTAGCTCAATTCTTGAGATCTGTGTATTTATAAATAGAGGTTAGGAAACAGAAAACAAACCGGCCCATCTGATCCACGTGAACGCACATACAAGCAGTCGTACACTCCTCTATTGTACCGTACGGGAATGATGCGAGAAAATTGAGGAAGTTTAGCCTTTTTTAATATTTATAAAAAAAATAACAGATATAATTTTTTTTCACCCTGAAACTAGTTTTTAACTCTCGTACAGTAATGATGTTTTTGTTGTCAAAATGCACTTTTCAGTTTTAATATCGAATTCACAAAAACAAAAGAGTTAATATTTTATGCTGAATTTTATAGAATCTTGTATTAAACGATACGCTTAATATTTCTGTATTTATCACTCAATTGTAACTACAATATTTTACTAGAAAAAAAAAGACGTACGGTAATGACGTCTGAAATGACAAAAATCGAGGGACAGACATTAAGGTACTTACAATATTATTTATTTGACTTTAAAAATATGTATAAATTAAATTTATGTTTATCTAAAGTTTACAAACTTGATACGTTAAGCGTTTTTTAGGTTACTTTCTAAAAAAAGGAGAAAAACACTTTATCCTTGTGCAAAGTGAGGTTGGGACGCTGTACGGTAATGACGTTTGGGGTGTTATTTTATTGAATTAAAGTAAATAGGAACACAAATAAAAAAAAGAAATGCCCATTTTGTAGAGGATGATAATAACTAGATATTTATTAAGTTTAAAAAAAATCAGTACGAGTTTCTAAGTTAATGTTATATTACTGTGACTTCAAGTTTGCCTCCAATTTGACAATTACCCATGTATGTGGCAGGCGCGTAAGCAAGGTGTTTTTGGGCAAGGATGATTTTTGTCACGAGAAGCGTCGGCGAGCTCAAATTCGAGTTGCAGATGGGCCTTAACGTTCCAAAGGCGGATGTGACGGCGTTTCGAGGTGACAAAATCATTCATACTAAAAACAGATACGAGTATGCCCCGTAAGATATTTGTTCCGCCAGGTATGAAGACCAGTGAAGACGTGGCTATTCGATGGCTGCCGTAAAAGATACTAGCTATATAAAGCACTTTGCCAGCTAAAAGCATACTTCATGAACCGACTTTTCAATACCTATGACGGATAACTAATTTTTCATGTTAGTGAAATCAATACTTTCTTTAAATTAATATTTCATCACCTCTGTTACGTATTTTTAACAATATGTCGCATTTCAGGATCACAAAAACATGTCTTCCTGTTTCAAAAACATATTTTTTCGAAGAAATACCTATTAAAATTCATGATACGCCTCTTTGAAGCAAGAAATCACATCTTTCAATTTTTTTAAACATTTACTTCAGACGATGGGCATTATTTTGTTTGAATAAAATATTTGTTTGATTTAAAATCACGTTTAAGCAGCATATCAACTACCTGGTTTAATCTGGTTAAAAAAATCTCTTATTTCTTTCAAACAATAATTTCATATTTTTGGTTCAGGTAGAAATTTCATCGGACGTATGCAGTACGAAAATTTCTTCAAATCGAGTACATTTTCTTTGATTTCAGATTTTTTTGGCAGATTTAATGAACTATTTGAGACGTTTATAGAATATAAAGATTTTTTGCATTTTTTTACAGTTGGCAACATGCAATAACCTACTTTTACCCTTTCATTGAGCGCTTCAAAGTGCTGCCTGACCTCAGTGTCTCGGCATCTTAAAATTCTTATCATATTGATTACGTTCCTTACTTATGAAATAGTTACCTAATCGGTTTCTATATCCTCTGGTACACAATATTTTAACCGTTTGCAAAAAAAATATAAACATTGTGTTTCAACTGGGTGGTTTGCTTCGAGGCCTGCTTGGTTGTTCATTTATGATGAATCAATTTTTTAACAAAGTCTCTACCTATCTGATTTTAATTTGAAAACAAAGACCGATATATTTCTGTCCGCCTCTATCGGCTCAAAAACATAGAATAAAAATGATTTAATATTTAATTTCAGTTCAGCATTAAACATTAAATGTTATCATTGTTATTATTTTAGTTGTGCGTTTACTACGAAATTATTGTTAATAGTATATAATCTAAAAATGATCTGTTATAGTAAAATAAATATTTTCTAGAGAAGAGAAATTTGCACCTTATTGCTTATATAATTTTTAGTTTATTGGAAACCATTAAAATTTGTCTTTAAATATGCAGAGTATTCATCTATATTCGAAACTGCATGCCAAAAAATTGAAATCAATTTCGAGAAAATTTCACAACCCTTTCAATTCCTAAGGTATGATACATCTTGCGGTAGTTTATAGAAAGACAAGAAATCTTTTTAAGAACCCAGTGAGCATACATGTCAAAAAACGCCATTAGGATAACGTAACAAAAAAAAAATATGTGAGGCAAAATAACGTTCTAAAAAAGTCCTATGTCCCAAAAACGTACTAAAAAGGTCCATCGGCTGATATTGTGGGCTTTTTTTATGAAGAATGGTATACAGAGTGTGTTGGTGAATGCTTTCATATATCTAATTATGTTTCTGTTCGAGGACGATATAGTTATGTCTTCTACTCCTACTATGTTTGCTACATGGCACGACGCTCGCGACAAATTAAAAGTTCTGGAGGAGTATTGCAACCAGAATGGCCTTCAGCTAAACCAGAAAAAAAAACAAATATCGTCCCGTTGCGTAAGGCCGATAAGTTGAAAAAACTTTGCCCACTTATGTGCAAAAATACATTCGTACTTGAATATGTTAATACCTACCCGTGCAGAAATTGCTCCGGTTGGCCCTACTACAACAAGGTTTCTGGTCGGATCCCGACCATAGCTTTTTCAAATTCTTCAACAAAAAAAAAACAACATTTAATTCTTCCCAATGTTTTAACTTATTAATTAAAACTGTTATCGATTCTTCAATGTGTAATCGGAAAACTATTGGCATAGTATTTAATTATGTTAAATATTTTAATATGCTTTAAGCGTTTATGGATAGTGTTTCTTGGTTGAGTCATTATTTTTAAAAATTAAGCAATTATACAGTACCTACGTATCTTCGGTATTAATTAAAAGAAAGTGTCAGCAAGCAATGTGCTGCTCTAGACTTACATAACTGTGATACAAAAGGTGATACTACAATTATAGTCTTTGTTAACTGTTATGTTATTTAAGATAAAACAGTATTGCAACTAGTAATATGGCGACTGATATGATACGAATTACTATTATAGATTTTTAGTATAACACTTCAAGGTATCTGTGTAATATGAGCAAAATAAAATAACTTTTTCATAGAAATAAATTGTCAACTTTATCAAAAATATTTACTTGAAAAAATGTGCACAAAATGTACAACATTTATTCAGAAATTAAGAAATAACATAATTTTTTTAGCGTACGCGTACAGCTGCGATTATAATAACATGAATTTGACGACTTTAATTAATAAACTACTGTTTTGCATATATGATATTCCTATAAATATGCCTAAGCTAGTAAATAACTTATATTTAACTATTTAAATAACGTAAACAATAAAAATATCTTTAAATGTCATAAATTCTTTAAAATTCTCCTAAAATTTGTAATATTCTCGGTTATATAACCCGAACATAAATTCTCGAGAATTTAAGAACTCTACTGCTCGCCGAGTCGATGGCGCTCGCACTGCGGACAGACTCCGTACTATATTATAGTACATATTTACGCCACCAGTGGCGTCGTTAAGGGGCGACAAATATTTAAACACCTATTGTGTTCATTATGACGAATGGCCAATAAAATAATTGAGTTAAATATATTTTGATGTTGGTTAAAAAACCCAAACGGTTTTGTAGCGGACGTCAAATTCATTATCAAAATCTGTTGCTGTATAATTACTACCTACTTCATATAGCGAAACATAACTCGTTACACAATTATATGGTTTATTTAGAACTCCATTTCTTATTATTATAACATTACTAGCAAAAATGTTCCCACAGTTTCCTGGACAGTAGCGAAATTCCAGCATATATTTTTAGCACGATAACTTTGGAAAGAATTGACAGATTGAATTGGCCTTTGGTATACTCTTTTACTGCCCTAAAATGAAGGTCAAGTTCGTTAGCCAGCCATTTTGAATAAAAATTTAAAAAAATTAGAGCATATTCTCATGACTTTTTTCGATAAAAAACAAATAACCAGAGTTATAGCATTTACCAATTCAAAAAAACAAACGAAAATGAAAATTTAAAGCCAAACAACGCAAAAAATAATGAAAAATCAAAAGTTCCATTTTGCGGGAAAACTATATAATTTTAAGAAAAATCTGTAAAAAAAATGGAAGTGTAAGCAAGTCAATTTTTTAAGGCCAACAGGCTGAAAAATAAACGTTTGTACTACTACGAAAAAAGATGAATAGACAAAAATTGTGCATCTAAAAGAGATCCACAAATTTCTTAATAATCACTTTTTAATAGGACGCGTAGTTTTTGTTAAAATTCGTAAAAAACAGCATTAAAAATAAGAAATAAATTAAATTTTTTGACAAACGATACAAGCTACGAAATAAAATAAAAAGACAAAAGTTGTTTACCCCAAAAAAAGCTACAAGTTTAATATTAATTATTTTTTGATACGATGCGTATTTTTAGTTTATATCGTAAAAATAACATTGAAAATAAACAAATTAAATGTATGGAAAAACAACACAAAATGTAATAAAATATTTAATAACAAAATTGTTTTTTTCTTATAGGATGAGCAATTTTTTTCAAATATAAAAACAAGACAATGAAAATACGTATGTTTCAATACCAATGCATATGATGAATTGTAAAAATATCAATTTATTGAAATGATACATTTTTCAGGGTAGTTGAGAATAAAATTTAATGCAAAATAAGAAACAAATATTACAGTCATCATGGTAAATAAAATGTATGGTTTATATTGCAATATCTGAATAAGCAATCCCAGACCGAGGCACATGAATAAATTTAATATACATTTTATATAAAAGTGTTGAACATAATGTAGAAAAGTTCACATTTTGGACAAAATCGAGTGCGAAGTACGAGATACGTGATGAGAATGTGTTCGTTAAAGCCGAAGGAGCTTTAGCAAAAGAGAATTCACAATCACCAAATGACAGTTTTCGATGCTTTGACCTTTAATTTTAAAAATTCTGTGCGCAAATGTTGAGAAAATACAATGATCAAGCGCGTAGTGCGAGGTAAATACATAATCGAGCGCGAAGCGCGATATAAATATATTATCGAGCGCGAAGTGCGAAAACTAACAGTCGCGCGCCCAAGGCGGGCTCAAACGTTTGAGCCGCGTGCGATTAGAGAGTGCCCGCGCAGCATGCAGATTTTTTTTAGTTTGGGTTTGTTACCTGTTCTCGCCACTATTTTTTTACTCCAGTGCTCTTTTCGGTCCCCAACAGGCCCCGAACTACTACCCCCAATGGAGCAAGACCCATTTCACTCCGTACTCTGTTGCTGAAGGGAAGCAAATTGTGAAAAGTATCAAGTGTCTATTAATTTTTGTCAACGTGTTGCTACAAAGTAGTGAATTAAAGAAGTGAAGTTCACATACGATTGGATTATATATTTACTGGACTCTATTCGCTTACTCTACTAAGATGCCAGAAACAATAAGTAAGGATCTTTCATGTAAGTATTTCAGAAGACTTTGATTGGTGATAAAAATCGCATCCTGATCATTGAATTTCAGGGCTCAAAAATGGTTAAAAATATATAAAAAAATAGTTGTTACTTGTTATTTTTCGTTTGGATTTTCATAATTGTTGGTTTCGACACTTTATTTCACAAGTCAGCAATCCTTCATTTCTATTTTTACATTAGTTTAACCATAATATACTCTGCAAAAACCTTGTCAAATGTTGAAATAAGTTTCTCGGTCAAAAATAATGCACGATCAAGAACATATTAGCACATGTTTTAATACTATTATGAATGTATTTTAGCTGATGTAGAAATTTGGTTTTGGACGTGGCGTAACATGAGATTCAAAAAATTCATTTTTTCTCAGAATTATAGTACCCCATGTCTACAAAATATTTATAAATGAACTATTTATAATGAAATTCTTAAGTAAAAAGTTTAACAGAAAGATAGTTTACATTATTCTGTTGTATTACATACCTCGAATTAAATGAGTTATTCGCAAATTATTGACTTTTGAGTAATATTTAGTCAGTTATTCTTACTCATTGAATTAGTAGATTTTTACTAATTACTAGTAAACGAATCGGCACTATTTGAATCAGTATAAAACTACTACCAATTATTAGTTTTCTTCTAATTCAGATTTAGAGTAATTCAGTAAGGAATATTATTATTTATTTGACTTAATTATTGCGTATCTTACGTAATAACCCAGGTGAAAAATTTGTACATAGTTTATATATAGTAGAGAAAACAGTGATATTTTTCTTTTTTTTTTATACTGAAAAATGTATCAAACAAAATGAAAAATATCATTGTCATGTCCTCTATGTATAAACTATATATAACTTTTTCACCTGCGAAACATAGCAAATATATTGTTAAATAGAACTGCATAGTTAGAGCTGTTACTGAAAGTAATATCGTAAAAACACATAAATCGAAATAATGATCGGTCATCCATAAATTTCGGAATTTACTTTTTTACTTCTGTAGATTTTAATTTTAAATTAAGATGTTACCCTATAAGTAAAAAAATTTCCAATACCATGTTCACTACCAATGGAGGTAAGCTGTTTTTATATGTAGGATAACGCATAATAATGGAGCAATAGGGAGCAGCATTTTCGTTTACGCTGTATTTTTGTTGCATTTTTGACATACTCGATTTTCTGAATACAAATTTAGATGTCCTCAAACTCCTCGATTTTTTTATTTAATTTTTCGTGCAACAATTTATGACAAAATATAGTGACAAAATTAGCAGTTTCAAAAATATGATTTTTGATCTATTGATCAAAATTCAGGCATATGTGCTTGAAAACATAATTTAATGTATAATAGGGTGGCAAAAATTTTGTTTTCGAATTTTCATACATATCGCCCCCAAATTTGATCGAATCCACAAAGAAAGTAAATGCGTTTTTTTTGTAGAAGAAATTATATTTAAAGGTTCTGCAAGCCCCAGGAAGTTTAACACGTATTTCACACAGGAAAAACAGATGTTTTTGTACATTTTATTCAGAATCGTCAATATTAGATGAATCGGATAATTAATTAAGTAATTTCTGATGTTAAGTTTTGCCGATTACTGTTCAAATAATTGTTGGAGAAACGAGAAAAAATCTGCCTCGGCCTAGATTTGAATCGGGGAAAAATTTGACAAGAATTATTGTTATTACTTTTATTATTTTATTATTTCATTATTAACAATTTTAGAGACAAATTTTTCTCGCCCAATGTATTTACGAACCAAGAATTACATTTATCATGTAAAATATACTTAAATTTAGATAACAATAATTCCTTTCTAACAGTTGATAACAATGGATGATTCGTTAAAGAAACTGAATTACACAGTATACAATATAGTTATTTAACAAGTTAGTAAGGAATTATTGCTATTGTTATCGAATTGTCTAAAACAAGTTATTAAAAGTATTTTATTACGTTAAAAGAACCAACTTTAAATGCTGAAAAATATCTAAGTAATGAATTTGTTAATTGAGTTCGTTTAAACAATTATCAAATGTTATTGAATCATAGGAAGAAGTCATTGCTAAGTAATTGGCTGTTAATTCCATGAAAAAGCGGAATTTGATTCAAAAGATTTTTTTTCATTACATGATAATAATTTAAAGAAATATAAAACCTAAAAGGTTGAACAAAATTATTACCTCGTTCAAATTTTAACTAAATATCAACAAAATTTTTATAAAAATTAAAAAGAAATTATTGTACCAAAAACTGAGATTTGGAAAAAAAACCTTTTACCACAATGAGTATTTGATATTTAAAGCATTTTTTATGCAATAAAACCATTATTGATAAAATGTAGGTTAACTACTTCTGTACCTTTAAATATTGATTATTATGGAAGCAATGCTGGGAAAAATACCACAGAAAATTTGTTTTATGTGTATCAGAAGTTCTTCCACAAAATGTTTCGCCAAAGTTACATATGTGTGGCCTAGAATGTTTGAATTTATTGCTCATCATAAACAAAATTCTGGGTCCGATCACTAAGTTGAAAACTTAACCAAAAAATGACTTGAAAACCGCAAGTTATTATAAAATGTTCCAAAAAACATGGATTTTGTTGCCTTATGTAAGGAAATAATCTGTACGAGTGACTAGTGTCGAACGGATATCCGATACAGATAATATTATTTTTACATATATTGAAATAGAATCCAAATTTTGTCAGTTTTTACATTCAAGTCTCAATTTGTAGGTATTGGATTTATGTGAAAATTAAATTTTGCGGATTTCATCAAATCTCGACGTTTTCGGACTCACTGACTGAAAAAAATGGATTTTCCTTCAATGATTAACCAGCCATTTTTGACAAATGCTTCTGGTTTTATCCATCGAAAATTCTTTTTAAGAAATCAAAAAATTCCATTTTCCAGCAAAACTACATGATATATGAAAAAAATATTAAGAGGAAAAATTTTTAAACTCAGAAAGATACAAAAAATGTTCTCAAGATCATTTTTTTGATAAGCCGCATATTTTTCGTCTTAATCGTGAAAAATGTTATTCAAAATGAAAAATTCCGTTTTGCGGTCAAACTATGGAAGATATGGAGAAAAAAAAAATAACTGTTCGCCCAAAAAAGACCTAAAAATTTGTTGTTAATCGTGTTTTGATAGGACGCCTATTTTTTGTTTCAATAGTAAAAACTAACGTTTAAAAAATAAAATATTTCGAAAAACGACACAAAATACGGAAAAAATGCATGAAAAAAACTTATTAACCCAGAAAGGGCTACCAATTTTTTATAAATTATTTTTTGATAGGACGCGTCGTTTTTGTTTTAATCGTAAACAAAAATATCCTGAGAAAAAAAATTAAATTTGTGGAAAAGCTATTCAAGATACAATAAAATGATGATTGAAAAAATTGTTCACCTAAATTATATCTACGAATTTGCTTCAAAATATTTTTTGGTGGGACGCGTAGTTTTTGTTTTAATCGTGAAAAATAACCTTCCACTTGAACAAATTAAATTTGAGTAAAAACGACACAAGGTACAATAAAACGTTTGATGACAAAATAATTCGCCTAAATTAGATCTAAAAATTTGCATCTGACTTTTTTTTTTGGTAGGAGGTGGATTTTTTTTTAATTTTGAAAACAAGACAATGAAAATACGTCTGTTTCAATATGTTATCATGTTAAATCATTATGAAAAAAAATCATTATGAATTTTAATTATTATTATTATATCATTAAGCCGTTTCCCTTTCGGGGTAGGCGTGAATTGCTCGGTGGTAAAGTAGTGATGTGTTCGTGAGTAAAATCATTTGCGAAGGATACCTTCAGTGAGCGCAAATTTTTAGCATTCTTAAATATTTCATATTTAAATCTTGAATTCGTAAATGTAATTACGACAGGTCTTGTTCCGCCTTTTTTCCAAGCCTAATCACCTTTTAAAAACAATCAATAGGTATATTAATTTTAGCTTTCTTGAAAATCTTGTTAACTGCGTCAGAAAGATTCCTGTTGTTAGTCAAATCTTCCTTCACATTGTAGAGAAATGTATTCCTAGATTTATCTTTTATATCTAAAAATTCTAGCTTTTTTTCCAGAAAATTAATTTTTTTTTTAATGCTTTGTTCTTCTCTTCCAAGAAGTGACATCTCATTTCGTATATTTTTAGTTGTTGAGAAACACGTCCAGTTAGTTTCATGGGAAATTCCGCAATATTAGTCAGTGATAACAGTAAATCGTCGGCGTACAGAATTTAAAAATGACCGTTATAACTATGATACTCCCTTAAATATAATTCAACCCGAATAAAAACGCATTTATTAATTCGAAACAAAACTTTTCTTCAATTCGGCCGACCGCTGTTAATCTGTAGGTTCGTCCATCCTACACTTGAGTGCAAACCAGTCCATGGATGGTGGCGTAAAAAGCCAGTCTTTGACCAATATATCAATTTAGGCGTACGGCTTTTATCAGATCACATGATTGAATTGCAAAAATAAGTCCGTGAATAATGTTATATACTGGAAGAGGCCCGTGCAGCCTATTAAAAAAAATCCAACTCTAACAAAAAATGACTTTGACATATTGGACTGTAACCATCTTAAGCCTGAGAGGAAAAATAAGCTTCCTCATTTTTTGCATCAATCTGTCTGTCTGTAGCCTGCAGTAGTAGTATTTAGTAGCCTGCGGGCAGGATGAGTTTCAAAATAATTATAAGATTAGATTGTGATGTGTCATACTTTTCGAGGACTCAAGAGAAAGATCAAGTTCTTAAACTAGCCTCCTTCAATCAACGGTTGTGGTTTTACCCATAAAAAATTCGAATTAAAAACTGAAACTTTACATTTTGAGCCAAACGATACGAGATGCAAAACGAATGTTAAAAAGCAAAATCGTTCATTTTATAAAGTTTTTCAAATTTATTTCACTCTACTTTTTGATAAGACGCATATATATGAAAAAAGGAAAAATAAAACTAAAATAACTAAGATAAAATAATTAAGAATAAAACTTGCCATTTATTTTACAATATATAAAAAAGTTGTCTCGGTTTGAGTGACAGAAATAATAACGGATACATTTAATATAATAGACCCTCATATAATTAGAAAACATAGCATTTTTACATACTTTAATGGAGCGCGAAGTGAGAGAAAAGCGATCACAATAAGTTTTATATTCGATGTTATATCATTTTTAATTGAAGTCGTTTTAGGAAATTAATTGCTTAATTTTTATTCATACATCGAGATTCAAAAATTTAACTACAGAAATGTAAATTATAATGTTCAAATTTAGCACTCCTAAAATGTAACGATTCGAAGCATTGCATTTTAAATAATTCAGGTTTAAATTGCGTAGTGATTAATATTTGATTTAAACTTGCTCATTTTAAATTAACAGTTAAGTATTGTTAAATATCAGAAATTTTTTTTTTATTGAATTAAAATATTTCAAATTGAATGGGTTGAAAAGGGAATACTTCACAAGAAGGCAATATTTGAATAGGACTTAAAATTTAATAACAGCGTTTTATTATTGAACAGGTTCAGAATAGTCTTGCAAAATAAATTATTGTGTAATTTTTAGTACTTGAACTGCGGGTCAATTTTAAAAATCATGAATCAATTTATATTTACGATTAGTTCCCCTAAACCTTTTTTCAATAAAAATTTTTCATTTCGAACACTTTTAATTTTTTATTATTCAAGTCTGCAACTGCATTTCATAATTCAATCAATTGAACATGTATTCAGAAATGAAGACTTAAGAATGTAAATTTTTAAAGTAAAAGAGATTAGAATTATACATTGTGAACTGAATAATTTCCTAATTCACACACGAAATACTTTAAAACGCTTTGCAATTGGGTTTTGGAAACCTATTGGACATTCCGCATTTTCTTCTGGTGTCAACTCTTTAAAAGCACCGCTGTTTATATTAATTTTTATCCGTTTTCCCTTCGGAGTAATATGTACAAATATTCCACGAAAAATTGTATTGTGTCTGCATTTCTCGAGAATTGCAAAGACATCACCATTCGAAGTTGCTAATACAATTTGCTCTTGGGTTGGGATGGACTTGAAAACATGATTTCCGCTTTTCATTAGAATTGGTTTATCCAGAGGAAAATTATATCTTCGAAGTTCGAATATCCGGTTGGGATTCTTATGGGGAATAAGTCTAATGAATCTCAGTTCTTCAGGTGTAAATCTGTATATGAGAGAAGAAGGATTCCTGGCTGAAGGAGACATGGAACGGGCACGAAGAGGTGACTCAGTAGGAGGAAGAGACCTGGCAGAAGATCCGGGTATGGCAAGAGAAAGAGTCGTGTCGGGTGAATCTCTCTCAGGAGAAAAAGCAGAAGGTCCGCTTCGAGGAACACCAGGAACCAGGCCATCATCAGACAAAGGCTCGATCTGTGAACTAGATTCTGCAAAATGAAACAGGAATTAATTTTTCTCAGAGTACGCAATCGTATGTTGGTTACAACATTATTTGCCAATTCTGCTTGTGATAACAAAAACTTGAGGTTAGACAAATTTTTGGTTGATTATTTTTTTTTCTTAGTTGATAATTAAACTCCTCGTTTAAAATCAATTTGGTTTATTGATTATTCATGATTTTGCTTTTGAAGTTGATGCTTTTGATTGAAAATATAACTATTCAGTTGAAAGTCATATGGAAGGTGTTCTCCAAGTTTTTTTACGTCCGGGAGGTAATTAATAAAAATTTCTAATCGAAAAATAAAAAATGTTTTCAATTTTTAACGAATCTTCGAGACTTCATTAATAGGTTAGTATTTATATAAGTTGTTAAGAAGTGATTATATTTGTGACATAGCATAAACAGATTTAGCGATAATAAATAAATTCCATGTTCCTGTGACTAAACGTTAATTAAAATGTGTGATAAATTACCAAACATTATCATAAATAATTTTAAAATTGAGTTTTGTAATGTTCGCTTATGGTTTCACAATGGCTATTTCTCTAGTTATTAAAAAGTCGAGTTATTTATTGGAAATTAGAGACGAATTTCGAGAAGCGCTTGAATCTGCTAAATATTGTAGTTACAATTGAGTAATAAATACAGAAATATTAGGCGTATCGTTTAATACAAGATTCTATAAAATTGAACCTAAAATTTTAACCTTTTTTTTTGTGAATTCGATATTAAAACTGAAAAGCGCATTTTGACAACAAAAACATCATTACCCTACGTGAGTTAAGAACTAGTTTCGGGGTGAAAAATATGATAAAAACCATTCCGTTACTTGCTCAGCAGTGTTTTATTCCATAGGTGAGTGACTTTTCATAATTTAAATCTGTTATTTTTTTATAAATACTAAACAAGGCTAAACTTTATCAATTTTCTGGCATAATTCCCGTACAGTACAATACAGGAGTGTGCGACTGCTTATATGCGCGTCCACGTGGATCAGGTGGGCCGGTTCGTTTTCTGTTTTCTAACCTTTAGTTATAAATATATAGGCTTCAAGAATGGAGCTAATTAGGTTAATGAGAAAGGGAGATATGTGTTATAAATTATGTTGCAGCATAGGTGGGTAGATTTGTTATTAATAATATACTGTATGCTTTATGTAATTTTCATTCACAATTGTGACAAATAATTGAATTTTGTAGGTTTCAAATTTTATATGTTGTCAGTCTCAATCGTCTCAATAAAAAGTAGAAGTTCTCTTGAAATTAAACCAAAAACAATTTTAGATATTGCTCAAATTTGAAAAAATCTCGTGCAAGTTGCAGACCGTATAATAAAAAAAAAAAATTTTTCCTAAATGGCATACGTTACAGTACTCGCTTTTAGACTTTTTAAAAGCTTGCGCTCTCTTTCATCAAACTCCTAGCCTCAAATCAACTTTCCGTATTTCATGTAAGAATTTCATTATTATTTCTTATTTTAAAAACTGCCCCTTTTGGATTTTCAATTTCATTGATGTGAGTATTTATATTACGATCAAATAATAATATAGTATTTGCACTAGCTCAAATTGGTAAAGACAATAATAATAAAATAGTTGTTGGAAAAATAGATCATATAAATAAAGGAATTTTATCTATATCCATTAAATAAGGACGTATATTTGAAATTCTTGTAATATGGTTAATTGATCCTAAAATTGAAGAAATTCCAGTTTAAGGTTTGCATACAATTTGACAATTATCAATATATAATTTGGACTTGGAACAGTTAGTTTTTGGAAATAAATAAAATTGTGATTTTGAGTAGGGCATTCCTGCAAAGGATTAGAATTTTGACTTTAAGAGAGGGAATTTTCTTTAGGAATTATTATTTGACTTACTCATAATTCTGATTTACAATTAGGGGATTGAAAAAAGAATACCGTCTCCAATTATGAATTTTTATTCTTTTCGGAAAGTCTTTGTTCCAACTCAGAATAATAATTCGTATGAATTAACGACAATTCTTTTTGAATTGTTTTCAATTTTTAGGATTCAATTTGAATTTCTATGTTTCCATTTCCAATCAATCAGTTTTCTACAATTATATTTGAAATTGACTAGAATTCCATTTGAATGATATAGAAATTTTTTCAAGCTACATAAAAAAAATCTGGGAAGATCTGAAATTTAAATATTATTATTTTAAAAAGCATTTGTGTAAAAAAATCAAATTAACACTTTTATTAAAGATTTCATCAAATTATGCACTAAAAATAATTAAAATATCAAGATTTATGCTGGTTGCTGCACACAGTGATTCGAGTGAGACATTTTATCTCGTTTATCAATTGCTTTCAAGAGGAATGTTCTGCTATTGTAAGAAGCTTCTTATACACTTTTAGAGAAAATGTAGAATGAATGGTTCCATCCACCTTGAGACCTTCTTCCCATATAGATTGCAATTTTTCTTTTGGAATGTCTTCAATTTTCTCGAGAATTGAAAGAATTTCTTCCTTTGAACGAGGCTGCAAGAAAAATAATCAGTTAAAGATGTTCCATTGCATTTGGTTGAATAATAACAGGGGTCTACCTGTTCGCAAAACTAAGAAAACCCCGAAATTATTTTCAAATATACTAATATGTACTTGTGTGCAAATGAAAAGTGGTTTCAGATGTTTTATTACTCTAATTCTGAGTTGGAACAGCAAATTAAAAAAAATGATAATACTCATTCAAATGGTAAAGTAAAGAAATATAATTTGGAGCGTGGGACGGGAAATTTCAGTAAAGAATTAGGATTTTTGGGCAGAGAATTTTCGAAAAGAATGATAATTCTGAGATAGAAATGGGAACTTCCGTAAAGAACTATAATTTCTATTCTTGGTTCCCTATCGAAGAAAACGTTCTTCTTCTCTGGACTTGACTCTTTCTCTTGCCATACCTCATTCGGTTTCTCCGGTCAGGTCTCCTTCTCCTGCCGAATCTTCTCCTCCTGCCAGGGCCAGATCACCGTCTGCCAGTTGTTCTTCTTTAGAGAGGAGCGGAACACCCCCAAAAAGTCGCTTAGAAAATTAATAACCGACCAACCTCGTCCTAGTCGCTGAAAACTATTTATCTTCATGTTTTCGAGGGTGCTGAATACAAATATGATGTTTATTTTTTTCTAAAAATGGGGCTACATAGTCAACTTCGAGTTTGAAAGCAAAAATGTGATAAGAATGATTTTGTAGTTTTCGCCGTTCAAATCGCTGAAACTATGCGTGTAATGAATATTTCTTCACGAAATTTTAATGACATACTCTTGAACTATTTTTGGAAGCAACAAACGTCGTCCGAAATTTCCAAAGCATTTTCCGTTCATGTGGGAAATTTCGGAAATTTTTTTTTCCTTTTCTCGACTTTATACTTTCGATTGAAAAATTTGAGTGAGGAAGTTTTGAATTATTAATTTATGGATATATAGTATTAAAATATATAGTTCGAAGAAGTTTTTGGCAAAGTTTCAGCTACTTATGTGCATTAGAAAAAAAGATATAGCGATTTGAACATAAGCGCTGGCTCCGCGCGGTCAGCGGTTGAATTTGTGCTTAGCTTTCGTGAGCCCATTATCCTCGACCTATACAATTGATTATTTATTTTATATTTAATGACACAAGGAATGTACAATTTTCATAATATTATCGACTTTTATCATTTAATATCTATTTATTCAATATAGTAATAATATAGTAACAATGAACTTTGAAAAATACATTCTGAATGTTTAAGCCAGAATACATTTTCAACGTTTTTTATTTGAAAAATATTTACGTTTTTTGTTATTCAATGAAATAACATAAAAACTAGAAGTAATTCTGAATTCAAAATACTTCGAATGAATTTGCGCGTAAATCAACGCAACTGCATTACTCCATATAGATGCTTCACTTCTGAAAGCCGAGGTAAAGAAAGCAGAATTTGAAAAATTCCATCAAGAGCGGTGGTTGTTAACCTTTAGTTTTTAATTATATATGAGCTTAAAGGTGAAAAAATAATAAAAGTGTTGGATTAATTAGGTCAACGTAAAATGCGAGTTATTTATCGATTGAATTAAATTGCTCTGAAACTAACTCTGAAATTATTATGCTTAGAACTACTCTCGTGAGCCTAACTTTTATAGTGTTTTATAAAAGATAGTGCTCCAACTTAGCATCAGCGCCAACTAACCCTCCTCTGCTCCACAGTGGGCCAGAGACCACCTTTGTCAAAAATTTCACACTTCATTCAACTTGTGTAAAACTTGGTATAAGGGGGTTTTAAAATCGCAGACTTCGAATTTGATGTCAAGAATTCAAAATTAATGTCGAATACAATATAGTGGCCATAGTTTGAAGATTTTCAGAAACCCTTATACGAAACTTATTACAGGGGGTTTTTGGTCTCTCTAATTTTAAATTTGTCATCAAAAGTTAAAAACAGCTTATCCATTATGGCAGCCGATAATTCAAAATCCTTATACATTCACATAAAACTCAGCACATGGTGATAAATATGGTCATTGATGTGGAATTTTGACATTCACTTAGAATTTCATACCAAAATCAAATAATGATGACTTCACATTGGATTCGCTATTGTGAATTTCTTTTAAATTAAATAGAAAATTAATGAGCTTTATACAAATAAAGATATGCGTGCTCAGGGCAACCCATGTGCGTTACACATTTTGAGACACATGCGTCGCACTTCTTGCGAATCGCACGTGAATGGGTAAAATAAGAGCAATTAATTATACATACTAGGTTAGATTGATGTATCCTTAGAAAGGATAGAACGATTATTCTTAAACTTTAGAACTTTACGCATTGCGATGATAAATCGATAATTGAAAATTTAATAATCAAATCATAAAGATATGTACGATTTTGGCAGACGAGTACCGTCATGTGATAGTTCCGCATTACATGCGGTACGCAGAATTTAGTATGCTATTTCAAAACTAACTGCAATTTAATTTTCAAATATCTCGTGTGATTCTGATAAGAAGATCTTGAATTTATTCAGCATATAATTGTAGAATTCCAAATATTGAATAATACTTTTTAATTATTTACCTAATTGAAAATTAAATATAAAAAAACTCAGAAGAAAAATTTTGAGAAATATATACAATTAAAAAAAGATATTGTATGAGAAAGAAATTACCTTTTAATATATTTTTTATGGGATGTTAGGAAAAAAATAGCTTTTCCCTAAAAAATAACGTAAACCAAAAATTTAAAAAATACATTTGCAAGCCTCTTTTGACTTAAAATAACATAAGATATATTTCAAATTTTATAAAGGTCATGGAAATTTGTAAGAAAAAAAAACATCAAAAAGAGGGAAACTCAATTTCTGCACTTGACATTTTTTCTAAATATGAAATTACATTTCGCAAACGGAAACAGATTTTTTCTCGACATTAACTGTTTAGTCATAGGAAAAATTAAATATTTAATACCATGCAATATTTGCAGACTTATCGCACGCTATGGTTACATTTGTGTGAAGTGACATTTTTACAGAGTATTCTCTAAACCTCACAGAATAAATTTGGAAAAGAACACCTCAAATAGTTAAGATTTAAAACAAAAAATTCGTTCGAAAAATTAAGAAAAACAGATCATTTTTCTTCAAGTAAATAAACCGCTAAGCAATAAACCGCTGAGTCAGATCCAGTCAGAGCAAGCTGCTAAAAATAAGACCAGTGGCCTTGCAGGTGAATCCTTAGTGTGGACTCACTGTTTTCTCACCTTGACATTAATTTGACAGGAATCTTTAAAATATTTTCTAGGGCTGAAAAGTAACTTTACAGACGAAAAATAGGTACATTCATTCCAACTAAGCTATACATATTTGCCGTTACCCGTGAAAATCCAAACAGTCATTTATTTTGGGTCACTCTAATGCATATGCCTCTTTGCAGTAACCACGTGCCGCGCATGCCATAAAGGTACATGTCCCACACGATTGTTATTTGGAACCCCCAAGTATCGAGTTCTATGTAACTATGTAAGATGTTTGAAATAATAACCGTGATTTTAGGTCCGCCATTTGGAGTTTTCTACTTTTCAAGTCAAATTCAAAATCTGCGAGACCAAAACCCCCATATAACAAGTTTCATACTAATTTGTCAAAATCTTAAAATTGAGGCCGCCATATTGCATCCGAATTTTTGAATTGTGCATCTTTGATAACAAATGCGACATCAGCGACCCCCCCCCCAATACCTTACACCATGTTTGATACAAATCCGATAAAATATCAAATTGCTACCACATTTGGGGTCTCTGACCCACTGTGCACTCAATCAATTATTTACAATTTAGCAATTATTACCCCAAATTCATATTCAGCGAACCAGAAAAATCTCTAGTGTCTAGTATTTGATCAACTGAACAGCAGTTTCATCTTAATCTCTTTCTCATCAGTCAAGTGGTTAATGCGATGTTTTCATAACATACCCAGCATTTCCTGGATAACTGACGGTTATTTTTGTACTACTTTGTATCCAAGGAAGAATATTGCTTTCTCATAGAGGGAGGTTTGTAATGACCTAAATTTTCAATTCTACTTTTTTGACATATTTCGATATAATTTGACCCCAGGAACTCGAAAAGACCTTTTTTAATGCTCGTATGTGTGTGTAACTTTTTTTTTACTTCATCTAGTCATGAAATTTGAACCAATTGTAGCCCCAATTGATTTCCAGGTCTGATAGGATTTTGAGCTAGATCGATCAATTAGAAGTGTTTTTCTTTTTGCATTTAGACATTTAAAAACAAAATTTTTATGGTGTTTATATCATAAAAACTTCTTGATATTCGAAAAACGCGTTTATATGAGAAAAACTTTCTTGATATTAGCAATACTACAGTACTATATCTGGCATATGTGACCGTCCGCGAAGAAAGGGACCTAATGCGGAAAAAATATATTTTCATTTACCTACGTCAATCGATGGTTTCTGAGTTACTCTTTCATTTCCAATAATCAGAAATTTGTTAAGTCAATTACTTTTCTTGTTATTAAGCTACAAACATAGGCATGATAATCGTACGTGGAGACAGAACGAGAGGCCTACGAAAGCCAGCCCCACCACTTACCACTACAGCTGTACGCGACGTGTCCGTGAGCTACACTGGCTCCGACATTTGATTGAATCCGCGAAAGTCATTTTTCACATAAAAGCAATACCTTCTCATTGAGATGAGAATGTAAAAAACTTTTCTGCGATATTTTACTACTGCTAGAGTAAATAACTAATCATCATTTTTATTTAAACAAGAATTATCAATTTTCATCTAAAACATTGCATACATCATGCATAAGACAGGTAATTTTTATCAATTTTAATTTTCAAAATTACCAAATTGCCTCGAACTTCATCAAGGTGACTTGGTTGAACGAAAAAGTAAAGCAATCTAGAAAAATCTAGTCAATAACGTTTGTCCAGTCAATGATGCAAAACGTCATATCAATTTTATAAATACATCAAAAATAATTCTCATTATTACTGATATTTCCTAAGTTAGTAGATTCTAGCATAACGCGGTCACATATTATTTAGTGTTTTACGTGATATTTTAATGAATTGATTGTAAATATTAGCAGTTCAGCCGAAAACGATTTTCCCAATATGTTAACAATGCCTAAATGCGTCTTCTTCAAAAATGTTGACTATTTCAAAAAGGTCTATTCAATGCGCACAAACCTAGGAACATTTAACATACTACGTCTGTCCGCAAATTATCCGACCTTGTGCTATGATTCTGTACGTAGTTGACCTATTGTGAAAAACAACAAGTTATCATTTAGAGTTGACCTACACAGAGACAGATGGAATTCGGAAATTAGGGACTGGAAATGGCAGTCTGAAGTGGCTGCCTACAGTTTAGGAATCAGTCCCGCCTCAGTCGGGAAAGAGGCTCGAAATTTTCATCGTGGGGGCCCTACTGTAAGTGACATCGACCTGCGAATCCTAAGTCGACTAGTGTACGCAGTTGCGTGAACGTCTAAACACGTACGCCTCGCATTTCCGGATGACGGAACGCACCGAAAAAAGTATGTGCATTAAATTTTGCCAAAAACTTGGAAATTCATGTTTGGGAACCATCATTATTATTCGGAAAGTATATGGTGATAAGTTTATGAGTAACACAAAAATTAAAAGATTGTTTTAGGTGGTTTGAAAGTGGTAGTAATTTGGGGAAAACTGACTCCCGCTCTGGTAGGCCCTTAGCAGCCAAAACACCTTAGGATGAGGAATAAGTATGAGAGTTAGCTAATAGAAATGGTCGTTTCACAGTGAGAGACATGAGTTTTCAAAACGTTTTTTTCGGAAATTTTGAGCCAAGACTTGAGGAAGAGCCACGTGGCTGCGAAATTTGTGTCACGGCGGCTGACGGAAGGACAAAAGTATTATTAAGTGGAAGTCGCCCAGGAAAATTTTGAATCAGTCAGTAGCAACCTGGAAATGTTCAAAAGGGTTATTATTGGGAATGAGTCAGGAGTTTATAGCTATAATCCTGAGACAAATCTTCGTAATGGAAGAAGTTTTGATGCGATTACGAGACGCAGTAAAGAGGAAATTGCCTGATACGTGGAAAAGTGGCGACTGGATCCTTCGCCAAGAGGATATCATTGCCATTGCCGAATATCAACTCCTACTCCTGGTACACCAAAAGGTCGGATACTTTCTGGACAGACCTCATATATTAATGTCTATGAGGAAATCCATTTTTTCAAACACCCGAGACATTTAATTTTGAGGTATTCGAAGAATCACCTATTAGTTTCTCACTAAGAAATTAAACCTGTTTGTTGGTCAACGATTACTCGTAAAAATATTGTCAATAATAACAGAGTCTTCCTAGAATAAGTAGTTATAAATTCTGATAAAACATGTGAATCAGCAGGTTGAAAAATTTCATCAAGATCACTACATGTATTATGTTAATATTTTCAGACAAGCGATTTATGGACTGTAGGGTGAACTTGTATAGAGATAGGTAAGTAGCTAAATGTTTGCGAATATATAGTGGTTGAACTGAATTGCATTAGACACGCGGCAAAGCGAGGCGAGGCGTTTGGATCTCGCATTAAGGTAAGTCGCGATTCTGGTTAAGTCAGGACGTCTAAAGTTACATACGCAGTTGAATTCAGAGGTAGACCACACAGAATGCTAACTAAACTTGGCATAAGCAAAGCTGAAGACAGTACAGTCAGATTATAGGAAAAAGTATTGTGTGCAAGTCTGGTCACAAAATCATAGATTTAGATTGTGCCAACTTCACCAAACATGGTAATTGAGGGGCTGTTCAAAAATTAGGTCCCTCTATTTTCAACATATGTTTCGCCGAGTGAGTCACAAATAGAACCCCCCCGCCCCTTCAGGTCAAAATTTTTTTTTGCTTTTTTTCACTCCGCTGGGATTCGACCTGATTCGAATGATTTGTAATTCATAACTACATCTAATATCTCTCTGGTAGCTTCATGGGAAAAACACCTGACTGGAAATCAGAAGTTCTGTGGTTCGAATCCCAGCGGAGGGAAAGGAGAAGATCTTTTTTCACAAAAGAAAATTAATTAAAAATGTTTTTTAATTCATAATTTCATCTAGTATGAAAAAGACGTAGACATTTTTTTGTTATTCTCTAACGATAATACAGATTCCTGACCGGAAATCAGAAGTTCTGTGGTTCGAATCCCAGCGGAGGGAAAGGAGAAGATCTTTTTTCACAAAAGAAAATTAATTGAAAATGATTTTTAATTGATAATACCATCTAGTCTGAAAAAGACGTCAAAAATTTTCTGTTATTCTCTAATGATAAAACAAATTCCTTTAAAAAATTTGATTTGTACCATCTAGCATAATAATGCGTATATTTTCTGAAATAAAGTTTCTTCTATCGATCTCTCTAGTAGCCTAATGGAAAAAGCACCTGACCGGAGATCAGAAGTTTTGTGGTTCGAATCCCAGCGGAGGAACAGGAGAAGATCTTTTTTTCACAAAAGAAAATTAATTAAAAATGATTTTTAATTTATAATTTCATCTAGTCTGAAAAAGACGTAGAAATTTTTTTGTTATTCTCCAACGATAATACGGATTCCTTTAAAAATTTAATTTGTTCCATCTAGTATAATTACGCGTATATTTTCTGAAATAAAGTTTCTTCTCTCGATCTCTCTAGTAGCTCAATGGGAAAAGCAACTGACCGGAAATCAGAAGTTCTGTGGTTCGAATCCCAGCGGAGGGAGAGGAGAAGATATTTTTTCACGAAATAAAATAATTTGAAAATGATTTTTAATTGATAATACCATCTAGTCTGAAAAGACGTTAAAAATTTTCTGTTATTCTCTAATGATAACACAGATTCCCTTAAAAAATTTGATTTGCACCATCTAGCATAATAATCAATTCTACATCTTATTAACTTTAAAAAAATCATTGACTGTTAACTGGTCGGCGCTGCCCCTCCTTACCCTAATTATTTTTTAAATGTGGGATGATATTATACCAAACATCGTGCTGAATCCATGTAAATGCCACTGCGAAGGCTCGATTCACCAGTTCTTGTGTCTGTTACTTCGTAATTCTCAAAGTAATACTCTGGATTGAACATATCCTGAACCATGCCACGAAATCTGACCAACTGTCCATCTTTAAAGTTGTCCAGAGATGAACTGTTTATACAAGGAATTTCCCCCAGTGCTTCGGAATTTTCCAGGATCAGTTTGCAAGCAGGCTCATTTGATATAAACTGATCTCTCGTCCATTCCTTTACGTTCATCGCTATTTTCACCAAAAACGTATTTTTTTAATGAAACGAAAACTTCAAGTAATTATAGAAATATTATGACAGGGTGGCTGTTTCAATCGAGAAAAAAATCATCAGTCATTTCGCGGGTTTTCCCCGGTTCGCAAAAAATGTTGGCGAATATCGAAATGAAAACATTTAACTTTTAACGCTGAAATTTTTTCGTTTGAAGTTATCATAATTGAAATTCAAATTAAAGCACTCGAAGTGGAACTCTTTTAATTTTTAAACTTTTAAAATTGAAGCTTAAAAGTTGCTTCATTCCGAAATTTTTTATTCAAACGCTCAATAATTTAGATGCATGAAATGAAAGATTTTAACACTTTTTAATTGAACAGTTTAAATATTTTTGGTTAAAAAATATAAATCCACGCTATCACTGTCAATGCTTTAAACTCCAAATCGAAGAATGAATCAATACATTTGTAAATGTTGAAAATTATATTTTTAGCAATTTTAAATTATAAACATTAAAAACTAAACGATGTTTTTTTTTAACTAGACACTTTTTAAATTAGAAGATAAATTATTCTAGCTTTAACTCGTTTTAAATTAATAAGGGTTTAATTATTTTTGATACATAAAAATCCAACACTTTCACTTACAAATTAAAATTTTTTAGTTGGAACAATTAAAATTGGAACGCTCAAAGTTTAACTTTAGCACTCTGGAAGTTGAACGATTCAAGGCATTCTATTTCAAACAATTCAGTTTCAAATTGTTTAGTTATGAATATCGAATTTATAATTTCTAACTTTCAATGAACAGAAAATATTGCTGAATATTAAAAACTTGTTCTTTTTATAATTAAGAAGTTTCAAATTGAATGGGTTAAAAATAGAATATTTTATATCAAACCAATATTTGAATAGGATTTAAAATTAAATAAATCCATCTTGTAAAATCAATTATTGTTTAATTTGTAATACTCGAACAAAAGTTCAATTTTAAAAATTATTAATTTATATTTACAGTTCATCAATTTGAATCGTTTTTTATCAACAATTTTCAATTTCAAACGATTTTAATTTGGAATTGTTAAGTATTCAAAGCTGCATTTTAAAATTCTTAAAATTGAAAATGTACGCTTCAAAATAAAGACGTAAAATGGAAAATTTTGAAAGTAAAAGATTTTACAATTAATCATTGGGAATTGAATAATTTCATAATTGAAGTTAAAAATTGAACTTAACATTTAAAAATAAGTTTAAATCGAAATTATTTTAAATTGCATTATATCATGTGATATGAAAATTCTGATATTTCAAATGATTGAAAAGATTTTTCTTCTAAAAGGCAAAATTCCCGGTTAAAGAATGAATTCACGTCATTTCCCGGATTTTCCCGGTCCAGCGGCCACCCTGCATAAGTATATATTAACATTTGGCATACTTCTTAAAATTATTATATAATCATTTTAAATTTAAAAGAATCTACAGGTAGATTTTTGTAAGTTCCTTTTAATTTATATTTCAAGATAAGTACGTTTTTACTTTCATAAATATTAATAATGATGTCATAAAAGGATCTTATTTTTTTTCTAACTCCTTTTTCTAGCCTAAAATGTTTCTCACAACTGATATCCAAAATAAAAATTCTTGTTGCCAGTAAAATAAAAAATAAAATAAAATGTTTTTCATGAGAATGAAGAATTTAATATCTTCTGTCAAATCAAACACTATCATCTATCGCATTGGTTAAATTTTACTTTTGAATTTTTAAGGTAGTTGTACCAAAAATCAGACTCCGAAAAAAATAGTTTTTTCTATGATTTAATAAAATTTATTTTAATGAAAGAATTTTAAAACTTAAAAAAAAAACATTGCCTTTAACAGTGTTTTCTGTAATTAAATTTTTTCTTACTGTTGCTTCTTACCAATTTTTTAAAAATGGATGAATTTTAATAAATGGCTTATTTTTTGGGGAAAACATTTTCTACAACCTTACTGTTTCGAATTTTGAAAGTAAATTTTTCTATAGCTGAAATCGTTGAAAAAATTTTTTAAAGAATACATTTTTCAAACAACTAAATAGATTCAAAGATTATTTACTCATTTTCAAAATTTGAAATAGTACAGCTGTAAGGAATATTTTCCCCGAAAAAATAAACCAAAATTTATGAAAATCCGACCATTTTAAAAAATTGGTAAGAAGCGCGGTTAAGAAAAAATAAAATTACAAAATATATTGTTAGAATGAGTATTTTTTGAAGTTTTAAACTTTTTTATTGAAAAAAAAATTTTTATTTCATAAAACAAGACTGAAAATATCATTTTAATTCTTAAAATCATAGAAATTTTTTTCCAGACATGATTTTTGGCAAAAATGGCTTAAAACGAATTTTTTTTAATCGCGTGACATGTGGCTTCATTTTTAGAACTGCTACACACTAATATTCTTTTAAGAAATGAACTTCACAACATGCTTAACTCCTGAAAAAAACTAAATTTCCAAAATATTCAAAGTATTTGTTCATATTATAGACTTTGAAAAGGTAACTGTTTCTGCATTTGCCAAAAGATTTACATTCGATTGGTTATTTAAATTACAATTTTGAAAATAAAATTCAATATATGCTAGAAGAAAAAATATGTTGTCATAGATTCAAAACAAATCAAATCAACTAGAAAGTTTCAATTTCGAAAATCACGTATCCTTTCCAGGGATCACAGCGCAAAATGAGCTCAAAAAGGGGGAAATAGGGTCACTTTCTCACGAAAAAGGGGAAAGATTAAACAATTATTTTTATATCTCGAAAAGAACAACCAATCTTTTTATAAGAAATTATATATTTTTAAATAATTTTCAATGATATTTCAATGATTTTTGCCATTAAATAAGTTATTTTTAAAAATTGGATATACTACCAAAATACATTAATTTTCAACCACATATTTTAATTTTTAATGAAATTTTCAAATTAATAGTTGAATTTTTAACCAAAAAGTTTAATTTCCTATAAAAAAAAAGTCTAATTTTCAACAAAATAGATGAATTTTCAACTAAAAAAGATCTATTTTCAATAAAGAGCAGAATAGTATAATTTTAAGTTAGAGAAATAAGTTTTTAACCAAAGAAAATAAATTTTTAACGGAATAGTTCAATTTTCCACGAAAGAAATGAAATTTCAGACAAAAAAATAATTTTCTACCAAAAAAGAATAATTTTTAACACAGTACATGAATTTTCAATCAAATATTTGAATATTCAATGGATTTTCCAAACTAATAGTTGAACTTTGAACTAAAAAAGTTAATTTTCTATAAAAAAAGACCAATTTTCAAAAAAATAGATGAACTTTCAAATAAAAAATATAATTTTCAACAGAAGAAATGAAATTTAAGCGAAAAAAAAATTGTTTCTATCAAGAAAGTATAATTTTCAACAAAATAAATTAACTTTTATCCGAATATTTTAATCTTTAATGGTATTTTCAACCAAAAAGGTCAATTAGTCACCAAGAAGATTAATTTTCCACCACAAAAGACAAGGTTTTAACAAAATACGGAAATTTTCAACCAAATAGTTGAATTTTCAACTGAAGATAAATGTTCAACAAAACATGAAATCATTAAATTTACAGCTTAAAAAAAAATGTTAAAAATGAAAAACCTCTAAAGTGTAAAGTTGTGAAGTGAAATTTGTCATGTTACAAGTTCAATACCATTTCGACTGATTTTTTTTCTGTAAAATCCATGGTAAATGTTGGAAAAGAAACAGATTCTTTTCCTAAAGAAAGGGTAAACAAAGTCATAGAAAAATTATATTTATATAACCTTCCAAACAAATGAACAAATATATCTAAAAAATAGTTGTTCGAAATTTTTATTTTTTATTAAAAATTATTTTGCTCCTCAAATCGGGTAAGCTGATTTAACTAATAGAAAAAATCGCGAGAGGAAAAAATTCTGTCATAAACTAACCTTATTTTCATCTTCGTCATTACTGACTGGAACTGATTCATGAAGATGATTTCCAATTTCCCTAAGAGCAGCATTTCTCTCCGCCTCAACTTGAACTAAAGAAGCACTATTTTTCCCAATTTCCTCATCAATTCGATCCCGAAGTTTTTTAATTTGGTTGACCGTCAAACTTTTGAGGTTATCCGAGACGATCTTGTCCAAATCGTCCAAAATTTCTTGCGGAGGAGGTTGATCATCGCCCACCGGCTCTTTTTTCTTCATTTTCTCTCCAATTTCTTTGCTACAGACATTTTTCAGTTTATTTAAACCATCGGCTCGATGTCGCAGCTGTCTCCAAAGTGTGTCCTTTTCGATGACGGTGTCCACCAAAACAACATCCTTAAAGCGTTTTTTCTGATCGTCTCGAATTTTCTGCGGATTAAATCCCTTGTCTTCGCGAAACAGATCCAATTCTAGCACCATTTTTATCCAATTTTGCAAAAACTATTTCGCGATTTCGAGATCAAGTCCACGTGGATGTGGATCTTGCATCAGCGATCGGGAAAGTGTCAGTCAGTTAGTCCAAGGTGGACTAACAATCAGTGTTCCCAATTCGGCTCCCCAACTATATTGCGCATGCGTTGCCTCGGAAGTCTCATTGGACATAAATGGCGCGCTGATTTGAAATTATTCACTGTGTTGATCAACTTTTTGATAAATCATAATTGTAGAATCAATTAAATTTACTCTCAGATCACTAGATAGTCTTATAGTATGAAAAGTCATGATTTTAAATTCAGATGAAGGAATAGCTTTTCTGATTAACGTACATTTTTTGTACTTTATAATTATTATATTTTCTAAAAAATTAATTCGCATATTTAATTACTTCAAATAAGCGCGCGATCAACATCCAATGAGGCTGCTTGAGATATGCATGAGCAATACGGTGAAGGAGCCAAATTGGGAGCACTGTCATGGAGAATAGACATAAGGAGACCAACCCAGTAAACACGGCATAACTTTAAGATATCGTTATTTTTATCGTTCGCAGGAAATCTTACAGAAATTACCAAAAGATATCTTCCTGACATGTTCAAGAAGTTTTCCAATGATATCTTAAACTTGTTTCTTAAAGACATCTTTTGATGTCTTTAAGAAAACTTTTAGAAACACGCGGGATGTATTTTCAGAAATGACTTGAAGACATCTTCGAAGATATAGTTAACGATACATTCTTTAAAGACAAAAAGGCGCGTGCATTGAGAAACTGCGGTTAATTAATAAATAATTAATTTATATCAAGTCTTATATTTTATATTTCCTGAAGCTAGAGCTGTTTTTGACAAGTATCTGAAATGCTTTTTATTTCTGACCTATTATTTAAAATTGCAACCACGAAGTATTACAAGTAGACCGCACGCCATGTATTTCACCTGGTGCCATTTCGCGATCGCCTGTCCTCCGATTTTCTCCATAGCGAGATTTTTTCCCAGATTAGAGCGCCTCTTCAGAGAAAATTTGTAACTAAATTGTCGTCTGCTACTATAGGAATCGCAATTCCTCAATTTGTCACTCGAGGCAACAAACAAATCGTTTGCGTAGAGTATTGCATAATGATTGTAATAACGTAGCTCTTTTATTGCAACATCAGTTAAATAGATTGCCAGTTATTAGTAATGATAAAGAAAATCCTGAAAATGTTGTAAATAGTAATAATGTTGCTGGTAGTAGTAGTTCAGTAGTAGTAGGTTATGATGCGGCTGACGTCATTGAAGTGCAATCACAAAATCTTAAGAATGATGAGCATTTGCATAATTTGCATGAATTAGAAATAGAAAATAGATTAGGCAGCGGTAACTATGTGGAGTAAAACAGTGACAGTAATTGGATAGACAGTGATTTTGATGACAGTGAATCTATCAAAAGTAATACTTGCAACGCACCTTTAAAAATTTAATATTGTTTTTTTTCTTAACTTTCAAGTAAATTTAATTATTGTATAAGTAACGAAGTATTATTACTATTACAATTGATTATTACTACTACAACGACGAAGTATTATTAATATTACGATTATTATTACTACTATCACGACGAAGTATTATTACTATTACGATTAATTATTTTTATTAATATTACTATTACGAAGGATTACTACTAAAAGTGATGCTACATTTTGTATTTTCTTACTTTTGTATGGGTATTTAATAAAATAAGTTGTTCTACCAATTTTCTACTAAAAAAGACGAATTCTCAACAAAATAAATACATTTTTAACCAAGTAGTTGTATTTTAAACCATGAAGATTATTTTTTTACCAAAAAAGACGAAATTTTAACTAAATAGATGCATTTTCAATAAAACAGTTAAATTTTCAACCAAATAGATGAATTTTCAACCAAGCAGATTAAATGTCTATCGAAAAAGGTACATTTTCGACAGAAAATGAAATAGTTAAATTTTCAATTAACAAAATTAATTTTCAATAAAAAATATTAATTTTCAATCAAAGAAATAAATTTTCTACCAAAACGAATAATTTTCTACCAAAAAAGATTAATTTTCAACAAAATACATGCATTTTTTGAGGAATTTTAACCAAATAGTTAAATTTTCAACAAAAGAAATAAATTTTTAACCAAAAAGGTGCTTTATCCACCAAGATGATCAATATTCCATCACAAAAGACACAAAAGTTTCAATAAAATACATAAATTTTCAAATAAATAACTGAATTTTCAACTCAAGAAGATAAATGCCAAACCAAATATGGAATATTTGAATTTACAGCTAAAAAAATTAATTTTTAACCCAATAGTTTAATTTTCTACCCAAAAGATGAATTTTCTACCAAAAAAGACAAATTTTTAACAAAATAGATGAATCCTCAACAAAGATTTTTCGGTCAAAAAAGAAAAAAAAAATTATCTGAAATGTAGAATTTTCAAGTCAAAAAGACGAGTTTACTACGAAACAGTATAATTTTCCACCCAAAAAGATGAATTTTCAACCAAAAAAATTAATTTTCTGTTAAAAAAGACGAATCCTCAACAAAATAAATACATTCTTATCCAAGTAGTTGTATTTTAAACCATGAAGATGATTTTTTTACCAAAAAAGACGAAATTTTAACAAAATAGATGCATTTTCAATAGAAGAGTTAAATTTTCAACCAAGAAGATTAAATGTATATCAAAAAAGGTAACTTTTCGACAAAAAATGAAATAGTTAAATTTTCAGTTAACAAAATTAATATTCAATAAAAACTATTAATTTGCAATCAATGAAATAAATTTTCTACCAAAAAGAATAATTTTCTACAAAAAAAGATTAATTTTTAACAAAATACATGAATTTTCAACTAAATATTTGAATTTAACTAATTTTTGATCTGATAATTAGATTTTCAACTATAAAAGATGAGTGAAAAAAGATTAATAATCTACCACAAAAGATAAATTTTCGACAAAGAATGGAATAATTCAATTTTCAGTTTAAAAAATTAATTTTCAATAAAAAATTATTTTTTAACCAAGAAGATTAAATGTCTATCGAAAAAGGTAACTTTTCGGTAAAAAATTAAATAGTTAAATTTTCAGTTAGCAAAATTAATTTTCAATGAAAACTATTAATTTTCAATGAAAGAAATAAATTTTCTACCAAAAAGAATAATTTTCTACCAAAAAAGATTAATTTTTAACAAAATACATGAATTTTTTAAGGAATTTTAACCAAATAGTTAAATTTTCAACAACAAAAATGGATTTTTAACTAAAAAGGTGAATTAGTCGCCAAGAAGGGATTAATATTCCACCGCAAATGAAAAAGTTTCAATAAAACACAGAAATTTTCAAACAAATAACTGAATTTTCAACTCAAGAAGATAAATGTCGAACCAAACATGGAATAGTTAAATTGACAGTTAAAAAGTTAATTTTTAACTAAAATAATAATACTTCAACCACAAAAATTAATTTTTAACCCAATAGTTGAATTTTCTACCCAAAAGATGAACTTTCTACAAAAAAAAAACACATTTTTAACAAAATAGATGAATTTTTAACTAAAATAAGGAATGTTTAACAAAGAAAAAAATAATTGTTAACGAAAAGATAAATTTTTTACCCAAAAAGACGAATTGTCAATAAAATACAGTAATTTTCAACTTAAAACGACCAATTTTCAACACAAAATAGAATATGTATAATTACAGTTAAAAAAAATCATTTTTAATCGTAAAAAACTCATTTCCAACCATAAAGATGAATTTTTCACAAATAAGATTTATATTCTATACCACCAAAGACGAATTTTCAATAAAACAGATCATTTTTCAGCCAAAGAGTTCAATTGTGAACTGAAGTGATGAATTTTCATTAAAAAACATGAATTTTCAAAAAAGTAGTTTAACCTTTGACCAACTATAGTTTAATTTTCAACTAAAAAGAAGAATTTCCGAATAAATAATTGAATTACTAAACTAAAAAATCAATTTTTAACCAAAAATGGAATAGTTAAATTTTCATTTAAAAAAAATTAATTTTCAATTAAAAAAACGAATCTTCCACAAAACAGTTGAACTTCATACCATATAGTTGAATTTTCTACCAATTTGTTGAATTTCCAAGACAAAATGATAAATTTCTATACAAGCCAGTTGAATTTTCAATACGAAAATATGAAAATTCGACAAAAAAGTTAATATTCAATCAAATAGTAGTTGATTTAAGGTTAAAAAATGAGTTGTCAACAAAATAAATACATTTTTAACTAACTAGTTCAATTTTCAACCAAGAATATTAATCTTCTACCAAAAAAGACTAAATATCAACAAACTACATAAATTTTCAACCAAATAGTTGAATTTTCAATATAAAAATATGAGGTTTCAACCAAAAAAGATCAATGCAGAACAAAAAATGTGATAGTTCATATTTTAATCAAGGAAAGATTTTCATTTAAAAACAAAACCAATTGTATTTATCCAGAAAAAACTATATTTGAATAAAAAGCTTGAATCTTGAACAAAGAAGGATTTTTCAATAAAAACAGAAAATTCATTCAAAATGTAGAATTTTGAAGTCAAAAAGATTAGCTTACTATGAAAGAGTTGAATTTTCAACCAAATAATTGAATTTTCAACTAAAGATATGAATTCTCAACCAAGAAGATAAATTTTCCACCAGAAAAGACGAATTCTCAACAAAATATATAAATTTTGAACCAAATAATGAAATTTTCAAGCTAAAAAGACGAATTTCGCAACAAAATATATAAATTTGTAACCAAGTAGTTGAATTTTTAACAAAGATTTTTTTGAAACAAAAAGACGATTTTTTAACAGAATACATAAATTTCTAACCAAATAGTTGACTTTTCAATGAAGATAATAAATTTTCTACCAAAAAATACGAATTTTCAAACAGTTACATAAATTGTCAACCAAACTGTTGAATTTTGAAGACAAAAAGACGAATTTTCTATATAAAACAGTTCCACGTAGAATTCCAAGCGAAATACCGCGGCAAATCCCACGTGGATTTTTTCAATTTACCACGCAAATTTCACGCGGAATTCCACGTGAAATTGTACGTGGATTTCGGCTGGTAATTAGACACAATGTGATGTTTGCTTAATTTCTCCTGGATTTCCACGGGAATAAGGGAAACTACGTAGATTTCTGAATGGAACTCTACGTAGATTTCTACGCTGAACTCTACGTGAAATTCTACTTGAAACTCCACGTAGAATTCCAAGCGAAATACCGCGGCAAATCCCACGTGGATTTTTTCAATTTACCACGCAAATTTCACGCGGCATTCCACGTGGAACTGCCACGTGGAATTGTACGTGGAATTCGGCTAGTAATTGGACGCAATGTGATGTTTGCTTTATCTCTCCTGGATTTCGACGGGAATAAGGCAAACTACGTAGATTTTTAAGTGGAACTCTACCTAGATTTCTACGCTGAACTCTATGTCAAATTCTACTTGAAACTCCACGTAGAATTCCAAGCGAAATACTGCGGCAAATCCCACGTGGATTTTTTCAATTTACCACACAAATTTCACGCGGCATTCCACGTGGAACTGCCACGTGGAATTGTACGTGGAATTCGGCTGGTAATTGGACGCAATGTGATGTTTGCTTCATCTCTCCTGGATTTCGACGGGAATAAGGAAAACCGAGTAGAATTCTACGTGGAACTCTACGTCGATTTCTACGTGGAGCTCAGCGTAGATTTCTACGATGAATTCTACGTAAAATTCTACTTGAAACTCTACGTAGAATTCCACGTGAAATACCGCGGCAAATCCCACGCCGATTTTCTCAATTCACCACGCAAATTTCACGCGGAATTCCACGAGGAATTGTACGTGGAATCCGGATGGTAATTGGACACAATGTGATGTTTGCGTAATTTCTCCTGGAACTCCACGTGAATAAGGGAAACTACGTCGATTTCTACATGGAACTCTGCGTAGACTTACACGTGTAACTGAATGTAGATTTCTACGTGGAACTCAACGTAGATTTCTACGGTGAACTGTACGTAAAATTCTATGTAAAACTCTACGTAGAATTTCAAGTGAAATACTGCAGCAAATTCGAACGTGAATCATTACACGTTAGCACGCAAATTACATGCGGAATTCCGCATGGAACTGCCACGTGGAATTTCACGTGCAATTCGGCTAGTAAATGGAAATAATGTGATGCATGCGAAATTTGTTCTGGATTTTCACGGGAATTAGGGAAAAGTACGTGGATTTTGCACACGAATTTCTACGACGATTTCCATGTAGATTTCTACGTAGAACTCTACGAAGAATTCCTAGTGAAACAACGCGACAAATCTCACGTGAAATGTTTCAATTCACCACGTGAAATTCGATGGGTAAATGGAAACAATTTTACGTTTGTAGAAATTCCACGTGGAATTCCTCGTGGATTTCCACGGGAATTAAGGAAACTGCATGGATTTTTCTCGTGGATTTCTACGTGGAACTCTACGAAAAATTTTGCAAAATTTTTTTTCGATTTAATTTGATAAAAGTCTGAAGTAAAAGACAAAAAATACGAACATAATATGTAAACAGACCTTACAGCAAAAAATGCCTTTAAACTATGACAAATAGGGTAATTTTTCGCGAAAATTGGGGAATAATAGGGGAAAAATTCTTCTAAATTAAATTAAAGTATAGATACATTGATACATATTCACTATTATTATTTTATATATTATATATATATATTATTTATATATTATTGCTAGAATAATATAATATCAATATTGATACATAGATACATATAGATATATTGAATTCAATGTGAAACGCTTCAGATTTCAAGTCGAACAATATTGGGCTTTCAAGAAAATAGTTGCATTTTTTACAAAAAAGTGTAATTTTATAACAAAAAAGATGATTTTTCAATCAAAAAAGATGAAATGTCCATAAAAAAAAAAGTTTAAAAAAGCTGTTAAATTTTCGAAAAAAAAATTAACAAAAGAATTGAATTATTAACCTGAAAAGGTAAATTTTCAATAAAAAAGATCATTCGCAACCAATAAATATGAATCTTTAACCAAAATTATTAAATTTTTACAAAAATAGTCGAGTTTTCAACTAAAGAGACGAATCTCGAAAAAAAAAATAATTTTTAACAAACAAATTCAACTTTCAACCAATTAGGAATTTTTCAATCAAAAATGATTAATTCTCAACAAAAATATAATAGTTGATATTCCAACCGAAAAGAGATTTTAATTTGAAATAAAACACAATCGATTTTCAAACTAAAAAGACAAATTTTTAACAAAAGACAAATTTTCCGCCAAAAAAGATGTTTCAGTCGAGATATAAAAAATGTCAAACAAATTAATAAATTTCTAAGACCAAAAAGGCGAAAACTATCGAAAAATAACATTTTTAACCCAAAAAGACGACTTTTCAACCAAACAAAAAATTTGGAAACCAATTAGTTGAACTTTAAATTAAAAGCGATTAATTTTAAACCAAAAATGGAAATATTAAACTTACAGTTGAAATAATACTTTCAACCAAGTAGTTGAATTTTCAACCAAATTGTTGAATTTTCAACTATATAAAGAAATTTATTTTCAACCAAAAAAATAACGAATTTTCAACGAAATAGTTCAATTTTAACCAAAAAAATGGATCAGCAAATATTAAAATGAATTTTTATCACAGTAGTTCAAGTGTCAACCATGCTGTTGAATTTTCAATCAAGGAGATTAATTTTTTACCAAGAAGAGGAATTTACAATATAATATATAAATTTTCAACCAAATTGTTCAATTTTGAACCACAAATTTTAAATTTTCAACTGATAATCGAATAATTAAATTTTCAGTGAAAAAATATAATTTTCAATAAAAAAAACAACGAATTTGCAACAAAATGATCCAATTGTTGACCAAAGAGATAAATCTGCAACTAATGAAATGAATTGTTATCAAAGTAGTTCAACTTTCAACCAAACAGTTAAATTTTCAAAGGAGAAGATTAATTCTCTACCAAAAAAGATGAATTCATAATAAAATACATAATTTTTCAACCAAATTGTTCAATTTCCAACTAAAAACGATCATTTTGAAACCACTAATGGAATAATTAAATTTTCAGGAAAAATAATTAATTTTCAAACAAAAAATAATAATTTTCAATAAAATAGTTCAACTTGCAACCAATGAGATGGATCTCCAATTAGTCAAATGAATTTTAAACAAAGTAGTTCAACTTTATCTCCCCAATCTGGTTCACAAGAGGCCCTCTTTCTGAGTTCTGTGTATGTCATTTGAGATCCGAACTTTCTTTTCCGACGGGAAACTTTTTGCTTACGAGCCTAATTTCCAAAGACAGCATTTTTAGCTGAAATAGAAATTTTCCGGAGATATTCCGAAGATAGAGTTTTGAGAGAATACAATTTTTGATATATTGGAAAAGTGCCTATTTTTCCAAAAGAGAAATATTCTGAGTATAAATTATCTAATCACAACAGACGAACAGAGCACGCGTCCTTGTGTAAACTGGTCCAAGTAGTTGAATTATATAATTTTACAACTTACCCATCAATTTCTTAACTTCTTATAGGCAGGCAAGGTCAGGCCTTATACCTGGCTAAGAAAGCAGTTAAGCTTGAGGAGTAAGCCCTGAGAATATTTCGGAAGCAAAGAGGGAAGTTAAACCCTGTAATAAATTCTTTGAGGATAAATCTCAGTTAAAACTGGAAAATTCCAGAATTAAAATATTAACGTTCATTTTTGAGAACCTTTCGAGTCTCTTTTCCGAGCAGGTAAGAGACACACCTGTAGTCCGAGAAATCCTCGACTCAGGCACCCTTTTGCGAGCGCACTAAGAGCAGAGTCTACGGGACCACTCTTCACCTGATTTAGGTCATAGTAATAAAATTTATGAAAAAGGCTGTTAAGTGTATTATCGAAAAGAATAGAATATTGTATAAATATCGCTCACCTTTGTATAGTAGTGATTAGCATTTTGCCACTGAGCATTAATAATAAAAAGGGTCTTTGCTTTGCAGACGCCGAACATTGAAATTCCTAAAATTGGAAATTAAAGGCGATAGCCTATTCTAAATATTCGCTTGGTGTGATCCTCCTCGAACCGTCTGCACAGGAAAGACACTGTTGCCAAAGACTTAGAACGTATTTTAAATAGTAGATCATAAAGAGAGAGAGAGAGAGAGAAGAATCAAAGTGAACAGTTGTTAAATTGCATTTATTAGCGAAAAATTAGAATAAAATTGAAAAACAACAAAAATAATTTAGATAAGGCTTAGAAATTTCATGTGCGCGTTGCCCATAAATGAATGAAGGCATTTTTATATTTTTCGAATGTTGAAATTTAGATTATAAGATATGTCAGATCTCAGGGATCACTTTGTAAATATAGCTAGAATAGCGTTCGGTGAATAAACACCTGTATCTGAAACGAGGATCTTATTCTTTTCTCCATGCGAAACAATTATTATCAACGAAAATTATTTGAACAATTAGAATATTGTTTATAAAGTTAACTTGCCTAGAAATTCAGCAGTTGCAATTGGCTCCTAACGTCGGGCATGCGAGTGTCAACAACGAATAAGATTATTTTAACATCTCTCTCTATCCGAATGGGTCCAAATAGCTTGATAGAAGCCTCTTTTAAAGGAAGCATAAAAAAAGTCTATCTGCTACCTCCGATAAGCCAGAAAAATGTACCCGAAGGCATTGCTGAATTAGACCGAATGTTTGCAAAAATGCAAATTAAAGGTCGTATTATGGAAAGATTGGACAAGTGACTCGCGGAGCGTGAAGTAGCTATAAACAATTAATCTGCCATTGTGCCCATTAAAAAGATTATGAAGACAATTAAAAAAAAATTGCGAATTCAACCCAAGTGTAGTAGTGTGTGAACTTTAAAAAAAAGATTGAATTGCGGTATAAACTGTAAATCGCGACTGAATAAAAAGATATTTTAGAAAAAGACAATCAAAATCTCACAAAATGGTGAAAACAAATTTATGTTCCCCGAAAGCAGGACGAAGACTAGCTATGGATAAAGATAGCAATCAAGAAGATTTAGATTTGACAGTTCGGCTATTAACAAACGTTGAGAGGAATTGAAGAGCCGCATTTAACAATTTCTTCAAGATGAAATAAGGTATCGCGATCAACAAATGGCGGAGAAGGACCGCGTAATACGAACCAAATTAGACGTCCTCGAGAACAGTATCAGACGGTCCTTGGAGGCGACGGCCAACGTCACGCAGAGCCTAGAAGGCATAGAAAATCGCATGCAGGCACAATTAAACCGCCTGGAGTCCGCCCATGCGAGGACCGCTGAACAAATGACGGAAGATCTCGACCGAAGAGTAATCGATTCGCCACCTGTCCCCAAACCCGACATCAGGTACGTCCTTCCTGAGTCTAACGGAGAAGGAAGCCCTATGAAGTATGTGCGTCAACTTAAGCAGAACTGGAAAATAGTACGCCACCGAGCCAGTGACTCAGAATATCTCATTGAAAAATCCCTAAATCCTAAACATAGCGACTGGTGGTTATTCATCAAAAATGATGTGACTTGTCCAGATTTATATCTCACAAAATTCCAGCAAAGATATTGGAGAGTGAACCCAACATGAAGAAAAGAAGAAATTGGAATCCGGCTTTCTTCAGCCCAGCCGCGATCGGTCAAGAGCTGATTATGCCATAAAAATGTTCGCTAGTGTCAGCGAGTTAATACCTATGCCTGAGCAAGGGGAGGTAATCAAAAAGCTCGCTAGACACTATAGCGATGGGATCAAATATGCCATAATTGGTAGAGGAATAACTAAGTACGAACAATTAATGCGGGGGGCACCGCAACCCTTGGGAAAACAATTCATGGCAGCAACAACAGCAACAAAACCCATCACCCTATCGAGTACAGCATATTGAAGTTGACACAATCCCAAAAACTGAAGAACCAGTGTACACGATAGAAGAGGTACCACAAGAGACGGGAAACGAGCAGGGTCCGCGTCAATAAATCATGAAAAATTTATTAACGTGGCAACCACCGTTATATACACGGCAAACATGCTCACGAGCACACGAGAAGCACTCATGGAGGAAGGAAAAGGTATTTTACTAAAAAAGGAATCAAAGTGCTATACTGCCAACATTCAGGTGACAGGCATAGTCACGAATGCATTAATTGATACAGGAGCAGAAATTACCTGTATATCGAAGGAATTTCTCAAGGCAAATAAAGAACGCTTTGAAAGGTATCCGAGTTAACCTTTGGCGGGAGTGGCTGTGACAGGGCCCATGGGGGGCAAAGCAGTTCGACTCAACCGCCAAATCTATGCCGATGTACAGTTACCAAACGCCCTCATACAGTTTGCTTTTTTAGTGGTACCAAAATTATCTCGTACGTGTATCATCGGGTTTGATATACTCGACGAACATAAGACCAAAATCGATCTAGACACAAAACTATTGACCTTTCCATACCTGGATGGACAAATTCTATTCTATTCTATTCTATTCTATTCTATTCTATTCTATTCTATTCTATTCTATTCTATTCTATTCTATTCTATGTGTATTTGTGAACTGAAAATTTAACTGTTCAATTTTTTATTAAAATTTTTTTATTAGGTGAAAACTCAACTATTGAGTTTAAAAAAAATGAATCTATTGGTTTGCAACTTCATCATTATAGTTGAAAATTTCTCCCTTTGTTTCAAAATATAAGCATTTTGTTGAAAATTTGTTTTGATTATAAATTCTTATAAAAAATAGATTAAATTTAAAATCTGCAAATTTTAGTGAGAAGTTTGATGTTTTTGAAATTGATAGATACCAACTGAAGCGCATGAACTTAATTTTCGAGTATCTTTCAACTTTATCGACTGAAAAAATAGAGGTCGCCACTGTCAAAGCTTTCAAAGCTCGGAAAGCTCTGAATTTGTGGCTCGAGCACTGGAAATAAAGAAAACATTTTTATCATCTCCAAAATCGATAATGAATTTCGAATAGAACAGAAAGAAATTTTAAGGTAAGAAATCCACTATTTGCTTCAAAATTCAACTTTTGCATAGGAAATTCATCTTTTGATATCAAAAATTCAACAATCTAGTATAAAATTCAACTATTTGGTAGAAAATTGAGCTCTTGTATAGAAAATTTGTCTTTTACAATTAAAAATTCAACAAATTGGTAACAAAATATATTATTTGATGGAAAATTCAACAATTTAGCAACAATTTAATTGTTTTGTGGAAAATTATTCTTTTTGCACTAAATATCGACAATCTGGTAGAAAATTAAATTATTTAGTTGGAAATTAAACAATTTGGCTAAAAATTCAATTTTTTTGTAGACGATTCGTCTTTTGAATTGTAAATTCAACAATTTGGTAAAATTTGGTAAAAAGTTCAACTGGTGAAAATTTCAACAATTTTTTTGGAAACTCAGTTATTTCGTAGAAAAATCGTCTTTTTACTTTGTAAATTCAACAATTTGATAAAAAATTGCATTTTTTTTTCTTCAATTTAAATATTTTGTTAAATATTACCTGTTTTGTTAGGAATTCATCTTTTTGAATTGAAAATTCCAGAATCTGGTAAAAAAATCCAGTATTTGGTTGAGAATTCAAATATTTTGTTACATAAGACCTCTTTTGTTGGAAATTCATATTTTTTATTTGAAAATTCAACGTTTATGTGGAAAATTAATCTTTCTAAATTGAAAATTCAATAATTTGGCTAAAAATTCGACCGTTTTGTAGAATATTCTTCTTTGTTAATTGAAAATTCAACACTTCATTAAATCAAGTTTTTTGTTAAAAATTTATATTTTCGAATTGAAAATACAATTGTTTTATAGCTTTTTTCAAATTAACAATTCAAGATTTGGGTCAAAGATTAAACTGTTTGGTCAAAAATTCCATAATTTGATTGAAAATTCAAAGGTTTTGTTAAATATTACCATTTTTGTTTAAAATTCGTCCGTTTTGATTAAAAATTCAAGAGTTTTATGGAAGAATAAACTATTTAGTAGTGAATTCAAACATTTGGTTAAAAATGAACTTTTCTGTTAAAAATTCATATTTTTAGGTTGATAATTTAACTAATTTAGTTGAAAATTCCTTTGTTTTGTAGAAAACTCGTCTTTTTAATTTAAAAATTCAACAATTGGGTAAAAAACAACTATGTGGTCGAAAATCCGGAGATTGTTTGAAAATTCTAATATTTTGTTAAATATTACCTTTTTTTATTATAAATTTGTCATTTTGAATTGAAAATTTATCGCTTTGATCATAAATTTAATTATTTGATGAAGAATTTAAATATTTCGTTAAAAATTAACATTTTATTAAAAATTCATATTTTAAGATTGGAAATTTCATTTTTTGTAAAAAATGCGCTTTTTTAAATAAAAATTAAACAATTTGGTAAAAACTCCAACTATTTGGTTGAAAATTCAACATCTTAAATGAAATTTCAACTATTTTTTAGAAAATTCATCTTTCTAAATTGAAAATTTAGCAATTTCGTGAAAAAATTCCACTATTTCGTTGAATGTTACCTTTTTTCTTAAGAATTTGCCTTTAAAAAAATGGATAATTCCTCTTTTTTAATTAAAAATTCAACAGTTTTATGAAAAATTAAACTATCTTGTTGAAATTTAAACTATTTGGCTTCAAATTCAGTTGTTTTATACAAAATTCGTCCTTTTGAAATCAAAATTCAATAATTTGTCTGAAAATTCAACCATTTTCTACAAAACTCGTTTTTTGGAATTGAAAATTCAACAATTTGTTTAAAAATGCAACTGTTTTTTAAAAAATTCGTTTTTTTCAATTGAAAGTTCTACAATGTGGTAACAAAATCTAATATTTGCATGAAAATTAAACAATTTCGCTGAAAATTAAACTGTTAAGTAGAAAATTCGTCTTTTTAAATTGTAATTTTTACAATTTGGTAAAAAAATCAACTGTTTATTGGAAAATTAAACAGTTTGCTTGAAAATTCAATTGTTGCGTAGAAAATTCGTCTTTTTAAATAGAAATTTTCACAATTTGGTAAAAAAAAATTAACTTTTTGTTTGAAGATTCAACAATTTGGTTGAAACTTTAACTTTGAGAAGAAAAATATTTTCTTTCAATAAAAATTCAACAATCTAATATATTAAAATAAAAATTCAACAATCGGATATAAAAGTCAAATATTTTGTTTAAATAAAAAAATTTGGTTAAAAATTCAAATGTTTTGTAGAAAATTTGTCTCCTTAATTTGAAATTTTTGCAATTTGGTACAAAATATCAACTTTTTGTTTAAAGCTTAAACAATTTGGTTGAAAATTTAACTGTTGAGAAGAAAATTCTTTTTTTTAATTAAAAATTCATAATCTAATATATTTAAAAAAAATCAACAATCTGATATAAAAGTCAAATTTTTGGTTAAAAATTAAAAAATTTGGTTGAAAATTCAAATGGTTTGTAGAAAATTCGTCTTCTTAATTTAAAATTTTTACAATTTGGTAAAAAATGTCAACTTTTCGTTTGGAGATTCAACAATTTGGTTTAAAAATTAACTGTTCATAAGAAATTTTTTTTTTTAATTATAAATTCTACAATCTCTTATAAAAGTCAACGATTTGGTTAAAAATTAAAAAATTTGGTTGAAAATTCCAATGTTTTGTAGAAAATTCATCTTTTTAAGTGGAAATTTTTACAATTTGGTGAAAAAATATCAAGTTTTTGTTTAAAGATTCAACAATTTGGTTGAAAAAAAACAGTTGAAGTTTTAACAAAATAGTAGAATTTTTAACAAAAAAAAAAAAAAAATCAGCAACAACAATTAATTTTCAACCAAATAGTTGAATTCTCAACCAAAAAGATGAATTTTTATTTTAAAAAATTAACTTTCAACCAAATAGTTACATTTTCTACCAAATTGTTGAAATTTCTACCAAATAGTTGAAATTTCTACCAAATAGTTGAATTTTCTACGAAAGTAATTTGATATTTAATCCAAAAAGACGAATTTCCAACCAAAAAGATGAATTTTCGGCAGAAAAACTTAATTTTCAACCAAACAGTTGAATTTTTTACCAAACAGTTGATGTTTTAACGAAATAGTTGAATCCCCCACCAAAAAGATGAATTTTCATCAACAAAAATTAATTTTCATCCAAATAATTAAATTTAAAAAAAAACAGTTTAAGTTTCAACCAAGTAGTTGAATTTTTAACCAAAAAAAAAAAAAATACATTTTTAACAACAAAAATTAATTTTCAACCAAATAGTTAAATTTTCAACGAAAAAACAGTTTAAGTTTCAACCAAATAGTTGGATTTTTAACCAAAAAAATAAATTTTCAACAACAAAAATAAATTTTCAACCAAATAGTTGAATTTTCAACAAAAAAAACAGTTGAAGTTTCAACCAAATAGTTGAATTTTTAACCAAAAAATTAAATTTTCATGAACTAAAATTAATTTTCAGCCAAATAGTTAAATTTTCTACCAAATAGTTGAATTTTCGACCAAAGTAATAAAGTTTTTGACCGAAACAGAACAATTTAAAAAAAAAACAGTTGAAGTTTTAACCAAATATTTTTAACAAAAAAAAAAAAAAATTTCAGCAACAACAATTAATTTTCAACCAAATAGTTGAATTCTCAACCAAAAAAGATGAATTTTTATTTTTAAAAATTAACTTTCAACTGAATAGTTACATTTTCTACCAACTAGTTGAAATTTCTACCAAATAGTTGAAATTTCTACCAAATAGTTGAATTTTCTACCAAAGTAATAAAGTTTTTAACTGAAAAAGACGAATTTAAAAAAAAACAGTTAAAGTTTCAACCAAATAGTTGAATTTTCAAAAAAAAATAAATAAATTTTTCACAACAAAAATTAATTTTCAACAAAAAAGGATGAATTTTCAACCCAATAGTTAAAATTATCTACCAAATAATTGAAATTTCTACCAAACAGTTGAATTTTCTATCAAAGTAATTTAATTTTTAAGCAAAAACTATTTTATTGAAATTTTGTTTATGGTAGGAAATTAATATTTTCTGATTGAAAATTCAACTGCTTGGAAATAAATTCGTCTTTTTGGTTGAAACTTAATCTCTTTTGGTTGAGGATTTAATTATTTTTTTTAAATTCGTCCTTTTTGGTCAAAAATTAATATTTTTGGGTTGAAAATTCAACTGTTTTGTAAAAAATTCGTCTTTTCGGTTGAAAATTTGCCTTTTTGGTTAAAAGTTGAACTAATTTCTTAAAAATTCATTTTTTGGTTGCAGATTCATCA